>CALNHX010000251.1:0-403157 GCA_940337035.1 Agriotes lineatus | reverse complement strand
TGACGGCAGTTGGTACTCTTTTTGCGATGTCGTTAACCGCTATGAGGAATAGTGTGACACTGAGCACGGAGCCTTGCGGTACACCGTTTTCCTGAGTTTGAACGTTCGATACTGTATTTCCTATTCTGGTTTTGAACGTTCTGTTGGAGATGAAATTTTTTATATAGTTAATTATATTACCTTTGAGACCCCATTCCAATAACGTCCTTACTATTTTGTGTTTCCAAACTGTATCATATGCCCGTTCTAAATCACAGTACACTGCTATTATGTGTTCTTTATTTATAAATGCATTTTTTATTGTCGCTTCTAGATTGGAGATATTATCATATGCAGATCGATTTTGTCGAAAGCCACTTTGTTCTGCAATGAATTTACATTCCTTTTCTAAGTACCAGATTAGGCGGTGGTTTACTATCCGTTCTAACAGTTTGCACAGGACGCTTGTCATGGCAATAGGTCTATAGCTGGATGCACTTGTTTTAGTTTTTCCTGGTTTTAGTATAGGCACAATGGTGGCTTCCTTCCAGCTTTCTGGAAATACGTTGTTTTTCCATATGTCGTTGTATAGGTCTAAAATAACCATTTTTGTGGACTTAGGAAGATGTTTTATCATCTGGTAGTGCAACTGGTCTGGACCGGGGCTACTATCTTTACATTTCATCAACGCTTCTTCTAACTCGTCGAATGTAATGCCTACGTTGTAGGGTTCGTTATCATTTACAGGAACTATCAGGTTGTCTTGCTTTTCTGTTATTAATTTTTCTTTCATAAAAGCGGCCGTATAGTTTTGATTACTACTTATTTCTGCAAACTTACAACTTAGAGCATTTGCTATTTCTAGACGGTCTGTAATTATATTGTTATTTATATTAAGTGCTGGGATGTTGAACGTGGTTTCTTTTCCTTTTATCCTTTTGATAACATTCCATACCTCTTTGTTGGTTGTCATTGCATTTATCGAATTAACATAGTTGGCCCATGACATTTTCCTACTCTCTCTGGTGATTTTTCTTGCTTCCGCTCTTGCCTTTTTGTATTCTATTAAGCTTTCAATAGTTTTTTGTTTTTGATAGATTTTGAAAGTTCGCTTCTTTTTTTCAGTAGCAATTTTGCAGTTTGTGTTCCACCATGGTACTTGATATTTGATTTCTTTTTTCTTTTTAGTAGGTATAGCTATCTTGGCTGCTTCTTTTATTTTCTGTGTTATATATGTAGTATTTGATGCAATTCCCAGTTCTACGAGTATCTTATGTTTTCTTTTTCTATTTTTTCTGCGAATAAATTCCAGTTTGCCTTGTGTATAATCTATTTTTGGGTTGGGCATTGCTTGAGTGTATTAGTAGAAGTTTTAAGGATTATTGGAAAATGATCGCCACCATACAAGTTTGTGAGAGGGTCCCAGCTGATTGACGGTTTTAGTTTGGGGTGACAGAGTGACATATCTATGGCTGATTGAGTGTGTGTTTTTATATCTAGGTGCGTTGGTCTTCCATCATTCAATAACAGTATTTCTTGGGTAATTAGTATTTTCTTTAGTATTTTCCCTTTTTTTTTGTGCTTTTGCATCCCCAAAGTGGGTCATGTGCATTTAGATCTCCTACTATTATGTATGGTGCTGGAAGAGAATTAATAAGTTGGTCTATTTCGCTTTGTTGTAAATTATAATTTGGAGCAATGTATACGTTGCAAATTGTCCATTTTTGGGGGACGAATACTTCTACGGCAATAGCTTCGAGGTTAGTGTTTAGGTGAATTTGTTGTGCGTGAATGTGGTTTCTAACAAATGTGCTTACTCCCCCGCTAGCGTGATTTACTGGTCTAATTTTGTTATATCCATTATAGTTTTTAATATGTGGGTGAGCAGTTATTTTAAAGTGGGTTTCTTGAAAACACAATGTATCGAGTTGGTGTTCTGCTATCAGTAACTGTATTTCATTCAGGTGAGTGTAGAATCCGTTACAATTGTGTTGTATTATTTGGACCATTAATATTCTTCAGGATCGGTAAGTTGATGTCCTGTGTAGTTTTTAGACAGCTCTTCCATAAGTTGCGCATTTAATTTATTAGTTATTCTAGTAAATCTTTGTTTGATATTTCTTTTTTGTAAACTAGGATAGATGTCCTTCATCATTTCAATCAGTGCTGTGGTGTCGCGGGTAAATATTCTTGATATTTCAAGAGGGTTGGAAGATCCATAGGCTTTTTTCATAAATTCTCTAAGTTTATTATGATTCATGGGATAATGATCTGCATTTGCTTCTATTATACTTTTTGTTGGTTCAAGAAGTTCCTCTATATCACTGGTTTCACTTTCTTGTACTTTTGGGCGTTCCGTTTTTGGACGTTTTGGTTTGGTTGCTTTTTGTTTTGGTATCGTTCCGGTTGCATTTTCAGTTGTTGCACTGTTTGATTTACTAGCTGCATTTGGTGTAGTAAGTAGTGGATCTATGGTGATTTGCGATAATACTTCTGGGGATTGACTGGCGGAATTAATTGTGGATGATGATAAGGTACGTTTATGTGTGGTTACTGGAAGGATTGTAGGTGGATATTGGTTGTTATTTGGACAGTTTTCTGCCAAGTGTCCCATTTGTCGGCAAGCAAAACACATGGTGTCAGTGGATAAGAATAGTCTATAGCTAATGTTGTCGAATTTTATCAGTATTGATTCCGGAATGGACGCATCTTCTAATGGCTGTATATATATTTGACGTCTGAAACTTAAGATGTGGTTATATTCAGCATCATAAAGTCCGGCTTTTAAGAATGTTACTGACGACAATGTTTTCACTCCAATTTTTTCTACGGCATCTTTTATACAATTATGAGGTATAGATGGGCACACATTTGAAATTATTAATCTTTGGGATGGGGTGACAAGTGGACGTAAGTTTGTTTGTTTTCCCTGTATCGTTATTACTTTATAGTTTTTATTCAAGTGGTCTACCATAGATGCATTACTTAGGTACATACATACCCTGTTGTTCGAGATTTTTGATGCGAAGATGATGTTTTGGGGCCTATTAAAGTGCCTATGGTTGTTACATACTCCTTTAAATTAATGCCTTCGAGGGCATTAATAACTAAGGCTTGCTCTTTTTTAGGAAAGTTGTAACTTTCATCAGTCGTTACTGTAGCAAACGATTTCGTTATTTGGTTGCCGCTCGCCATATTAGGGTTTTCTGGTTGATTAGTAAGTTGTAAGTGACTTTGTGGTGTATTTACTAAAGATTCCATAGTGTTTTTTTGTGGTAAACCCCTGTAGACAGAAGATTACCTTTTATTGTTGTTGCAAGGTTGATCGGGTGCTTGTACACAGCATACACTAAAAGGACGATTACCGTGCAATGCTAAAATGTCATTGACACGTTATCACACAGCACATGCACTTGGTTTATCGGACCGCAAAATATACGTCTGTACGGATCGAAACTCAAGCCACGAATCAAGACAAAATTTTAAAAAATCAAGAATTGAAAAGGGTATGATATTACGTTTTTGTTAGCATTATTAATTAGACTGGTAATAAGTTTAAGTGTTTATGCGTATACGATAAAATTCATTGTTACTCCTTATTAAACAATACTCATAACGATACAATATAAAAAATACAACCCCTCAGTGCTAACAAGGCTGCGAAAATACAAACAAATCTCTGTCACGGAAAAGGGTATACACTCGCGACAGCTCAAGTCGCAGATGGGGGTAGGTTCCGAAGAACAATAAAATTACCTGTATAGTTAATCACATTAGGGCGCCACGTCGTTGTCCAGCTTCCGATTCTTAGTCCCTTGTTGAAACTCGTAACGGAGAACCTATATAAGCTCAGAGAAACAACATACTTCGCAGCAAAAAACAGCAGAAAACATTACTTCACATATAATTCTGGGAAGTGTTTAATAACTAAATTTAATGCACATACAATTATAACCCGATTTTAAATATCACGGCAATGGTACTTCAATTCTCACTTAAATAACGAATGTGAAATGTAATTAACAAACATAAGTAATAACGTATGCAAATCTTAAGATCATACCTACTCGAAAAGTGCCTTCGCAGCACACTGCTATGAACTGCATGAGTAGTCGAGTTAGTTATTCCATTAAATGTGTACAACAACCTCATTAAACAGATCTGGTTAAAATGGTGCATACCAGTAGCTAAAACAGGCTCATCATTTACTAGTACGTGTAGTAGCTTATACCTCATCCAAGATCACAATATGAACCTTAAAACTAAATGTTCAGCTGCGTTATTAATAGCCTTAAATGTTGCAAAACATGAATACCTCCTTAAATAAAATGTTAAAAATTGTATAATTTGAATACTACAATTAGCCAAATTTTAAAAATTGTATAACATGAATATTACAATGAATCAAATTTTAAATATTGCATCAAACCTAACCCACTTAAATTTCGGCCATAAACTGCACCCGCTATACTTACGTACGAGCTTGAATGTGTCCAATCGGACATCTGACAACCTTGCGCAAAATTGGAAGGTACACAGGGCGAATAACAAATATAACAGACAGAGAAATTCGACTGTAAGGTCCCCCCTCAAACCGACTTCTTGCTACCTCGTAAGAATCCGCGACTACCCTGAGAAACTTTGACTACCTTGCATACATCGTCTTAATTTTTTTCAACTTGTCTTATGTTCTAGCAATCCCAACCAATACCTGAGTACCTAGTAGCTGAAATTCCATCTTGCCCCAAAGCAGCTGCAATTGTACAAAGTTTACACAAGAACAAGGAACAGATAATCAGTTGTGAGAATAACATATCTTGGTATTTCCGAAAACTTCCCACCGGCATTGCTCGTGGAGGAAACAGACAAAGCGTCGTTGATGCTTTAGAGTTTCTCAAACGAGAAAGACTCCTTCTGCAGAAATCTGCTGAGCGGGAGGTAAATATTTAGCAGTCAAGCTGTAGTTTAGTGGAAATAACAGCAGTGATTCCTACAGGTATACTACTCACTATCGCAGACACTAATTAAAACCCTTCCCTGTTCAGTAATTGAGATGATGGTTAAAGAAACGCAATACACTGCAGTAGAAATTACGAATTTAATTGGTCCACCAAACTTTACCGTATGTGGTAAATACCCAGTCAGAGATATCATTGCGTTAGCTGCTAATAGAAAATATGCGGGTAAGTTAGCAATACTTTTTTTTTAACTATGGAAATGGCTGTATGAAACATCTGCAAACATTATATAGGCTTTACAATAACTGACTTAATTTTTCATTAGGTCTTATTGCTAATCGTTTTGTGACTGTACATAAAGTGTGACATTTCACCCCCTTACTAAGGGCGTTAAAGATTTATACCTCAGGTTAAGCTCAAATCGGAGGAATACGTTCACCCAAATATATATGCGATTTGGAAAAACACCATATAATTACCAAAAAATATATTACTAGTTACAAAATAATCATTAATTCAAAGGAAATCTGAATTGTACATTATTTAAAATTAACATATTCTTCTGGAACTGTGTTTCTGGTTTCTCGGGTGAAACTGCAAATCCAATGCACTAACGAGTACTACAGGCCACTTTGGTTAGTCGTCAGGCACGATCGGCGACTCTTCGGAGGTCGGGCTAAGTAGGTATTCAATTTTCAAATGTTTATACCCGCACCAGACCCACGAACCGCCGTTTTAAACCAGCACCCGACCCGCGACCCGCAAGTATTGCACTTTTAAGCCACACTTTACCCCAAATTCGAATATTAGACCAGCAACTTGCTTCATACAGAATGTATACACAAAAAAACAAATTATTTTCACACTTCGGCGGTCCAATTATTATTAAGTATATTTTTTTTATACACAAACAAAACTTATGTTGAAGAAATAAAGTTATACCCTACCCGCGACCAGCAGTTTCAAATCTGCATCCGACCCGCTACCCTCAATATTGATATAAATCCTACCCGCAACCCGACCCGCAATGCGGGTAACCAGCGGGTACCCGCGGGTACCCGACCCGATGCAGGACTCTAGCCTGGGGTTGTTGTTGCTGCCTAAATACTTGTGCGAGGATTCGATTTTCCAAGAAAGTACAACAATCAATGTAAAATCGGATTCTAGCGGCTTTGCTCTTACGGGTGTGATACGGAAAGTTTCAACTTCTTGGGCTGACAGTACAACACGTCATTTTCCTTGAAGCCTGGACTGGCAAGGATTGGAGGCCTGCTCCGTTAGACAGGACAGCATGTCAGACCGGAGGACTCAGATAGGAAAGGAGTAGAATAGCTGAGAGGATAACTCTCAAGTTTGGGATTGCACAAAGCAGGTAATCTCAAATGACTGCAACTGGCAGTGCAATCTTCTTTGATACATTTTCTGCCGCGTTATCGGGTACTTTTCCTAGCTTCCACTGGAGAACGAAACGACGCCGTCGTTTATACATCGCGACTACGTGCATAGCGGGTGTCCTCGAGTTATCGTTAGCCTCGCGCTGGCTAAATGTAACGCTTGATTAGGCAATGTATAAAATTTAAATACATTTAATGTATCAATAAAATTTGCTGCAGGAGCTAGCGTTAGAAATGGAATATCGCCATTTTCATCGAGTTTTATCTTACACTACAAGTTAGAAAGTCTAGGGTAGATTCAGTTGTTCGGAGATATATTGTCAATTTCGATGCCTTTGTTTTCTTTACCGAGTGTAATTCTTTGTCCCAAATGTACATGGTCTGCGGCATTTTCCATTGCTATTTTAATTTTGTCTTTGTCATGTTCATTTTCAGGGCTATAGTTATTGGCCTTATGTTTAACTCCATGAGCATGTTTTTCAGATTATTTTCATTATGTACACTGACAACTGCGTCATGTTTAAGCCTCTCACCATTTATATTGTTACTCCGGTTGGACCAGTTCAGTGCCTTACATATTCCTTATAGAACGAAATTGAATAACAGGCGAAATAGTGTTTTACACGTTTTCTTGATTATTGATTCTGCTTGACTGTAGATCTTTCTAATGAGATACCTGTATCGGTAATCTATACGTGCGCAAGTCTAGCCCTTTCATAATATCCGAATGTTCGACTGAGTAATAAAGACTTTCCTGTTAGAACCTTTACTGTAAGGAGATGGTAGCAGGTACTGCATCTTCTCCTGAAACTGGCATGCTCTATGAGATAGCACTGCCTTAGTTTATTCGTGCTTCTGTTAGTAATTATTCTTGAAAGTAATTTGTAAAACCGGGAAAGCAAACTCACCAGTTTATAATTCTGCAAGAATGGGAAATCCTTCTTCAATTACAATTAACAAGTTTTATTAATTTGCCAGGTGCATAATAAGCAAGAATTTAATTTTTTCACCTGGTATCCTCTCATTATCT
This sequence comes from Agriotes lineatus, assembly GCA_940337035.1. NCBI lineage: Eukaryota > Metazoa > Arthropoda > Insecta > Coleoptera > Elateridae > Agriotes > Agriotes lineatus. The sequence continues at coordinate 395,796 of CALNHX010000251.1, read as the reverse complement.
GTATCTCTCGGTGCATATATTATGTCTTCGTTGGTTACTTCAAGTATTTCTGTTGATCCTGCGTCTACGTCTCCTTCAGTCTATAATTTCTCCGGCATTCTGCACCATGCACCTCTCTGCAATATTCTTTCGTCACCTTCAGTATTTCCTTTCTATTCCTAGTCTTTCTTCCAACCCATATTTAAGTGCTAAAATCTTTATCCTTCTTTTATTCTGAAACATTTTATGTTTTTGATAACTGCTTGCATCTGTCTTTCACAATGTCTTTATAAGTAACAACCGCATCTTTAGTACTGTATGTACTCATTGTTGTGTGTTGGTGCAGCTTTTATATTTCCAGTCTTAAGATGAATCCCAGTTATATGTCTATAGTTGACAAGGTTTAATAAATCGACACGAAGGAGTTTCTGTTAGTACTTTTCCGAACAACCCTCAGTCAAAAGTGATACTTTTTGTAGTTTTGTTCATATTAATTCTCATATAGCAAGCTCGAATGGTTTTCATAGATTGTACTAATAGTGGAATCAATCCCAAAGAAGCTTGGAGTGTCTCCTGAAGATAAATTTTTCCAACTTTCTAGATTGATATATGTGCTACTTGCCTCTTGATAACATTTCATTTGAATTCGAGCTTCCCCAAAAGGGCTTGATCTTGATCTATTAACCTGGCAATTCTATACTGCGGGTCCTGTTCATATCAAAGCATTTAAAGTTTTTGAATTACTACCTTTTTTACAGTTATTTTGTTAATTTTTGAACCCGAAAGGATGAACGTTCACACAATATTTTGTAATTGTTACTACTGGTACTTTTATAAGTTTCTTTTCAGGAATTACACTTACGAGCTTTACATACAACAACATCTGGAAGCTATCACTCATCATAGACAGGGCAATTATTTCTAAAGAAGAAGATGTGCAGATCATACTTAATGGAGTTGTTAAATACATTCTCATGTTGGACAGTGACTCCTGAAACCTCTGTGATGAGAAAGGTTTTAGACAGCCCGTAATGTTGCTTCGTACTGCTATCTAACGCGTATGCAAGCTATAAGTTAGTTTCCCATTTCAAATCATATAGCATTATTTTTATTTATTACATGTTTTGATATTTTTATGAGATTCTGGGTTGGTAATGCACCAATCAAGACACCAATTTTCTGCTTGATCTTTATTTTTTGCATGTGTCGTACTAAGTAGGGTTTATATAATTGTATTGTATTTATAAATTAGTTAATTAGGTATCGACTAGTACTAAAACATTTATAATTAAAAAACTACCAGAATGTGATTGATATTCTTGTGTTATTCTCAAAACTGAACGCTTATCATAACTTATAGTTTCTAGATGCATATTCAATAGTTTTGTTTCATCTTCAGTAAAATTACAAATTCAGTTTGTTGTAGTACCTATATGTGGAAGAGTTGTATTAAACACTCTGAAACACTGAGTTCCTTTAGACAGTGGTCGGAATGTAAACTTTGACGAACCGGAACGCTGTCGGGGTGGGGGTGAGGGGGAAAATTTGCACGAAAAATAATAATGTTACTCGAATGCAAGCTTTCACGGCCGTTGTCTATAATGATAGGTTCTTCCGGGTTATGCCGTGGTCGTCGATTTGAACTTGACGTTTCGCTGCTCATGCTGTCAGCTTCTTCAGAAGTTTTCTAAAGACTGATGTTGGTGCCTTTCGCTCCTGGTTATATACCGAGGAGTCGTTACGGTTAGCTGCTCATGTAGATCTTGTATGTTATTCGTATTTGTCGTTTTTCCTCTTGGTTGCTCACGTGAAACTTGTTTATGGATGGATTGGTTTTGCAGAGCTACCTTCCGTGTGTTACTAAGGCGATATCCGTATTCTCGATTGAAATTGTTTGAATTTTTAATAATTTCTAGGGATTCCCGAATAACACGCGGGAAGTATTTTTTAGTTCTGGCTGGTATGTTCACGGAGTCGTAATTTATTCTGTGGTCCCCTGGTCCTAATAAGTGTTCTGCGATGGCTGATTTTTGTATGTTTCCAAGTCGTGTGTGGCTCTGGTGTTCTTTTATTCGACATTGGATACTTCTTCCCGTTTGTCCGATGTAAGATTTGTCACAGATACATTGGAGCTGGTAAACGCCTTCGGTCTGTAGTCTGGGCAAAAAATCTTTGTTGGAGGGGATCAATTGTTCGACCTTTCGGAACATCGACGACTACTGCCTAGCGATACTAGACCGCCCAGACTTTACGGACTTCCGAAGATCCACAAACCAGACGTTCCAGTCAGGCCAATTGTTAGCTCTTGCGGATCTCCTACGTATCAACTAACCAGATACCTCGCTAACGTATTACAACCATACGTAGGCAGAACAGAATCCTACGTGACGAACTCTGAGCATTTCGTGGAAATATTGGTTGAGTTGGAAGTAACGGACCAGGACATGTTGTTCAGTTTCGATGTGGAATCTCTGTTCACCAATGTACCAGTAGAAGATTCAGTAAATCTTATACAACAATGCTTCGTTCCTCAAGGACTTCGAGAAGACATTCCAGAGTTAGTAATGATGTGCCTCACGACGACCTACTTTCTTTGGGAATTAATATACTATGAGCAAAAGGAAGAAGCCGCTATGGGATCCCCGTTACCTCCAGTCATTGCTAACGTATTTATGATAGCCTTTGAAGATGAAGCTATTCAGTCCAGCCATCTCAAACCTAATAAATGCTGGTTCCGTTACGTCGACGACACTTTCGTTATATGGCCCCATGGAAAAGCAGCTCTTGAAGCTTTCTTGGCACACTTAAACAACCACCATGCCAAAATAAGATTCACTATGGAAACTGAAGAAAATGGACGCCTCCCTTTCCTAGACGTGTTAGTGAAACGAACCACTAACAACAGATTAAGCCATACAGCATATCGAAAGAAGACTCACACCGACCGCTATCTGCATGCTTCGTCTCATCATCATCCCCAACAAAAGCGATCTTTGATCAAGACTCTTATTCATTGGGCCAACGCTATCTGTGACGAGGTCAGTAAACCACAAGAATTAAGTCATGTGGAAGAAACCTTACTCAGGAATGGCTACAGTCGGCGAGGCATCAAGAAAGCGTGCCAATATACCATAAAACCTAAACCTATCAACTACGCCTGCCTTCCTTTCATCGCCGGAGTAACCAACAGAATAAGAAAGGTAGGTATTAGATAAAAAGAACATTGGAGTCCGCTATGGTACAATAAGAAAGGTCGAACAATTGATCCCCTCCAACAAAGATTTACTCCTAATAACATAATCTACTATTTGACGAAAGTAGTGTACAATCACATAATATAAAACACTTTTTAAAATTATTTTATTCCTTTTATTAATTTTTATACTTTGAGTACATTTTTGTGAAAACCTAATATTAGCATTTTTTCCAAAAAATATTTCGCTTACAAAAACATGTCCAAGCAAAAGTTGTAGGTAATTGCATAACACATATATGGATTTCTTGTAAAGAATTTTATTGGTATCAAACTTCTACAAAATTTGAAAACACTCTTGTAAAGATATAATTCTGTGATTTTTTCAAAAACTCTACTGCTTACAGCTTGCATATCAAAAGTTGTAGATAATTGCTTAGTATATGATTTTGGTCCACATTATTCTGTTTTTGGCAAACAAAAATTATAATATACAAACCTTGAGAATATATTTGTAAAAATATAATTCTGCTGTTTTAAGAAACTCTACTTTTTACAAAAACCCGTTTTAAACTAAAGGCACAATTATACAGTGTCCGCCAAAAAGTCGGCATAACATGGGAAAAATGTTTATGTTTGATTTTTCAAAAAGACGTTTTCACGTCAATAACTCGTGGTTGTCGAAAAACCTATTTAGCGCCTATCATATATACCCACTGATTTTTACTTATATAGAAAATGGAGTCTTTCGAAACTGTCAAAATCCGAATAGTGCAATTTTTTGGAAATTAAGTAAGATTTCAATGAGATTTTTTAGAGTGTGTTATTTTTAGCTAACTGAACAATCTCAAGGCCAACTTTAGTTAAAAATATTTTTTTAATTCTTTTTTAATATTTTTAAAAATTGTACATACCGAGACTTAATATTAAAATTCAATTTTTATGTGAATACTTTAAAGATTTGTAATTGGGAAAAATAATATAAAATCTTTATTAGTTCATTAGATGTTTTATTATTTACCGAAAAGTAGTATATTTGCATAATTTTTAAGTTTTCTATGCAAGACGCTTTTTAGGAGATATATTTCAAAATTCTAATTAATATCTATTTAAATGGCTTTTAGAAACTCTCATCTAGCCCTGTTAATGAATTACTCTTACAAAAGCTCTGTAAATGTTCCTTTACAGTTGTCTAAAGGAAGAGATTTTTTAGGAGATGTAAATTAGATAAAGAAAAATCTCCTCATTTAGACAACTGTAAAAGAACATTTACAGGAGATTGTTCAGTTAGCTGAAAATAACATACTCTAAAAAAATCTCATTGAAATCTTACTTAATTTCCGAAAAATAGCACTTTTCGGATTTTGACAATTTCGAAAAACTCCATTTTCTAAATAAGTAAAAATCACTCGGTATACAGGGTGTCCATAAAAAGGAGATCAATCTGTTAACCACATATTCCTTGAGCAAAAATATGATGATTTAGCTCAACTTATCTATATACAAAGTTGCTTAACTTAGCCGCTAGAGGGCTTTAAAAATTATTAATTTTTTTAAATTTTTAACTCCCTGTATAATCACTACGATTTTTTTATCAATAGTTACTTTAATTTAGAAGCTATTTCCTCGCTTACAAAATTTTAGTTGGGTTAACACTTTTGCCACAAAAAATATTTTTTAAATCCCTACAAGCCTAGTGTTAAGTTACCATTACTGATTCAGGCTTGCAGGGATTTAGAAAATATTTTTTATGGCTAAACCGTTTACCCAACTAAAATTTTGTGAAAGAAAATAGCTTCTAAATTAAAGCAACTATTCAGAAAGAAAAATTGGTAGTGATTATACAGGGGGTTAAAAAAATATGGATGGATAATTTATTGTGACAACGTTTTTAAACACCCTGTAATTTGCGAAATTAGGATTTATTCTTCAAAAAGCTGTAGTTTACTAGTACAAATGCACGGCCAAAAAAGGCTTTAAAAAGGCTAATTTTTTAAAGCCCTCTAGCGGCTAAACTAAGCAACTTTGTATATAGGTAAGTTGAGCTAAATCATCATATTTTTTTCAAGGAATATGTGGTTAACGGATTAACCTCCTTTTTACGGACACCCTGTATATGATAAGGGCTAAATAGGTTTTTAGACAGGCTCGAATTATTTACTTAAAAATTTTTTTTTTCCATATTATGCCGACTTTTCGGCGGACACTGTATGATATAAAACACTTTTTTAAACATTTTCATTCTCATTATTAGTTTTTATACTTTGAGTAGATGTCTGTAAAAAATAATTTTGCGATTTTTTCAAAAATAACTTGCCCGTTCGCTCGTGAGCAGACAGCCGGAAGCCATCACTGCACAGATTTTTCTTCACGCGATTTCATTCAAATGCTTTTGCTATCTTTTAGGTAATTTCATTTAAACTGACTCCATTATAATACGAAATGAAAAATTTATAGTCAATTACTTCATTATAAATAGCTATTTTTGTATCTAGAATGTGAGATGCTATTTTACTGTTCGAAAATGAGAGATTATTTTGTAAACCAAAAATGAGTCAAAATAGTTATTTATGTATCAAGGGCGTAAAACAAGCGTTTTTGGCCGGCAGCGTGATAGCGGGGTGCGGAGCACCGATGGCTATAGCGCAACAACGGCCAAAGACGCTGGTTATGCCTGAGGTGGATACAAAGATTTATGGTCGATCGAAAATTTAATTTAAAATAGAAAACCAGATTGAATAATAACGCTGGCAATAAAAATATTTTAGCCGAATAGTACCTTTGTAACTATGGTAATTATGAGAAAGTGTTTATGCATATTAACTGGAATGTCAGCGGGCGATTCAACTTTTTATGTACGAGCGGGCGGAATTGCGCAGTTTCTACTCTATCTTTGAGGATATAATGTGTCACTTTATAGTCCAAAGGCCATAAAGTACCTTAAGGCCTGCTAAGCGACACTGACCGGGCCGTAAATTATTTTACGGCCCACTCGCAGTCTTGTTTGTCAGCTTGAAAATCAATGGCATCGTAGGTTGCCAAAATTGATACAAACTATATTTCTTCTTTTAATTGTGAATGTTCCTGTCTCTGCATAAAACACTGTATGCACTTCGTGCGCAACTAGCGTTTATGGTGCTTGGGCTTGGATTTTCACGCGGCGGTCTATAAACGTCCTCTTAGGCCCTTGGTACATAAATACCTATTGCGCACGTTGATGTCATTTTAGAAAGCAAAAAAGAATGTTACTGGTCCAGAGCGAAAAAGACTTACGACTGGTCGAAATGAGGTCGAAAAACGCATATTATAGATCCATCGTACATAAAACTCATCTGAGAACAAAAGCATTTTGCATTCGAGATACCTATATTTTTTTTAAAACCTGCATTAATATTAAGCAAAATTGAAATAACAATTGTAGAACTGTCAACATATACTTATTTGGCAATTTATGAATACGTAATTACAAAATGTATGCCATTGGTACATTAAAACTCTTAATTTACATATTTTAAGAAAATAATTAATTAATTAACTATAGGGCAATACTATGGTTAAGACTGACAGGCAGACTTATAAAGGTCACTAATTTGAGGTTACCTTTAATTCGCTCTTAAAATAAACAAAAGCGCATAAAAATAGGTTTACTAATGAATAAAATGTCATAAGTACTAACGTTTTGATGCGCTTTTGTTTTTTTACAACGAACTAAAGTTAACCTCAGATTAGTTTTATTTATAAAACCGGCCGAAAGTGTTTACGAAGCTAGAATAAGAAATTGGTAAATATGCTGCTCCATTTTATTCAATAAATTAATTCAAACGTCCTTGAACGGAAAGTACTTATTTGTGCAGCCGTGCTGAAAAGTTGTATTTGCAGACGTAATTGCGGCTGCAAAATTCGTTTTCGCGGCCGTTACTATTTTACGTCCGCAAACTTATCAGTACTTTTGCACAACAATAAATGTGTTTTTTATAATAATATGAATTGCGATTCCACAAAAATGTTTTGTATGCCACGTTCGCGAAATGTTTGGCTTCCTCGAAATAATTTAGCGGACTTGAGTTCGTCTCGCTAGCCAAACAGTAATTTTGCAGCCTAGGTATACAAATAACTATTACGTTCTAAAACGTAAAAGCTTTTCACGCCTTGTTTATGAAATGGGTGATTTCGCCCATTGAAAACAAAATTGAAATGTCAACACTTTCTTATAGTTTTCGAAATTTGTTAGATTTTTTTGTTCAAGACAAATTTTATTTAGTTATTCCTAAGGGCTCTTGGAGGTGATACAATACCTACATCAAAACCCTTAAGTACGCCACTGCATCTGATAACGAATATTGGCTGAATTATGCCCTTGAGGGTTTATATTTTCACTCAAGTCTGAACTCTCCCAGAATTCTTTTTCTTCTGGCCGAAGCCTCAATCATAAAGGGCATAATGCAGCGAAACTCATAGTCGAGAGAACGACGGCTGTGTGCGAGAATGGTGCAGAAAGTGTAACGAAGAAACTCAAAATCAACGTGAACAGTTGGCTGAGCGATCAGGCGGCAATCTTCTTTGAGGAGGGCATAGAAAAGATTGTGCCACGATATGATAAGTATTAGGTTTGCCGTTAAACGTAAAACATCAGTTATGTTTAAACGTCTTTTATTTCTAACACTCAATCTACATACATATACATTGATTGTTGCGTACTCGCACCGCTCGCGTTGACGTTGAGCAGCAGAATCCCTTTCCGTCGATGGGTGCGTTTCGCAATTCCCTTGGCTGCAATCAGCGTCCACATCAACACATCACACCCTTACACTTAGATTAAAACTATCTTACCTAAGTGAATAACTCCCAACACATGAATTACTCTAATATAAAATCTTTTAAATGCTTTGGCTGCCCTCTTTTTCGTGGAGGTCTCTTAGCAATAGATGTGTTTGGACTTGTGCCTAACCTAATTTGCTCCAATCCTACAAAAGGTTTTAGAGTACCTGATCATTGTGGGGTAGTAGCATCATTGTTACTTATTGTGCTACTTTCTGGAATATGATTACCTGACGATTTTCCGGTGTAATTAGGTACTACAATATTGCCTGCTACTCGTACATCGGTTCGCATTATTAATACCTGAACTTTTACGCTTAACTTGGATTTTTTCTCCTGTATGTGGTTTTGCCTTATGACCCTCCGGTTCTTCTTCACCTTCCCTTGGTACAATTCACATATGTAAGTTGAACTACCAATTTTCCAGTTTACCCTTGCTTTTGTCCACGTTTTAGTATTTTGCAACCGGTAGTCACGTACCATCACTTTATCTCTTACGGAAAATTTCTTCCACCTCATGTCGTTACGCTTAATCTGAGCCTTCCCTTGATTTCTCTAAGTTTTCCAGCGCCGCTTCCCCTGTTCTCCGTATTTCAACGAACCAATAATCTAGAAGGGAGGCAAATCTGGTTAAAATATATCTATAGAACAAATTCGTTAAAACCCCTCACCACAAATATATTTAACAACTGCTAAATACGTATTTCGACAGCCACGCTGTCATCATCGGTAGCTAAGAAAACCTACACAGCGAAAAGGCGACGTGTTCGCGGCCAAATCGCAAATGGAAGTGGACGAGCGCGCGCATGTTACATCTATTTATACTGTCTAACTCGGAGGCGTGGCCGGAGGCCAATGAACTTGGCCAACGTCAATTCAATTTCAACAAATGATATAAGACTGAAGACGGGATTGGTCCAGCATCTTTGTTCAAAAGTTTATTATCTCGGTTTTTAAAAATGGCTAAGCTTTCAAAAGGATTTAGTTGTTTTGTTGAAGTTAAAGCCTTTACAATTTTTAGGTCGTCCTCTTTAATACTATGACCTGTTTCGTAAATATGTTGGGCTATACTCGATTTTTCGAATCTGTTGAATCTAAAATGAGCTAAATGCGAACACGTCACCTTTTAATAATAATAATAATAATAATAATGTTTATTGTCCTATAATACAAAACAAATACATTGTTAACTAACTACTAATAGTAACAACCAAGTATATTAATTAAGGGACAAATGGAAGGGTTCAGCAACATGTAAGGTTACTGATCTACCACCCTCCCAAGCAGACTACTTGCTCATATTAACTAAGTGCGCAAATACTTAATAGCTGATGCAACGCGAAAGCTTACATAATACATATACCAAATTAGCCCATCAAACACCTCCCTCCAACAGTTTATTTTTGTACAATGATTTAAATATATTTAGTGACTGATCTTTCCATTCTAAGGGTAACTTATTGAAGAATTTGCAGACGTTATATGAAAAACTTCTTTGGTAGATTGAAGTACGATGAGTAGGCATAGTTAATAGACCCTTATGCCTTAGATTAAGATTATGAATGTCTGTTCTATATTTTACTTTACGGCAAAGATATGGTGGAACCCCTGTGATAATTACTTTATAGTACAGAACAGCACAGTGAATATTTCTCCGCTGTTCCATATTAAGCCACTTTGCTTCTTTTAATTTGTGAGTGATTCTCTCATACTTTCTCACGCCGTAAATTGAGCGTAAACAATTATTTTGCACAAGTGGTATCCTTCTACGTTCATCCGCATCAATGCAGTGTGCGTATAAGGTGTCCGCGTAGTTGAAGTGAGAAATAACGAGTGAGTCACACAACATTATTTTAAGTTCTTTATTTAATATATATCTATTAGCATACAGCAGCTTTAAGTTAGAATATGCTCTTCCTATGCAAGTCCGTACGTGCGTCTTAAATCTTAAGGATTTATCAATAGTAACGCCAAGATTATAAACTTCATCCCTCACGGGAAGGAGCATGTTGTTAAGGTAAAGTTTTATTTTATCCCTAAGTCTAGATCTACTCTTTTTATTACCAAACAATATAACATTGGTTTTATTTGGATTTAAAGATAAAGAATGCTGCATAGAATATTCAGAAAGGTTCTGTAAATCCTCATTTATATTATTTATCGCCTCGTCTAGTTTATTAGTTGGAAACAAAAGATATACCTGCGTATTGTCAGCATACAGATGGTGCTGACAGTGTTGCAGACAGTGGTTTATTAAATTATTTGTGTAAATTGTGAACAAGATTGGTTCAAGAATGGACCCTTGTGGTACACCTGACGACATCTCTACAGCTTCGGAAACGTTTCCATCCAGATAAACTTTCTGAGTACGTTCTGTTAAGTAAGAATTTACAACATTGATTGCGGATACGTCCAGTCCTACATAATGCACAATAGCTTTTGATAAATAACTAAAATCTTATTAATTAACAATGTAAACTAAATTTCTATTTAAGGGCGGTTACAATAGCTACAACCGAATAAAGTCGAATCGCGTTTGCAAACTTATGGCGTGTGTGAGCATTTTTATATAATTACGAATTAATACATTTTCCAGCTCAGAGTTTGAAGTGACAATTTTGATACCGCTACCACTTTTAATAAAAATTTTGCCGTCGGATGTCCAAACATTTTTAAAATTGAACCTTTTTACTGCAGTGTTATAAAGGTTTAACCTGTTCTTAGTTAGGTCTTCTTTAATTGTGTAGCCGGAGGATTTTAACATCTTTTTATTACTGTACACCAAATGCCGCTTCTTGTAGCTTAGGAATTTGACTATAATAGGCCTGGGTTTGTTAGACATACCATCTCCATTTGCAGCTTTGCTACCTATTCTATGCGTACGGTCAATGTCGTCCTTGGAAATTTGCAGATTCATTGTATTTGTAAATAAATTTACCACTAAATCTTCTACATTTTCTTGCGCACATTCCTGAAGGCCGAATACGTGAAGACAATTCCTCCTGCTATATTGTTGTAATGCTTCCATGTCGTCCTTTAACATCTGGTTTTCTTTCTTGAATTCCTCACTTGTTGCTTCCAGGTGTACAATTTTATTTTGTAGTTCTACCAGTTCATCTTCGATATCCTTTTTTATAATTTTGGTAATGGTTTTGCAGATTGATTTTATAAATTCTTCTTTCTTAAAAAGTTCCTTCAATTTTTCCGATATGATGTCTTCCACCGGGATATTAGCTTTTTGTCTGGTTTCTGGCATTTTCGATTTCAATAATTTTCAATAATACGCAAAGCAGTACGAATTTAACTTGAGCCACAGCGATATCTGCACAGACCACACCAACACGTCTACTCAGAGCGAGCGCACATTGAAGTGCTGTGTAAGTTTTCTTAGCTACCGATGATGACAGCGTGGCTGTCGAAATACGTATTTAGCAGTTGTTAAATATATTTGTGGTGAGGGGTTTTAACGAATTTGTGATATTTTCGAACCACAGGCTCCAGCAGTGTTTTATATCTATAGAAGATAATTATCCTTTAGAACAAGTATTTGTGAAGTACAGTTCCCTTATACGCAAGTGAGTTTCATTAATGTGCATCATAATTTTGTTTTAGCCTCGTTTTGAAAGAAATCAATTTGAATCTGAAAGAATTGACAATAAGAAATTATTATTTTTCCACTGTCTAGGGTGTATATCACACGACGTTTCGGGAGTTTTGATCTACTTCCGTTTTCAGGTGTTCCTGGTTAGTCCTGAGAAGGACTGATATTGTACGCTTTTATTCGTAAACTCTTGCCTCCCCCGGGGTTTGAACCCGGGACCGCTGATCACTATTCTGTCACTCTTACCACTAGGCCACCACCGCGATGGTGATTCTGATGTTTCTATAATATTTTTGTTTAACATTTTATTTATTTGTCTTTGACTTCTTTGCGATTAGCATGGGGATAACGGTACGTCATAGTGAATATAGGTGCATTGTTTTTAGTCCTAATGTGGTGTTTTGTCAAATTTGTTACAGATAAGGTTATCTCGGGTGAATAAAAAATATCCCTGTATTGAAAACATAAGTCAGTTAAAGAAGCTGTTTCCTCTTCCTTTAACTGGTCTAGTCTGATATTTTTTCTTAGGTTGTTATTTAAAATACTTTTGGTGTTTGGAGTTGTTGATTTATTTATATTAAAATTGTTAAGTCTAATAGGTTGATTTTTGTTATCGGTTTCATAGTCTTCTAAAAATAAAGGATTATAAATATTAATTTCTTGCGTTTCGTTTGAAGTGTTGATTACGCTTGTTTTAAACCAATTGTTATATAGTTTCACTAATGCTGAAGGCATGAGGACTTTTTCGTTAAAATGTAATTTTGGGGCTAATTTAGTTCCATTCTTTCCTACTGCTGGTAAAGTTACGAAGAATTCTGTACGCGGCGGTACTACAAGGTTTTTGACAAAATCTTGAGTTTTAAGTTTGAAAAAATTGCATTTATCTTGTCTCTGAATTTCTTGCTTAGGTTTTGACGGGGTAATAAAATGGTATCGTAATTCGTTCTGTTTGAATGTACATCCATTTATAATCTATTCGTGCGGATCAATTTGAAAGTAGTACGGATCCAATAAGTCCGATGTATTCGTTATTAAAAAAATATAAATAACAAGTATGTATTCCGTTTTCATAAAAAAGATTGGGGATTGGTAAATCTGCTACAAGATTAGCTATAAAGTTCCATGAGATGTACTTATCTCAAAGGTGGATTTATAAATACAATTTGGCAAATGTTTCTGTACGAATTCTGAGGAAATAATCGTTTTTGAACTACCTGTGTCTATTAATAGTATATTAAAGTATGAGTGGATAACAAGGTCTTTAAAACACGCGCGAGTTTTCGAGCCCGACGGCGTAGCCGGAGTGCTCGAAATAGAGCAAGTTTTTAAAGACCAGTTATCCACGAATACTTTACGCTATTTTTTATTATACCAGCAATACTGGAAATAAATTACGCACTAAAAACTTAGAAATAATTTTTGTCGTGATAAATCGAGAGGCCATAATAACTATAGTTACGAGAATTGTTTACATTTTTGTAGCGTCCATGTCCGTTGTTGCATTCAGTAGTATCCTTGACAACCTTTAAAGCTCGGCGTGCTTTAATCGCCTGTATTCGCACGCTCAGGCGTGCTTTAAACGGCGATTCTGATGCAGGTATAATAAAAAAGTTTATCGTCGGTGGCAGGAATTATAATATACGGAAGATTTGATTTTGGATTTATATGAAAAGTTTCTATGTTAGGCTCTTAATATAAATTTACGGTATCATTTGGGTCCGGAAATTCGTAATAATCTGGTGTTCTGTCTAAGTCTTGAGGTTCATTTTCAGAATATTGAAAAGTTTTCATCAAATTCGGAGATATTTTCGGAAATATTTTCGGGAATGTCTCGTTGGTAATCATCATCATCATGATAATATAATTGATTAGAATTTCTAACAATGTTTCGAGAATTAGCTCTATATTTTTTATGAGCGTCTCATTGTTGAGTAGCTGGTCTTTTTATGGTACTAAACTCCATTGGTTCGGGTTTATTTGTTGGTTTGAAATTTAGTTTAGGTGCAAATGCATTATAGTTGGAATTTGGGTTACTCTAAAAGGGTTTTGCATGTTTGAATATATAGGTAGGTCTTTTAAAATGGTTCGAATTATTTAAATTTTGTGGTCTCGTCACGTAATTTGTGTTGTTGAATTTAGGGAAATTAAATTTGTTGTGTAAGTAAATTTGATTGCTGTATATGGAAAGCTAAATGTGGTTTATTTAAATTTTGACTTTGAAAATTATTTTGAGTTTGTGAGAATCGAATATCTAATCCCTCCTTTACAATACTTAGTGCTTGTGCTAATTAAGTTGGATTCCTGCTTCTTACAAAGCTTCCTAAATTTTCATTTAGTCCACTCGTAAAAGTTCGAAGTGCTAAGTAGTTGTAAGGTTTTTAATTTATGGTTTATAATAGCTTAGGGTTCTCTACTCAATGGCGCTTTTAAATTATAAATTTCCAAATGTTTTAAAATTTTATTGAAAAATTCTTTCGGATTATTTCTGTTTTGCTTTAATTTAGTCAAGTCAAATAAAAGATTTAATTCTGACCTTTGGTCTCGAAAATTTTTAAATAATACGTTTAAGTATCATATTGGTACCCTGCGATTACTTCCAAAGCTTGGCCTTTCAATTTATTCCTTATTGAGGATAAAATTACTTGATTGACATAATTGTTTGAATTTTCTGTGGAAAATTCACTTGCAATGATCTCTGCCGATCTAATAAATTCTGACAAAGTGGCTTGATTTCCATCGTACGTGGGTATTTCATTTAATAATGCTACACTAAAATGTGGGAGAAACAATGCGGTGCCTTGCTCAAGCATATTTGAGTTGGTAATACTATTATTTAAAAATAAAATTTTAGGTGTTCGTCCTAAAAGTGATCTCGATCGATCGCGTGAAATAAAAATTTTGGCGAAAATTAAATTTATTTATTTGTTTATGTTACTAAACAGTTTAATACTAGGGGAATCTTACTCAGGGGTCCCTACACACAGAACGTGAGTACAAACAGAAATTAAGCACACCTAGTATGTGCACTAAGTAGTAATGCTTACCGCGTTCTGCTTGATCCTATAATATAAATAATTAAAATTATATATATTTAAAGTTTAATATTAACTAGCTTCAAGCAACAAAGTTTTAATAATTACTACTTTACTTTGCTTTACTTCTGTTTTAGATGATTGCAGTGACCAAGTGGTCCCAATAACCAGGGTTTGGCTGCAGAAGTAGGAATCGACGGGGCGGCTCTCCGTACGGGCGATGTTTGTCCTTGAAGGCTCCCAGAAGATCCGGGCTTAGATGGTAGAATCGATGAACAATTAAGGATTGAAATCCAAAGGTGCGAAAATGGCTTTTAATTTTCGAACAACCTCTTATACCCTTTTGTTCATCCGAACGACTGCGCCAGTTAAATTAAAAGGCCGTCGAAACGACTTTTTAAAAAACATTTTTATTTTACAACGACAATGTTACTCGTTAGAGCTCAAATACACAGTTAGACAATTTCTTATATCTAACGCAAGTCAAGTACCTGCTGCTATGCATAGAACTAAGAATAAAATATCATACTACTAACTTATATAGTATTTCCAATCTACTAAGATAAGCCTACCGTCCAAGGATGCAAGTGGCAGGAAAGCGCGTGCATACAAGCTTGCACTTTAAACAATAGGGGATTGTATTATTACAATGTAACTTGTATTGATTATGTGCCTACGATTACCTTAAGCTTGCTCCAACTTTATTTTGCTCTATTTGGCTCGAGATTATAAAAATGTAAATCGTTTATCTGAATAGCTAAAAAATCTTGACCGACTAGTAACCGTTGTGTTTACATTAATGCACTATAAACTGAATAGGGCATTCAAATATTTAATGATATATTATATAGTTATTAATTTCGTAATTTAAAACTGTGGCGAAGGTTTTGGATATTTTCATATCTCCGCTGTTGACAAATTACCTTTATTTCAAAATTCGACATTTTCACAATTAAAGTTTTGTATTTTGGTCTTTTTTGCAGTAAACATATCTACTTAGAATCACTATTAGTAATGCAAATTAGATTATATAACATTGCCGAGTAATGCAGCGAAGGCAGAACAAGTTATGTGTCTTGCTAAAAAGTTGTGTTAATGCAACAAAACTAGTAACTTTTTTGATATAAATTTATTCGATACCTGAGCTATTAAATCAGTTTGCGTGATCTGCAAGTTAGAAGAGTTAGAGCATATTGGGTTTGGTGGCCGTCCAATTTTGTTATCGTAAATGTGCTTGTGAAAATATAGTTTAACTTTTTTTTTGCGAATTTTTTTGCTTTCACGTGATTTTAGTTTTATGCTAAGTAGAAACTGCAATAGCATGGTACGTATTTAATCAATCTTTTTTCCGCTTTTCGAGATTAACCCATTAATGGCCAAAGTATCAGAAACGAACCATTAATAAGATATTTTTTTAATATTTTTTCTATAAATGAAAATAGATATTATCTTATCAATTGCCACTGAGAAAACTCCCAAGTTGCTCATACATGTGTTTGTACTCAATTTGCATAAATAATAACAGTTTTATTAGTTTTTAAATAACGGTCATTTCAAGAGTGTGTGGAGCACTTTGTATAAAAAATAATAATATATAATAAAATAAATTATGAAAACTTGAGTTTATAAAAACTGTCGTCTATAGAGATCAAATGAACGGAAAATGTAAACAAACCGGACAAAAGTGTTTATGCAATAATTTTACGACCAATTAAAGTTAATGGTTCGTTTATGATACTTTGGCCAGATGCAGTGTAGACAAACAAAAGTGCATGCCCATAACGTTCGAAAGGTTTGTGCCTAGATGGATATCATTTCTAGTAAAACTTTTGAATCGACAACACTTTATATAATGGTAAAGTGTGAAGGGAACAAATATTTTATTATACTTTATTATAAAAATAATTGCGACTAACCCGTAACTGTTTTGATGAATCGGCCCAGGTAACAGTTGCAAGGTGGAATGATTTTTTTGACAGTGGTCTATTATGATATGTTTTTATCGGACTTTTTCCACTGTTTCGAGTGTGTATCACACAACGTTTCGGGAGTTACTGATCTACTTCCGTCCTCAGGTGAATGAACTCTTGGTTAGTCCTAAGGACTGATTTTTTGTACGTTTTTTATCACGTACAGTAGTGCATACCCCGGGGTTTGAACCCGAGACCACTGATCGCTATGATTACTAGTCTGTCACTCTTACCACTTGGCCACCAGCGCGGCCTAGTGGTAAGAGTGCCAGACTAGTAATAGATTGCACAGTAGTAAACGCATGGAAAATAATATATAACATTGCCAACGATTTTCATCTGTCCCAATTTGAATTTTGGTCATTTTTGTTTTTGTCCTTGATAAAGAGCCATAGCAGATCTACACCTTCAGAGCTGATAGAGCAGAAATCGGAAAAACTGCTACCCGCTACCCTTTCTCGAGGAAGCTTGCCATGTGTAATAAGATTTGATAACTCCGGTCATATTGTAATTAGAGAGGAAAAAGGTTAAAGACGTCATTGCAGGGTTTTCAAAACCCACACTTTATTTGGTCGCCAACGTGGCCGAGAGGTTAGGGCGTCAGGCTGCAGTGCCATGATACGGGGTTCAATCCCGACCAAGTCGCTTTAAAAATTGGGTACCGAAACCACAATTGTGGAAGTAGGGAAGGTAAGGCAGTTGTCGAAGGCGTGATGCTAACCACATCACCCAGTTAACGGTGTGCCAGAGTGACTGGGTTTCGGAAAGAGATATTTCGGCGACCCTGACTCGCTTTGTCTCAGGCCATGTTCCTATATAGAATGAAGTGCCCGCACTTTACTTTACTTTACACTTGATATTTGTGTGATAAAAGCCAAGTTCACTTACACCCTACTTGTTTTAGTGTATTTCATAACAAAAGTGAAATAATTTTTGTGGAGTCAAGTTGTACACCTAAGTTTTAGATTTAGTTCATACATTCTGCCAAAGTATCATTAACGAACCATTATTTTTCTTCTATATACTGTTATTATTATTATTATTATTTTATATTTTTCTTTTAATTTCATCATAAATAAAGCATACATATAAATTTTTTGACAACATATTAATTATTTTTGTGCTTGGCCATGAATGGGTTAAGTACTATCGGTTACAGTAACAATACCTTCACTCCTTCAGTATTTATTTTTTAGCTATGCCTTTGTATTTGAATCTATTGTTGCCGTCCTATACTATTCTCAATTTTATTTATTTAATTTAACATATTACAATCTAAAATGGATTTACGACAATAATCAAACCGAAGGTGTCACCACCTAGCTACAGGAGAACACGGGCACGGGGATACTCTTATAGCGTTTCTATTTATATACGTCGCAAGTAGATAATTATTTTTATAATTATTATAACCCCCAGTAGAATCTCGCCGAGAGTGACAATTGGCATTCTTTGATCCAGAGGAGAACAATATCGGCAAAGAGGGGGTCGCTGAAGTTGGTAAATCCTCGAACTTACCTTGAGTTTCCACCTGTTAACGTTAATTCCATTGATAAAATAACCAGCATTGAGAAATTTAAAGTACACACTGTACAAAACATGAAATATATAGAATTTACACTGCAGGACTTACTTGTGGGCTTAAAAGTTCCTCGAATATGTTTATCGGGAAAACGGAAATACGAATGTTCTTACCTGGAGAAATGTTCTGAACTTTAGGGCTCGTAACACCCACGAAGATGTTCGTCGGTACAGCGAAAATACGAATGTTTTGATATGGGGCTGAAAAAGACCTTCGAGAACTTATGTTGCGTGTACGATAAATCAGATACTCACATCGTTCGTTGGCTCGAGGCGATAAGCACCTACAAAGTGAGTCAACGTAGTTTAGCATAGCCAAGTTTCCAGTATCACTTCAGTTAAGACCGTTTAATCATTCTATATTATTAAATGCAACTACACTGTGATTGCACACGTATAACACTTAAGGCATGAGCTTCGCGTTCGTACGTCTGCCTCGGTGGTGACCGTTGTTTCTCTGATTTCTGTCTCAAAAAGGTCAAAAATCACAAAATGTTATGACCGACTACCAGACAAAATGGACGGTGTCGCGTAGTTGCAGGTTGGACCTTCAGCAACTATAAAATATCTCTGCTATTGATCAAAGCGATAAAATTATGCGAAACATCTAAAAACTTAAAATACACATTTGTGGTAGTTTTATTTTCAGAGTGCTATAATTTCATTGTCATACAGTAGCAATTAACATTTTTTTATAGTTTTACTTTTGGTTATTAATTGTAGGACGGTTTTATTGAAATGGGAGAACCGTTTTCTGCTGTATCGCAATCATCAGCTTCATTAATTACGTAACAGATTTGCCGCCAGATCACCTATTATGTTATTGTGAATGTATTGTAGTTGCTTATGAAGAAGATTCGTCTTAAAAATCAATTTTGGTGGACAAGAAGACATTTTTAATTGGTTTGTCACTTGTCAGTCGCATAAACCGTACAAGAGCATACCGAAACATCATAAATTCTTTTTTTTTTGGTTTACTCAAGTCCAGAACAACATTACTTATTATATATTTCTTTTTGACATATTTCTTCTTTTAAAGCAATGGCACTCAAGTATTTATATATACATATATTGTAATCATTACTGGATTTTCGCTTGCATATTTTGTTGTTATGAAGATGCAAAAGTACAAAAAAATAAAAGAGCTAAATTTTGGTGGACTAAGATTAAATAGTGGTATTAGTAAGCAGAAGTTGTTGCTCAGAAATCAACAAAAATAACGAAATAACTATTATTGACCAAGGAAATAATACTTTACCCCATATTCGTACAGTTAGATTTCGAAGTTGTAAGTTCAATTATTTCGGGTTACTAGTTAGAAATACTGGTGATAGTGAACCTGACCTACGACGTCGTATAACGATGGCTAGATCTGCCAATGCAAAGCTGCAAACACGAATTACCCAAGCGACCAAATTAAGAATCAAGGGGCACTCGCTTTTCCTCTTGCCATCTAAGTCTCAGAGACATGGACTCTTAGGAAAGCGAACATACGAAATATCGGTGAATTTGAAATATGAGCTTACAGATGCTATGCACAAATGCTTCGATATTAGAACAACTTAACGTCGAAAAGGTTTAAGTGTGGTTGTCGGGTATTTTTTCCACATATGGGGACACAACGATGGCATAGGAAGGCTAGTGACCGCAGACAAAACCTATGCAAATCGACTAGGGGTGGTTCTACCAGCTTAAAGCACTAATTAAAGAAGTGGTACGATGTCTTAAAATAAAACTCTCATAATATCGCTGCGCTCTCCATAGCTGTCATCTTTTCGGATTTGGGGATAGGCCAAATTTTTGGATATCATAGATATCTTCTTTAGGTGCCGTCTCCGTTGCGAAGGTTGGCAATCATCATCGCTATTCGTATTTTCGATGCTGCTGATCTAAATAGTTGGCTAGTAGTACAGTTGAACCATTCTCTTAAGTTTTTCATCCACGAATGTCTTCTTCTTCCCACGCTTCTCCTCCCTTGAATCTTTCCTTGCAGTATTATCTGGAGCAGATGGTATCTATCTCCTCTCATTAAGTGTCCGAGATACTGTATTTTCCTTTTTTTAATAGTGAAAATAACTTCGGTTTCTTTTTTCATTCTTCTCATCACTTCTAGGTTAGTTACACGTTGGGTCCATGATATTTTTAATATTCTTCTATATAGCCATAACTCAAACGCTTCTAACTTTTTCACATCTGCTTTCTTCAGTGTCCATGTTTCCATCCCGTAAAATAGTACAGAGAATACGTAGCACTTTAGTAATCTTGTTTTTGTCTCTAGGCTAAGGTCTTTTGCACAGAATACCTTTTTCATTTTGGTAAAAGTTGCTCTTGCTTTCTCTATCCTTGATTTTATTTCTTCTGAGCAATTATTGTCTTTATTGATTGTCGTACCCAGATATGTGTACTTTTCTACCTTATCTATGGGCTCGTTTCTTATATAAAGATCTCCATTCATTCGCGCTGTTTTACTTATTACCATATACTTCGTTTTTGTTACATTTAGAGAAAGTCCATATTCTTCACTTGTTGTTACTACCTTATTAAGTATCATCTGTAGGTCTTCTATGCTAGTTGCTATCAGGATTGTGTCGTCAGCGTATCTTACGTTGTTAATTGGTATTCCGTTCACTTTTACGCCTATTGTTTCGTATGCTAAAGCTTTACTCATTATCTCTTCTGCGTACGTATTGAACAATGTTGGTGATAGCACACAGCCCTGCCTAACGCCCCTTTAATTATATTAATGAGTGTAATTCATGCATGTATATCATCCATAACTTGAGCTATAATATTTACGCTTATTTTATCTATAAATGACATTTATAATATTTATGCAGGCGGTCTTGGTGTAATCGTCCGCTTGGTGGACAGAAGGTTTGGGTCGTTCTCCTTCTGGGAAGGCTAAACACCATTTGAAAGTGATCAAAATTACTTTTCTATAGAATGTATGGTCGTCACGTCGCCTTTTAAAAAATTTTCCTAATTTGTGTGCGTTGAATATAAGTAGTTGTATAAAATTACATCCTGTTTACTTTCATTGTAATGCGAAATGTAGTACCGTTATCAGAAAGTACAAGACTTGTAAATACTTGAAAGTTCATACAGCTAATTTGTCTTATTTTCCGACATATTTCTGAGAAGGCTTTCCCTAGCTGGGGTTTGCCCGGAACACCCTAGCTTAAGACTTCTCTCTCATTTGTAGCTGCTAGCCGCATGCTCTTTTCAAGTCTGTCACAGGTTTACACCAGTAACAATCCTTATTTCCATTGATTTTGACACCTCCACACTATCCAGAACGAATTTTAATGCATATAAGCTGTTTTTACATTTCATTATTTTGGTTGCTATTGCTTCATTCGCGCCAGGAATTCTACTAAATACAATTCCTAAATAGGTAATTGTCTCTACTTCCTCACATTTAAAGGTGATGTAATTTTCTAGAACCCGAGAGCATGACTTAATTGCCATGTCGGTTGAGCGCTGACCGGGTGCGTCCCCAGGTGGCGGATAGGGGAACGGCCACGACCCTTTACGGGAATGACTGGTTAGCAGCACAGCTGTCGCAGACCAACTCGCATACCGTAAACCACCAGTGTTTGATGCAACGACCCCTAAGTGGCCTTCGGTGCTCAGGGTAGTGTCAACCTGGGGCACGGGGAAGCTTAACCGCCTGGTTCGTGTGGATGGGGCCCCACTATAAAAACCCCCCTAATCCCAAGGTACGGTGCGCGCCGAAGGGATGCATGGCCAGGAGGCAACCTGGTCCCTAGCGACCAACTTCGGGGCACCTAGCGCACCCCGTTGTATTTAGCCCTTCACGGAATGCAGGGGGCTCCGTGCGTATCGAAACCCTTTCCCCCATACTCGTGGGAACAATATGGATAACGAAGACATATTACCTAAC
Organism: Agriotes lineatus; assembly: GCA_940337035.1. Lineage (NCBI taxonomy): Eukaryota > Metazoa > Arthropoda > Insecta > Coleoptera > Elateridae > Agriotes > Agriotes lineatus. The sequence continues at coordinate 373,718 of CALNHX010000251.1, read as the reverse complement.
CTATCCAGCGGGGATGAAGAAGCCCTGCTGAAATCACCCAAATCAGATGTGGCTGAAATAAACATAACTGAGGAGGAAACCACCGTCGATTCGGAGGCTGATACCCTAACCTCCAAAATCGAAAAGGTGTCACTGCAACGGCTTTCTGGAGCACAAAGACGGAAAGCCGCAATCGAGAGGGCCAAAGCTCTTGGCAAACCCATACGCCATAGGAGGAAGAACCCCAAAAAACCTAACACAAACCGTGACGGGATCTCACACGCTCCCACTGGCAGTGTTAAGAAAGGTGAAACAGCTGGCGGCTCAGGCGTACCGGCTACTACACCTTCAAAGAAAGGAGAAATAGCTGGCGGCTCAGGCGTACCGGCTACTAAACCTTCTAAAAAGAGGCAGAGGTCCGACGGGAGCACACCAAACTCCCAAACCGCGACAACTGCAAAAAAGTCCTGCACTGATGATAATGCAGTGAGGAAAGAAACCTTTAAGGAAGCCCTTAAAGGATTAAAAATGTCTATAGCTCCTCAGGACTTCCCAGAGATACGCCTGACGGAGGAGCAAGCCGAAGAAGTTCAGTCCGCACTGTTGGGACAAATCCAACCCGGAGGGGAAAGAACAGGACCACAGTTCAACAGCTGCTACTTTGATAAAGGTGCAGTTATCCTCTCCTGCAAGAGCGAGGAAACGAAGTCATGGCTGACAACCACGATTCCAAACCTCCAGCTGTGGGAGGGAGCTAGGCTCAGAGTAGGACCAGCCAAGGAGATCCTGAATGCGTCCAAAGTACTTATGTGGGCTCCCAAACTCTTTAGTACCAAACCGCAGAAGGATATCCTTGATCTCCTTAAGACTCAGAACAAGGGGCTGAAGACAGAGGACTGGCGAGTCATCAACAGTGTATCGGAGCCTAAAGGCAGGACGCTGATCATGTTGATCGACGAGACATCCCTAACCACTCTCCGTAACCTGAACATGAAGCCATGTCTAGGTCTAGGTAGAGCAACGTTCAGATGTCTATCTGCACCTACCCCTGATGGACAAGATGGCGCCAGCACCAGCAAGTGTCCTGAGGCTACTGCAAGTAAACCTCCAACACAGTAGGGGAGCCACGGCTGTATTATGCAGCCGGTTACAAACCGAGGACATTGATGTGGCCCTCATCCAAGAACCATGGATAGTAAGGGGCCAAATAATGGGACTCGGACAAGCCAGAGGTGAGTTAATATACGATAAATCCTCTGATATACCCAGGACATGTATTTATGTAAGAAGGGGGGTAAAATACAAGGCTCTGTACAACTTATGTTTTACGGATCTAACAACCATTAAACTGAAACAAGTCAGGGAGGGCAACGAGAGGCAGGTAGTGATATCCTCCGTATACCTTCCCTACGATGCCATCAATCCTCCACCAAGCACAGAGTTGATGGAAACTGCAACGTTCTGCGAGGCCAACCGCCTCCAGTTCTTAGCAGGCTGCGATGCCAATGCGCACAACACTGCATGGGGCAGCACGGACACAAACCAGAGAGGAACCGATCTCCTGGAATATTTGGTAAGTAATAACTTACAAATACTTAACCGAGGTAGTGAGCCCACTTTTGTAACTCGACGTCGGCAAGAAGTCATTGACATAACTCTGGCCACGGCTGGACTGCAAGACAGAGTAATACAATGGCGCGTATCTAACGAACCATCACTGTCTGATCACAGACACATTGAGTACCTCCTGGCAGATTTTGAAAAGGCAACAATAACCTATCGAAATCCCAGAAAAACGGTTTGGGCTGCATACAGGGAGGAACTTCTATCCATACGCCAGCAGACATTGAGGTAGTTGTGGACCAAATGAATGACGCCATACTAACCTCATATGAAAACAACTGTCCATTAAGAAAGAGACAGACCAACAGGAAGGTCATATGGTGGAATGAACACCTGGCCAACCTGAGGAAAAGAGCACGAAAACTCTTTAACAGAGCAAAAAAGACCGGAGAGTGGGGCCAACATGCCCAGGCTCTACCCGAATATAACAAAGCTCTGAGAAAAGCAAAAACAGACTCATGGAGGAGCTTCTGTGGGGACATTGAAGGCACCACAGAAACAGCACGCCTCCACAAAGTTCTGTCAAAAGACCCTTTAAATCCAGTCGGGAACATGCTAAAACCGACACAGGAATACACAACCAGTGAAAGGGAAACCCTGGAAATGCTAATTCAAGCACACTTTCCAGGAGCACTGATGGCTGATCAGGCTAATATAACATCACAGCCAGTCCCTAGCAACTTCTCAAAGAGGCCCGCGAGAGACGAGTGGAAGGTAGCTAGGGAAGTGATCAGTCATAGCAAGGTGCAGTGGGCTGTAAAATCCTTCTCACCTTATAAATCACCCGGACCAGATGGAATCTTCCCCGCTCTACTGCAGCGGGGAATAGACCTTCTGGTACCGATCCTAATTAAGATCTTTCGCCTATGCCTAGCGGGAAACTACTTGCCACTGGCGTGGAGACCGATCAAAGTCGTCTTCATTCCCAAACCAGGGCGAGCATCGTACACCCTGCCAAAGGCATATAGACCGATTAGCCTAATGTCTTTCTGTCTAAAGACTATGGAAAAACTGGTAGACAGGCACATACGAGATGGGGTCTTGAAAGACAATCCCTTACATCGTAGCCAATATGCATATCAACCAGGAAAATCATGCGAATCGGCACTTCACAACCTACTCAGTAGGGTAGAAGTGTCGATAACCAACAAGGAAGTAGCCCTAGCTGCTTTCCTGGACATAGAGGGAGCATTTGATAATACCTCCTTCGAATCAATAATGACTGCAACCCTAAGACATGGCGTTGACGACATCACAAACAGATGGATAAAAACCATGTTAGAGGGACGCCAGATACAGGCCGATTTGGGAGAAGAATCCCTCAAGGCACGTGCTGTCAGAGGTTGTCCACAAGGGGGTGTTCTATCCCCACTACTTTGGAACATGGTAGTAAACGATCTCCTGCAGACACTCAATGATGAAGGGTTCTACACCCAAGGTTATGCAGATGACATAGTCATTCTCATAAGGGGCAAGTATCCAACCATCATTGCGGCCCTCATGCAAAGGGCACTGAACATCACTCAGGGATGGTGCAATAGGGAAAACCTCAAGGTAAACCCTAGCAAAACATCTATAATACCTTTCACTAAGAAAAGAAATGTAGAGGCCTTCAACAACCTTACAATCTTTGGTGAAAGAATTCAGGTTAGCCAGGAAGTTAAATATCTGGGTATTACCCTAGATGCAAAACTAAACTGGAATGCACACCTAGATAAAATAGCAAACAAAGCAAAAATGGCCCTCATGATGGGTAGACGCATGTTTGGTAAAACATGGGGACTGAAACCAATGATGGTTCATTGGTACTACATAACAGTAGTCAGACCCGTGATATCCTATGGCACCTTGGTATGGTGGCCAAAGGTAGAACAAAAAACAGTAATTAAAAAACTATCCAGGATACAGAGACTGGCTTGTTTGTGCATCTGTGGAGTTATGAACAGCACTCCAACAGCATCTATGGAAGCTCTCTTGGGACTAACACCTCTAGACATATATCTAAAAGGGGAAGCCCAGATTGGAGCATACAGAATGAAAACCACCGGAAACTGGAACACCAACCAGGAACGGTGCGGACACAAACGGATACAGGAAGTGGGCGAAGGTAACCCCATCTTAAAAATGGGCTCACACTACAGCCTTCCAGAGTATTCCTTTGACAAACCTTTCACTGTGAGGTACGATCGCAATAACTGGGCCCAAGAAACCTCAACCCACCTGCGAAATGGGCTAGTCTGGTACACAGATGGATCCCGATCAGCAGAGGTCACGGGTGCTGGAATACATGGCGTAAGACCAAAAGAGGACATTAGTGTATCTCTTGGGACCAAAGCCACAGTCTTTCAAGCTGAAATCTTTGCTATAATGCAATGCGTCCAGGAAAATGCAAAACGCGGGTATTCCCAACAACGCATAAGCATACTTTCTGACAGTCAAGCGGCATTGAAAGCGCTTGAATCACCTCGTGTAAGCTCTGTGCTAACAAGAGAATGCTTAAATCACCTGACACTCCTATCTGAAAAGAACACTGTTCAGCTCATTTGGGTGCCAGGGCACACAGGGATAGAGGGAAACGAAGCGGCAGACGCCCTCGCAAAAGCTGGTGCATCTACCCCATTTATAGGCCCAGAACCTGTATTTGGTATACCCAAACAAAGCATCCGAACAGCGATAGAAAAATGGACCGCTAGACAACACGCTTCTCGCTGGGATGCCACACAGGGACAAACACTGGGGAAGGAAATAATTAGAACGCCTTCTCGCAGACTAACAACTGACGTCCTCCATCTAGGACGAACTCAGATCAGACGGCTGGTAGGACTAGTCACAGGACACTGCCACCTGAGAAAACACCTACACAAAATAGGCATATACAGAGGGGATATACTCTGTAGATTATGTCAGGAAGAGGAGGAGACAGCCTCATACATAATCTTCGACTGTCCAGCGTTACTCCGCAAAAGACAGCAACTTTTCGGGGGAACTCCACACGGAGCAGCTCTCACACACGAGCATCTCGTAAAAAACATCCTACAACTCGTTGAAGGTGCAGATCTATTTTAATAGGGTCAGGGGGGCACAAAAGACCATAGAGTCGAAGTGCAAAACTGGGCTCACTACTAACCCATCTAAATCCCTGCTTTTAATCAATCAATCAATCAATCAGCACACCATCAACAATTTAGAATACCACATTACAATATCTACAGATAAGATCGCATATGCAACTACGCATCTGGAGGAATTGCAATAATTATTAAAAAATCCCTACATGTCCACACTTATGACATCGAAGGACTCATTAATCTTGAAACTGCCTGTTACAGCAAAAATCGACTTTTACGACAATTTGTTACAGGAATAACTCGATTTTACGATAATGACACTCGGTACGTTAAGGGGAAAAAATTCTGGCTAGAAGAATTCACCCTAATCACGCCTCAACGGTTGTGCAGCTAAATAGTTGTCCGACTACACTCAGGGAGATGGGCGTGGTTCTATCTGACCAAGTTGTTAATTAGGACGAAGTGCCATTGCAATAGAGATAAGTAAAAAGAAAGGGGGTCTAAGGATGCCACGAGTTTAAATTAGGCGAGGAGCGATTTTTGCAATATTCTGTACAAATTCGAATTCCAAAGGTTATGCGCTATCAGCAGTGCTTCTGCGAGGGCTGTTCGACGGCTTTGGGGACCTATCTTTGCTGGTTTAAGCAGTTCCCGTCGATCTGCTTTACATAAGTCTTGGCAGCTAGGACAAAATACGCAAAATCGTCATAGCGTAGGACGCATGCACAAATTATACAGAAACAGATTCAAGTTAAGTATACGTCTATTAATGATAAGCAAGTTGAATGTACAAACACATCTAGGTCAATAGTAATTTAATTATTGGGGTTAGTTGGGTTATACTTAAGTGTAGATGACTGACTATTTTAGACATTAAAAAGTGTCAAATAACAATTACTTATCAATGAAGTGTTGCAAAATAGTATTTTACTTAACAAGCATATAATGTAGGCTCTATTACACGAGGATAAAGTTTATACACGAGCCGAAGGCGAGTGTTGTAATCATCCAAGTGTAATACAGCCATTATATGCGTGTCAAATACAATATTTTATCTACAGCTATGTATATAACTTTGATAATGACAGCTACTTAACTGCTTTCTTTATTATTAAGTTGGTGACACTGTAAGTCTATGTCAAATTCGTGGTTAGCAGGTTAGATTTTGCGTCAGTTTATGTCAAATTCGAGATTAGCAGGTTAGGTTTTCCGTTAGTTTTGACACAGACTGACGCAAAACCTAACCTGCTAACCTCGACGTTAATGTCATTTATTGACAATGTAGTCCACTAATTAAAAAAATACCCTGTCGGATATGAAATTTCATATTCCACAGGTGTAATATGATTTATAATGCACTTATTATTTCATAGTTGTAGATAAAATAATTAGGTATTAATTGCTATCTCCTTGAAGGACCTTGATCGATTTTAAGTACATATCTACGCATTGGCGAATTTATGCAAATCGATGTGATTGGCGGCTACACGTTTAAATCGAAAATGTTTACCTAAAAGGTATCAAGAGATCAAAAACAAACCGGATCCTCAGCGGGGTGTGAAATTCAAACGTATATGTTGGTGGCACTGTAAGTCTATGTCAAATTTGAGGTTAGCAGGTTAGGATTTGCATCAGTTTTTTGATCTCGCAATATATGCAGTAATGAGTTTAAGAAGTTTATCTTAATCGCTGTTGTTATGGACTTTTAACCAAATTAATTTTAGTATCGTTAAGAGCTTCATTACCGCACTCAGTGTGGTAATGGGGATATTACCGCACTCTTTTTATATAAAAAATACATTGAACCAGAATTTATTGATGAAGATAAAATATTAAACAATACACGTTTGCTTATAGCACTTAACAAGACTCGTTTGATTGCCGCCAAACTCGGCTCACCGCCTCGTTTTGTCAATCAAAGTATCAAACTCGTTTCATTAAGATGCTCATAATCAAACTTGTATCGTTGATATCTATTATGTTCATCAGTGTTGTTATAGACTATTAACCAAATTAATTTTAGTATCGTTAAGAGCTTCATAATAATATCCATTACCGCACTCAGTGCGGGAATGAATATTACCGCATTCTTTTTGTATAAAGAAATACGTTGATTCAGAATTTATTCATGAAGATAAAATATTGAACAATACACGTTTTGCTTATGGCAGTTAACGAGACTCGTTTGATTGCCGCAAAACTCGGCTCACCGCCTCGTTTTTGGCAATCAAACTCGTGTCGTTAAGATGCTCATAATCAAACTTGTATCGTTAATATCTATTACAAAAGAGAATGTTTTTATTACAGCCCGTTGTTGTCGTCTTGTATCACGTGTAGTGACTACCTTACTGAACGTTGTAAACTAGCCTTTACGTTGCAATTCTTGTAATTGTTATTATTGTCAAAATTCTTTCTGTCATCCCTCTTGTTTTATATCTCGATTTACAACGATGGGGTTCTTAACAGTACTGCGAAAAATGAAGCAAAAGGAAAAGGAAATGCGAATTTTAATGTTGTATCCTTTAATTTGGCTTAGTAAATCTTTAACCTTTTTAAATAGAACGTAACCTCATTTTTTACTTCGCAACTGGTTGTAAATTTAATGTTCTTGTTGGCAACTGAATATTTCCTTTAATATTTAAATTAGAGGGCTCGATAATGCTGGAAAAACAACAATTCTAAAGAGGTTTAATGGGGAAGAAATCGATACCATTTCGCCTACGCTTGGTTTCAATATCAAAACTTTGGAACATCGAGGGTAAACGTTTCAATAGTTTACTGGATAAGCATTGTAATGCATATTTTGTACAGGTACAAGCTCAACATGTGGGATGTTGGTGGACAGAAATCTCTTCGTTCTTATTGGAGAAATTATTTTGAATGCACCGACGGTTTAATTTGGGTAGTTGATAGTGCTGATAAGAGGAGACTGGAGGACTGTAGAGCAGAACTCCATATTTTATTACGAGAAGAGGTAAAGTAGTCATTATTTATTTTGCAAATTAACACCATTTAAACTTTCAGAGGTTATCAGGTGCTACCCTTTTAGTATTTGCGAACAAACAGGACTTACCGGGAGCATTTTCTGCAGAAGAATTAAAAGATGTATGCAATCAATTTATAATTTCAGATGCAAACGAGATCCCTATATTAATTGCTTGTATAATATTGCTTTGCAGATACTGGAATTGGATAAAATAAAGACGCATCACTGGAAAATTCTGTGGTGTAGTGCTGTTACTGGACAGAATTTATTAGATGGTATAGATTGGCTTTTAGATGACATTGCCGCTAGAATATTTACTCTTGATTAAGGTATCCTAACATGTGATATATTGTATTTATTTAACGCTTTTGTTGAAAAATTGTACTTATATTTAAGATTATAAAAACTGCATTTTTTAATATAAACAAAGAATATTCTCATGTGATTTAATTTGACGTGTATATTAAGTACCAAATATACACAGTGGTAATGTGTTAAGACGTTTGAATTAATAGTATGTGCGATTCAGTGATGCTAGGTTCTCTCATAGGTAGTCCATGGAATTGATACATTTTACCTTGCATCAAATGAGGTAGTTCTGATTTTTTTATATGTTGTATGTGATGAAGTTGTAATAACAAATCCAAGTTTTCGACCTTGGAAGCCCTCCGGATCATTGCTAAATACTTGAAAAACCGCTAAATTTTAGGACTTTTTTCAGTTTTTGTCAATTTTGACTACCAAGGACCTGTGTTACAGCAAAAGTCATTATTTGCACTTCTAAAGTAGATTAAATTTGCAACAACATGAGATGAATTTGGTCTTGGTAGGCCAAATAGTTTCTAAGATACAGCAATTCAAAGTTTTGCAAAATTTCCAAAAAAGGAAAATTTTAGTAATTTTTTTTCAGTTTTTGTCAATATTGACCACTAAGGACCCATTTAACGGCAAAAGTTATTATATATATATTATTAAGAAGGACTAAACGTTCAACAAAACGAGACTATTTTGGTTTATTTAGACCTAATAGTTCCTGAGATACAGCTGTCCAAAGTTGATGAGGTTAGTAAGCAAATATTAAACAATATGAAGTACGGTCGTTAACGAAATAAGCATTATAATTTATTTAAAAAACCGTTGTAGCAAATATAACATTATTATTTAAATTTTTTGTTGTAATATGAAACACCTCATTGTATATAATCAGTACTGTGTGGGAAACTGTTATTAGTCGTACTTCTGTACATCTTTGATGGACCAGGCTGGTCTTCTAAATCCACAGCACTTCTTTTGGGGGCAGCTTGCTTCGGTAGCATTTCTTCATCGACCGGATCAGGCAGGTCGAAATCGTCATCTGATGTTGGATCATCGATAAGTGGTTCATCATCAGTGTCGTCACACATCAGGTCTGGTATGTTCTCACAAGATTGACCGCTACAGTGGTTGCAAACAGCCGAGGATTTGAGTCCTGCTTTCCTACAACCGCAATTGTTGGTACAACCTTTTTTGCAGTTGCAGGAAATCATGTTTAGCAGGGCTTGAGGAGCTGGTGGTTTCGTCATCAGTTGAGGAATGATGCCTTGTGTACTCCGCATCCAGCCCCAATCGAGGGGATTCTTCTCACCTCCCAGCCACTTCTGTACCTGAAAAGAAACCAACAACAAAATTAGGAACCATAACTCCAGAAAATCAATACTGGCAAAAAAAATCGTTTTACCTGGTGGTAGGTTCGCAGAGAGTGAAATCTTGCAGCATCCCTGGTTGGAGGCAACCTGGCGAGGTTCATGTTGGACTTAGCTGCTGCCCTTGTGAACCGCTGGAAGCGAAGGTCGTCGAGATTTTGGGATTCAATGTTGCCTCCATACAATGAAACGAGAAATCTCTCTCCTGCTTCGGCGACCTGCGCAGGTGTGGCATTGGGGCTAAGGAAAACTGCAGCGTTTTGTTCAATGCGTTGCTGTTTTTTCAGCGTCGATAAAAATTTCATTTTTCCTTGACCAAAAAGGGCTGATGTTGTATCACAACCACTGAATGCATGAAGGAACAGTGCCATTTCGGGTTGTGCTTGGTGCGTAAAGGAATTCGTCGAATAGGTGATATTTGGGTTTTTTCCTCTCCCACATTTTTCAAATATAATGTTGTTCTTTGGTCTGTCTGTTGAAAGGGTGTGATCTCCTACATCTTGTGGTAAACCACAAAGCATGACCAACAAATCTATGTCCTCGCCGGCGATCTTGACGACGTCGTAGGCAGCGGACATGCAAATGGCTGTGGTTACTATTAACCGGTCAGCATCTTCCTCTGCCTGTAGTGTTAGAATTTTGTTCCTCTTTAGGTGCACCTTCAGCATGTCGTTTAATAGGAACTTGTCCTGAGCAACTGGAGCAATGGTTGTTTCGTCGAAGATAACATCAGGAGAGGACGTTGCTCTAGCTCTACGGAGACGTTCAAAGCTCTTGGTGTTTTTATCTGATGCGTCAGATGGGTAGCGATTTTGCAAGTATTTGACATACCTGGCGGCAATTTCCCCAAAAGACACACTCCGAGGCCACACAACTTTGTGGAGTAGATGTCCACCGTCTACAACTACGTACGTATCCTTCCTCTGCTGGTTTTCATCCAGACTCACAGGATTGAAGGCTGAGTAAAATGATGACTTCGTACCCTTTCTGATTCCATCTTCAGTAAAAAGTGCCATGGGAAATGGTGACAATTCATGTGTAAAAAAGTCCTTCAATTCTTCGTCAGTCTTTTTCAAAATGCATAATCTGTGGAACAAAGTGAGAGGGTTAACGGCCACCCTTCTCTCTCCAATTGAAACAGAGCAGACAGCAGAGGCAAGCGTGTTCACTGTATTTCTTCTAGTAAACTTTACATTTTCAAAATTTTCACCAATAACTTTTGACATCATCTCCTTTCCAATGTTTACAGCATTGTGGCAGTTAACCTCTTTACTTCCGACGAGCCCACTACTTAATGAAATTATGGAATCACTCTTGGGAAATGGACGGTGAATGTGAAAGAAGTCAAGCAGTTTTTCTGCATCTTGTTCGTGTCTGGTCATTCTGGATGGTCGTATATCAATATGCTGTTCAGACGTACCACTCATAATGTCGCAGTAGCTTTCCACATCTGTACATACGTTTTGGAGGTAGACCATTCCTAATGTCCATCGGGTTAGCACACTGTCTGTCATTCCGCGACCCCGGGTCAGACCTCCGTAGGTTTTCATAGATCTCATAAGAACCTGTTCAATCGTCATGTCTGACCATACACCACACCAGAATTTTTTGGTGCGTCGAATTGTAAAGTACCCACTTTTTGTATACTGTATCGCATCAACTTTGAACAGCTGTATCTCAGGTGCTATTAGGTCTACATAGACCAAATTTGTCTTGCTTTGGTGCAAATTTAGTCTACTTTAATAACGTATACAATAACTTTTTTCGTAAAATAGTTCCTTAGTGGTTAAAATTGACGAAAACTAAAAAAACCTCTAAAATTTCCTATTTTTGGAAACTTTGAACAGCTGTATCTTAGCAACTGTTTGATTTACCGAGACCGAATTGCTTTCACTTTGTTGAAAATTTTATTTGCTTTAAAATTGTATATAATGACTTTTGCTGGAAAATTAGTCCTTGGTGGTCAAAATTAACAAAAACTGAAAAAAGTCCTAAAATTTAGCGGTTTTTCAAGTATTTAACAATGATCCGGAGGGCTTCCGAGGTCGAAAACTCGGATTTGTCATTACCACTTCATCCGATACAACATATCAAAAAATCAGAACTACCTCATTTGATGCAAGGCAACACCCCTTTTTTAGTACGATTTCCATGGACTAAGGTGGAACAACTATAATGCAAAATTTGCGGGTGCTGAAGGTGAATGACAAGTGGTGACTTATCTATTTCATACTTCAGGAATTTCAAAAATTTCTTACAAAATTAATATGCGGGGTCGTTTAAAAAACTAAATGTGAAGCAAAAATCCTTGCAGTGCAGCTCATTTTCAGCAAAATCACCACATTTTACATATTGTATGTTGAGCTCAGGCGCAGGGGGGACTAACTTGAATTTAGGGGGTGCTATGGCATAGGCATAACTTGAGGGGGGCAGTGCTCCCCACTCCCCAGAATACTGACCAAAAGTGATTAATGTTCGTTCAACTATTTGTTTCTTCCAAAATCTACTCAGGTCTATGAATAATATGTTTAGTTTTTCAGGGCTATATGATACCAAAGTGAAGAATCTTGTATAAAATGATTATGGTCAGATCTTGGCGTTTGTAGAGCTAAGATCAACATTTTGTTCCAATCTCGACCTTGATTCAATAAATAAAAATAGAAAAGAGACGAGGTAAGTGCATTCCAAAGAATAAGACAAAATAGACTATAGTGCTGTACCCTCGGCTGTACCAGCAAATAAAAAATTAGTATGTTACGATAGGAAGGCTACAATACAAAATGGTAATAAATGAACAGCAAACCCCCAATAAGCAACAGAAATTACAGTGTAGGGGCACTAAATGGGAATAAGTTTTTCAGTAAAGCAGAACAACCCTTAGATCTCTGGTTACGATCAAGTAAACCAAAAACAAGGAACAAAAAAATGTAAAGATTAGAAGATTGAAACCGACAATAATGGATATAAGGTAGGTAATAACCAATTACAAATGGATTGCGAAAGAGAATTATATAATGAAGAGAGACGCCTGTGCAGGAGAGAATAAAGGAATGGCGAGAGAGTAAAGAAAAATAAAAACAGGAGAAAATTGTGATAAAGGCATGGATACGAAGAATAAAAATATGAAAGAAAAAGTGAAAGTATTCCTGAAAGAAGGTCCAGAATTGCAATCAGAGATTAAGGAGGCTTACAAAGTAGGAGCTCGGTGTGAGAAACAATAATTAACTATTATAAAGCTAGGTACCTAGCTGCATTCTTAGATGTTTTCTTTCCCATCTTTGAAACTTCTCGTGTTGCACTTTTATTAAAAGGAAAATTTTAAAAACAGTATGTGGGAGAATTAATGGCTGGAGAATGGAAAAGGAGGACAAAAGTGGAAAAGGAGTTACATGAATAAACATAGGTACCTATATAATAATATAATTACCAGTAGGTATGAGAGAACAAATAATAAGATAATTGGTCCATGTACTCAGAATGGGGGAGGAAAGACCTAATAAAAAAGGATAATGCTGGATACTGTAGGAAGGAGGTGGTGAAAGTCGAAAAAGTACACCAAAAACTAAATGAATAGATGTCCAAAAAGAGCCAAACAGAATGGTAAGAATGGACTAGAAAACCAAAGCAAGTGAACGAAAAGAAAATAGTAGCACAAGCAAATGGGCATGGCGGCCCATAATGCCCTTATATACTTATATAGGATGATGCATAAGTATGGCCATTAAATTAAATAGTTGGATACTTACCTACCTCTGCACTAAAAATTAATCGCTTAAGCACGAAATCGTATTAGAGCCCACGCAGACTTTTGACAACTACTGGCTAAATAAATAAGAGAAATTAAATAAATAAATAACTGTTTTTGCTCATGGATTTTATTCAAATTCGGAAAACCTATGGAAAACTACACTAATTTGCTTAATAGCTATTTAAGTCATAAGGAATGTTAATAGGCGATACATTCCGAGTTATCTTATATTTTTCCCGCTGCTTATCGAAATTTTCCTAGATTTTTGAAAAAATAGTTTGGTTTGTCACCTGTCACCAGGATTAGTTTTCGTGAGTCGTGTTACCTATGACTGTCACATAAACACTTGCAATTTAGAAACAAAACGCGCAGCGCTCAGTATCTAATATGCGCTCAGGTTATAATACTGCGCTTCGCTACCTTGATGTATAATATACTATTTTTCCCGCTGCTGATCATGTAAGTCAGTGATACAGCCTTAGTAACAAAACGTGTAAGTCGGTGATTATATTTGTTTGCTGCTTTTTCTTGACAACGGAACTTAAGTTCCTAGGATAATAAAATTAGCAAAGCAAGATGCAGATTTAGACGTTTTGTTTATAAATTGCAAGTGTTTAGGTGACATGTGACACTCACAGGTAACACGACTCACGAAAACTAATCCTGGTGACAGGTGACAAACCAAACTATTTTTTCAAAATTCTAGGAAAATTTCGATAAGCAGCGGGAAAAATATAATAAGATAACTCGGAATGTATCGCCTATTAACATTTTCGGCAGGCAACAAGCCGCGACTTCGCCTTGGCTTGTACTTGCCTACCTCAAATGTTAATAGGTCCTTACATTTCTTGTTACTTAAATAGCTATTGTTATGGACAAGGTCCAGGTACCTTAGAGACATTAAGCAGAACATAATTAATAATGAATTATTATAAACGTCAAAGTCAAACATCAATGACAAACAAACAAATAACACTAATTGTCGCCTTGCACGCACTTGCGTTGGCATTGGCTTGTTTCAATAATTCCATGGCATCACTGATTTTTGTGAAAATGCTAGTTTGATTTTTACATTCTTTCGGTTCCGGAAAACAAAAAATTGTTAGCAACAGTATAAATGGATGCAGTATTTTTTTCTTTTCAAAAAATATATTTACAATTTAGCTCTAAAATAATTAGGTGAGCAAATAATTGAAAATAAAGAATTTACTATGCAAATCCCTATGGTGCGTCGTGCAGTCAGCACCCGGTATATTGTTTGAGGCTTTTGCGGTTATTTGAATTATTCTTGTTCACATTGAATTTCGGCTTAGATCGCGTATCTTTTATATATAAACACTCAGCATTCTCTGGCTTAATGTGCCTTGCACTTGTGACGCAAGGTTCAGCGAGATGACCATGCTCTTTGGTGGCTCGTGTTGTGTGAGTAACTTGACAACAAGGAGATTTGGCCTTATTGCTGTTTGTGCACCCATATCGACTAACCTTTCGCAAGACATTGCAGCTTGCACCATCAGAGTAAAAGTTACCTACTCTAAGAAATAAAGGTCGGTGTGGAGGTATTTATAGTTCTCTGTGCCAGCAGTTCGGAACGATGTAATGCTGATTGGTTGTTCAAGTACAGTGCAGTTTAAGTTTGTGGGGCGTGGTCGGCTGACGCAGACGCACAGTAGTTGTAATAATGCTTTAGAGCGTATATCACAGGGGTCCACGTTTTACTAGACTACCTTTAGCACGCATCACCTGTAGAATTCGGTTCTGCTAAAAGAAAGAGAAGCAGGAATGGAAATGAGGAAGAAGAAAACAGCATAACTGAGGAAGCGATTAAGATAGCCTTAAAATACATACGAAGCGGAAAAGAAGACAATATCGGCCCTGAACTATCCAAGAAATGTGGTGAAAGAATAGTCAAATGGCTAAACGTCTTCTGACAAACATTGGATACAGAGCAGACACCGATAGGCTGAGAAAAAAGCATAATTATACCCATACATAAGAAGAGAGAAATAAAAAATATGTGTGATACACGCACACCACTTTTACAGTGATCTTATAATTAATCGAAAAAACTGAAAAATCCCAAAAGTAAACACCTACTTCCGGTTATGTGATTTTCTTCAAAAGCTTGGTGTCGCATCTACATAGTGCGCAAAACTTATATATGAAGTTTCAACGCCATACCTCTTTTCGTTTTTGAGATATTCTGTTCACAGACAGACATACCAATGAACAAAAACACGTTTTTGGGTTCAGGGGACTCTAAAACGTGAAGATCTGTTGAAAACTCAATTTCGAATTTTTGGGGTGAATCCAATACCTCCTTTATTGTAAAAGGAAGTAAAAATTGCGATAACTACAGAGCAATATGCTTAGATCCAGAAGCATGAAAAATTTACTCAAAGATTTAAAAAGATATTATGAAACGGAATCGGAAAGAAGCTAGAAGTTGAACAAGCGGATTTTTCCCCCAGGTAAACAAACACTAGATCATCAACAGACAGATAATAGTTAGAAAAGTCTATTGATAAAAACAGGGATATTTACCTGGTATTTCTAAACCTTACGGCATCAGTTGACCAAGTATCAAGAGATGTATGGAGTGCACTGGAAGAACTATAAACAAGCCCAAAGCTTATAAAAATAATCATAAATGTATACAAAAGAGCGTTGGGAGTAGTAAGGCAAAACGGACAAAAATCTTGAAAATTTATCGCAGAGAGAGGGGTTAAGCAAGGCGACAGCTTGAGCCTGCTACTGTTCATAATTTACATAAACAACATAATTAAAAAATGTAAAAAAAGAAGCAGAACAAGAATAGGGTATTATAACGTGAATCTCATAATGACCCAAGCGCTAATATATGTAGATGGTATACAAATAATTGCAGGAAACACAAGACAACTACAAGACAATATTAACATATGGAAAAATAACTTAGAAGATAAAGGTATGTAGATAAATGTGAAAAAAATCAAAATAGTACACATTCGATGGTAGATAATAATGATGTCAGTGCATATTAGAGTAAAATTTGGGTCTCAGGGTGCCGCAATGGTTTGTACTTGGGGATTAATCAACCGTTGAATCACTCAAACCTCGTAACGGGAATCAACCAGCTTTATCGGAATTGGGACTTGGGATTTCCAATAGACTAGGGACCTACCTTTAGAGCGTATCTTCTAAAACACCTGTAAGATCTGGTTCTCCTTACTTTAGAACCCTTCCTGCAAGCTGTTTTACAAAAAGAAAATGAAAATAAAACACCAATAAAATTACTTCAGCGGTTCTATTGATTGCATACACCAATTTACATTGAAACCAGTGATTGTACACATAAAACTTAAAAACACCCTCAATGACGTCACTGTATATACATTCTAACTCAGAAATTATTGTAGACTTCAGCAAACGCCAGTCGAACTGTTCAACAAGTTGTAGGTGGGGCTAGTTAATTAAGTTCTATTAGGATGTTATAGTTCAAAACTTGACTTGATAGTAAACATCTGACTTTATATTTACGTGTTGCGTGCTTAATGACATAAATTCAATAATTATTACCGTTAACTTAAAAAGTTCACTTGGCAACAGTCTAATTCAGTTTTTTGAAATCCGATAAAAACACTTTATGACTATGCACATGACATGCAAATTAGGTACAAGTTTAGGGTGACCATACATACTATTTTTTACTTCCTTTTACGATAAAGGAAGTATTGGATTCACCCCTTAAATTCGAAATTGAGTTTTTAACAGATCTTCACGTTTTAGAGTCCCCTGATCCCAAAAAACATATATTTTTTAATTGGTCTGTCTGTCTGTCTGTGTGTCTGTCTGTGAACAGAATATCTCAAAAACTAAAACAGGTATGGCGTTCAAACTTCATGTACCGTGTGTCCCAAAAGTCTGAAATAAATTCAGTATTTCCTAACATGTACGTTTCCGGCTAAAATCCTCGGACCCGTCGATTTTTATAGATCAGATGATCAAAAATTAAGAAAAAATTTAAAAATTGCAAAATACTAAGTTTAGTAATTTCTAAAACAACTAAATTAAATGTACAAATTGTGCACCGTCGTCTGCCTGACAGTAACTAACACGACGGATATGTTTTTTGTTGATTGCTGTCATTGATAAAAGCGTAAAATCACACTTCTTAAAATCAAATTAAGTATTTTGCAAATTTTTTTTTCTTAATTTTTGGTAATGTGACCTATACCCAAAAATTACCTTAGCGTAAGTAAAAAGATGCATTCTTTCAGATTTCGTAATAAAAAAAGGGGGTTTCCATTAAAAACAACATCGATAACGCCATACCTCATACACGCGACACCCTGTATGTATGCATTTTATTTCAAAAAATGCTCAAATAAAAATAAAAATCGACGGGTTCGAGGATTTTAGCCGGAAACGTACATGTTAGGAAATACTGAATTTATTCCAGACTTTTGGGATACACGGTATAAGCTTTGTGTACTATGTAGATGAAACAGCAAGCTTTTGAAGAAAATCGTTTAACTGGAAGTAGGTGTTTACTCTTGTGAATTTTCAGTTTTTTTCGATTTTTTTCAAAAACGGCGCCAACGATTTTTTCACACTTTATATTTTTATTAAATTTTTAATGTGTATTATGGTGAGATAGGTGATTTTCCAGTTGAACAGTTCTAAAATGGGTTTATTTTGTTTTTTTTTCAATTTTTTTTTAATTAACTCCTATTTTAAATACAACACCCGGTATATTATTACATTTTTGAGTTCGGCTTAAAATTTTAGAAAAAAATTGTCTCCTCAACTAACTCTCTATTTTGTACCGTTTTTGTATATTATTACATTTTTGAGTTCGGCTTAAAATTTTAGAAAAAAATTGTCTCCTCAACTAACTCTCTATTTTGTACCGTTTTTGTAGAATTTGCAATTTTTGACAAATGCTTAGAAATTAAAAATCAACTTTAAAAGGAAGTTGTGTGAGTGAATTACACCAGATTTTTAGAGTATTATACTCTTTTCCAAATAATATCCTCTTTACTCTTACGTTTTATAAAACAGATATCAATATACTCTTTTTAATTCATTTAATAATATATTACATACCGAGGTGGGAAGTATTTCATTACTGTCGAGAGATTAGGTAGTTTACCGAGACGCGTAGCGTCGAGGTTAACTTTATCTCGAGACAGGGATGAAACTTTCCACCGTGGTATGTATACTATTTTATTTGCAATCATCTAATTTTAAAAATAACTACAATTGAATTCTGAATAATAGATATCTTGATGTAGCTAATATTTTTGTTACCATGAAAACAACCCACTCAATGTTTTGTTACCATGGAAACACCCCACTCTTCAGGTATGTAATATTTTTCGGGGTATGTAATAATTTCCTGGCTAGTTTCAAGTAATCATCTAGTTCCCAGCTGTTGTCATGTCATGAAATTGACACATTACAATGTGATTGCGAATAAATATTCTTAATACTCTTTTTAGATTTTGTTTCAAACATTTTTATAAATTTGCCCCGCGGGACGATATTTGACAGAAAATGTTGCACTCGCGCAACTTGTTAAGCGAAATATGTACACGCTGCTGTCCAACCAGCCTCAGAATGCGGAGTGTACCTACCTTATTCTTTTAAACACGAACGCGAGCGGATTACGACTATACCACAGCATGCTGTGACTATACCATGAGTAAAGAAATTAAGTAATATCAAAAGTAAACAGGAGAATCATAATTTTGTGTTTACTCGTCAAATTTTTAATTCATTTATGTGGTTCATAACGGATATTCAGATTTATTTTCTTCATCGATTATCAAATTTTACAGCATTTCAGTTGGTATTGCCACAGAAATATAGTATGTGTTTTGTTGCAACCTTAACCACATGAAATTTAATCTTTTGAATGGCTATGTCCACGTTAGAATAAAATTTTGTTGGTAGCGCGGTATTCCTCTCTTTGTTATTTAAAATTTTGGTTTCAACAAAGTTGCCAAGCATACTCTTTTTTTATCAAAAATTTCTGGTCAGCCTATACAAGTTCTAACCTGATGAGCAGTTTGCAGTCTCTGAATAGGACGGCGGCGTCCGTAGTCTGCTTTAGGCCCTGCCTAGCACCTGAAGATGGGGAAAATCAACTCTTGTGGAGGGCGTCCGCGTCGTCTGATTACGATCAGAAAGGTGGCGAAATCGCGATGAGCTTTCTACAGCTACGTTTGTGCGGTGTCCCTCACTTAGCGAATTCGTCGAATTAATCACAACATTTATTAATCACTTCGTAATTTAAAATACGATGATTAGGCAATCGGAAAAATCGGCAGTAGCCGTTATTGGGATTCATACCCTAATCAGCAACTGAATTCTCCTCATGCACGAGTATCCCTTACGTAAGCAAGACAGCACATCCGACCGTACGTCTGCGTCTTTCGTGATGAACCCTTTCTTTCCTCGTTTAATTTCATTTGCTCACCTTCGAGGCGTAGTTTTGCCACTTAGCGTGAGAAGCGGTACACGGGACCTAACTCCACCAAAGTGGCCCAGAAAATAGAAGTTCCACCACGGTTGTTTTACAACTTTAAAAGATCATAACAAGATACCTATACCCAAAAGGAACGAGGTCTCATCTAATGGACGGATCATAAACCAAATAGATCTCGTTCTAATTACACCAAGACATACAAGAAATATTTTATATGTAAGAATGTGCTGATGAGCGTACATACATTTAGACCACTTTCTAGTATCATTTACAAGCAGCTCGTATTGAAAGATAGGAGAGATATAAAAAAATTAAAAGAAAAATAACAGAAAGAGAAAAAATAGGAGGGGAGAATAGAGGGAGACCAGATAAATGAAAAAAAAATTGAAACTGCAAAATTGGAAGCAGCAAGAGTACTAAGGAAGAAGGGAGAAAAAGTAAGGGCGAGAAATGATTTAACACAGAATCCAAGGTAGCACTACAAAAAAGAAGAAAATCTAAAGTGGAGACCCTACGGGAGTATATTATAGAAGGAATATTATACCGGAAGAAGAAGAAATTGGAAACTTGGAAAGCCAATGTGTAGACAGTGCGAGTGAAGTGAAGGAATGTTAAAAGAACGAAAGAAGGTAATTGGAAAACTTAAAAATAGAGCTAATAAAACTAGAGAGGAAGTGTTGAAAAATGAGATACACACAACGAGCAAAGAAGTATGGAGCAAGGAATCCAAGTGCGTACGATTAAGCAAGTGCAAATCAACTGCTATAAATGAGATTAGTAAATGTGACTACAGAGTATGACAAAGGGCAAAATGAAAATATGTGAAAATAAATGGAAAGGGTGGATAAGTTTACCTTATTAGAAATAGCAATATGAAAAGGATGGATATAGAAGCAGAACAAGAATAAACGAGGCACATCAAAATATTGTAAAACATTGTGAAAGGCGTTTTCCAAGAAGAGCTTTTGTAGGAAAGCAATTAATGGGGAGTCATACAGAGGTTCAAACAGGAAGCTGTACGTTATAAATCAGTAATCAAATGTCATATGAGTCATTAAGAGGCAACGAATACCGTACGCGACCACCGCCTGAGAGAACTTCGACAAAGGTCATCAAAGGCAACATCATTGTTACGAGAAGAGGAGGGATGCCACTATGGAAGATCTTCAGGTACTGAGAATTAGTAGATGAAGAGAAATAGTAAGAGGTAGAAAACAGTGGAAGAAGGTGATACAACAAGCAGCATGGCCATGATAGTCTGTGAGGTTATTAAAAGTTGTGTTTGTAATTAAATCATGTTTTTATACATAAGCATACAGACTAAAAATTGGTGCGATTTAAAAATATTGTACTCAGGATTTTATTAACAGTTAGTAAAAAGCAGTATGGTATGTTGTCATTTCTAAACGCATTCCAATGTTAAGCTTCATCTGGTACATGCGCTGCTTGCTCTGCACTTGGTGGTTCAGAACTTTCATTTGCATATTTTTGTTCTTCAGTTTGTGCTTGATCTTCACCGGGTCCTTCACTTGGTACTTCTGGTGCAGCTGGTTCTTCTGGTGGCTGTCCTTCCGCTGGCGGTTGGCCTTCTTCTGGGGGTTGGGCTTGTTCTTCTGCCAATGGTTGACCTTCTGCTGGTGCTTGATCTTCTACTGGTGGTTGACCTTCTGCTGGTGGTTGACCTTCTGGTGGTGCTTGACCTTCTGCTGGTGGTTGACCTTCTGCTGGTGGTTGACCTTCTGCTGGTGGTTGACCTTCTGCTGGTGGTTGACCCTCTAGTGGCGGTTGACCTTCTGTTGGTGGTTGGCCTTCAGTTGGCAGTTGGCCTTCAGGTGGTGCTACTGGTGCTGCTGGTGGTGCGCCCTTTTTACCTTTCTTCCCTTTCTTCTGTTTCTTCGGCTTAGGAGGTGGCAAGCACGTGTCAGGGAAGTAGGTCATGTAGCATTCCCTCATTGCTACGATGTTGATACACTGTTTCTTAGCAGGAAACTTGTTCATTAAAGCATCGATTAGGTCGTCGTCGACCTTTTTAATTTTAAACTTCTTAAGCGAATTTTGAAAATCTTGCTTAGTTAAAGGGTCATCGGCCACTTGCAAGATATAGTGCCTAAGATACAATTACAGTGTTATAGATATTAATGATACAAGTTTGATTATGAGCATATTAACTAAACGAGTTTGATTGCCAGAATGAGGCGATGAGCCGAGTTCTGCGGCAATCAAATTAATTTCGTTAAGTGCCATAAGCAATAGTATATTATTATAGGAGCGATTATGACAGCGATTATTCACGAAGATGACATTTGCGCCACAAGCCGAAGGCGCGTGGCGCAAGTCATCTGAGTGAATAATGGCCATAATCGCGAATATAAAACGATATTTTATCTACTCCTATGCACTAGGAGTCTTGTGTTCATATTTCCGAATTGACATTTGTGACAGCTGTTAACTTCAAAAGTCATTTAATAATAAGAATGAATTTTGTGATTGGCTACAACCTATTGAATAATGAAAATAGAATTTTATGATTTGCTGCAAACTGTGAATTATGAATCATAATTAATGGCCATTGTACATAGGAGCAGATAAAAGTGTATTGTTCAATATTTTATCTTTATTAATAAATTCTCGTTCGATCTACTTATTCTTTGTTTCGTAAAAAAGAGTACAGTAATATCATCTATAACCGCACTGAGTGCGGTAATATCCATTACCACACTGAGTGCAGTAATAAAGCTCTTAACGATACTCAAATTAATTTGGTAAATAGTCTATAAGGCGTCAAATATTAATAATAATATTCTTATAGTTGTAAAAAAGAATAACACCCAGGTTCTGAGCTGAGGTATAATACTTCTTTAGATTGAACAACATTCGCAACAACACCACGATAAGAATAAGAATGTATAATGTTACAAGCAACTTGTATAATTCAGTCATCTTATACAGTGTGTCCCAGGATTAATGTTACAAGAGGTGAGATGAACTAAACATCTTTGAATTTTATTTTACGGTTCTGGGATTATAGTCCATTTTCTAAACGCTAAAAATTCGCCAAAGTTCTAACTTCGTTGACTCAAAACCGATTTTGAACTTTTTTTTTTTATTATTGCGGAAAAAGTTTATAGAAAAGTTCCCCATAGGTGGGAAAGTGTGCTTTTTATTTTTTCAATTGTTATTAACAAATAAGTGTTTTTAATATACCCTTAATTAAAAAAATGTATAACTATTTTATTTATTTAAACAATTGCCTGAAATTTGACAACATAAGGTTTTTGGGGTCGCAGATTACGAATCTGGCCTCCAAATGGGTCTAAAAACAAAATGGCGTCGAAGGTCTAATTTTCTATTTTATTTTTTTAAAATTTTTATTAGATGTCTGTGGGGTGTTGGGGTCGCTGATTAGGAATTTGACATTAAAACTCAACTAAAATAAAAAATGGCGGATCCAAAATGGCGGACAGGGTTTTTTTCTGATACGTATACCTAGGGGTTTGTTGAGTCGCTCATCCCAAATTTTATGTTAAAATTTATCAAAAATGGAAAACGGTGTCTGAAAAATGGTGGAAACAAATGATAGAAGAGTTAAATGAGTATTAAAGATATTATATTTTAATTAATTTATTAAAATTAACCCAAGATACATTTAAAAACAATGAAAAAATTATTTAGCTTTAGTTTCTTCTTCCTCTACTTCTTCCATTGACACTGCCGGTCGTGAATTAAGGTAACTATTTCCGTTACATTCATCGCAAGCCGCCGAGCCTAAAGGCAACTTTTCCTACACCCTCAAGCTGGCCCGCAACTAGTTTTGTAGTTGCAAAAAAAATGTTTTTTAAGATGTTTTGTGGAGCTGGTTCTTGTGTCATTAGGATTGGAAAACACTTTCCTTTATCATATTTCGAACCCCAATTTTCCCTTGAAATATCTTGGTTTTCCAGGCACAACTGTGTTTGGAAATTCACGCGCTTTAAATGTTGTTCTGCTGAATCCATGGTAGGGCACAATGATGCTAAATTAATACTTTTTTTAGTAGACGCCTTAATAAAAGAGTCAAACCTAAAATTCAAAATGTGTTTATTTAAAAAATATATGTCTCGTATTGTCTGTAACCTCATTTACCTTGCGGTATATGAATAATAAAAAACGTTCAATCAATTAAACATTCCTGTAAGAGTTTAAGCAGTTACTTTTCTTCGCACCATACATTGCAAGCATACATTTTATACCAGCATTTTTTATATAAATTTTAGCAGCCTCTTATAAACCACTGCTATTTTCAAATATTTTGGCAAATTTATTCTTTCGTGAATATATTAAACTAGATTCAAAAGCCATGATCTGCACCTTGACACCAAAACTCGCATGCTAAGATACTACATTTTTCCCATTTTGCTCTATGGGGTCGAGTCCTGGACACTTAACGCAACAATCACAAAAAAAATCGAAGCCTTTGACATGTGGTTATACCGAAAAATATTGTGGATATTATGGAAACACCGTGTAATAAATATTAACGTTCTGTAGAGAATGAAAAAAAATAAAGAGGTCATGGACAACATCAAGGTACGCAAACTCCAATACCTCGGACATATAATGAGGAATAAGAATAAGTGCGTTCTACTACAATCTATTATACAAGGCAAGATATATGGCAAACGTGGAACAGGACGCAGAAGGATATTATCTTGGTTGCAAAACCTAAGGGCGTGGTATGGGAAATCATCCAACGAGTTATCTATAATTGCAAACAATAAAGTGAAGATGACCGTGTTGAACGCAAACATACGAAATCGGATAAGCACCTGAACAAGAAGAAGAAAAGGATTCTTTCCTCTGTTAAAAAATGCTGAAGTTGTGTCACATCCAGTTAAAGCATGTACAGAAAGTACATGCTCACTACACTTGGGATGCGCAAATTGAAGGCTTTTAGAAGAAGATATTTTTTTATTTTCTTTATTTTTGGCAGGTTTTAAAAAATATATGTATATCTTTATCAGGAGAAACTGAAGCTGTTAATATAAGTAATAAGTCTATATTCTCTGATACTACGACTATGTTTTCATTTGATGCATTGACAGCTGTTGTAACTATTAACCGATCCGCATCACTTTCATCTTGAGAGCGAGGATATTATTTGCAGCTAAAGTTTATTTTAAAAAATTGATAAAACGACATGAAAGATATTTTCCAGAAATTTTTCTTGATACAACTTTAAAGACCTGTCTCTTTCAAATCGAATATCTGGTGCAGTTTTCGTTTTTAGACGTCGGTCTCTTTCATCAGATTTTATTCTATGTTTCTGATAATCGACAAAAACAATTGCTTTTTTCCATAATTACGAGCAATAAAATTAATATCTATCTAAAATTGCACCATGCTGTTGAACAAGTATTGTGATTTGTTTTTATGTAATAACATTCCTCCGTCGGTCACAAACAGAAAAATCTTTTAATTCAGTAATATCTTTTGGAAATTGTACAAAGAGGTCGTAGAAACACATTTTTAGGAGTTGGAAATTATATGTAATCGTATGTTATATTTAAATGTATTTAATCTATTTAAATTTGAGTTAGTTTAACAATTTAGAATTTTATTTGTATATAAAGTTTATTAAATAATAATAATAATAATCGTACAGAATAAAAATTTACTTTTTAATGCTGTTAAGGATCGTTTAATTACTAGATGGGAAATGTAGAGCCTAAATGTTATGTAACCCAAACCACAAAGCCACCCTCGCTTTCACGCATGTGCGATTTTAAGGGAGGTTTTCTTAAGTTTTACGGAAGCCAGTTCCCCCGCAATGCTGATTTAGATCAAATGTATCTGTCGTTACTTTTAATATAGTTTTTTGTTTTAATGTGTTTGTGTTTGGTTGTTAAACTGACCCTTAAGGGGCGCTTAGACACCGTCCTGGGTTACGATAAATAATTGCTCCCAGAACCAGCAGCTATCGAAGAGGGTTTTGTAATTTGAAATAAAGCCCTGGTCCTTCAAGAAGTAAGCGATTCAACATTTTGGCCTTCGAACCGGATCAACGACAGAAGCATCTATCAATCGTTACCAATACACAGAATCACATTGCAGGGAGAAACTCATCAGCAATTTACTTTGAGGCAAGTAAGCGCATTTATTCCATTGTTTAAGCATCACGGCCGGCGTGGGTACGCCATTGGTCATCCCGTCTTCGAAACGGAAAATTCCTGTCGTAACGGACAACGCTTTATTTCTGACGTCAGCATTACAGCAAAGCTTGGCATCCAGGTGACGCCACGCTAAGACGCCCATTCCCGCCAAGCGACTCTTGAAGCTCCTACCTGTGTGGACGCCTTAGATGATATGCAGGTGGGCCAATAATAATTTCTTACATTTTTCTTACTCCGTTTAATGTTTTAGCGTTGCCTCAAATAACTATTCGATTTATCTTGCGCAATCAATAATTTGCTTAAATTAGCCTGTTTACTTTACGTTGCAATAATTTTAATTACATTTACGCAACTTTTATAATTTACAATTTACTTCAAATAGCGTTGTAAACTTTACGTTGCAATTTTATAACTATACATTTTATCTCACGCAACTTATTTACAATCGCATTTGAAAATACAGGCGTTTAAAGGCAATTTTATAGAAATATACTACATAAATAGCTATCACTACAATCAGTTGAGCAGCTTAGTGCAGTAATTTATATTCACATACTTATACTGATTAGTAAATGCCTAAAATGTCGAAAAAAGAAGTTTTATTAGCTACTGCTCGCTCTTTAATAAGCGAATTAAACGAATTTGATGAATTTTTGGCATCTGTCGATGAATCAAACTTACCAGAAGGTATATTTACAGAAATTAAATTTCGATTAAGTTATAGCCAGGAACTAAATAAGGAATTTAAAGATACATGTATCCAATTAAATGCTTCGGGTGCAGGGTATGAGGATATAATGAGTACGCGCGAATTTTACAAGAAATTCGTAGCAATTAATGTAAAGTCCGATACAATTTTAAGTAAAAAACCAAAGGCATTAAATTTAAATGAGTCATCAACCTCTACAATTAACAATCAAAATAATGTTAATGCAAAACTCCCCAAACTCTCAGTACCAACGTTTTCTGGCGATTATACTAGTTTTACTAGTTACTACGAAACGTTCACTGCGTTAATTCACAATAACCCAGCTATCACCGATGTAGAACGGTTTATTTACCTCAGGGATAGCTTAAAGGGGGCTGCAGCCCAGTTGATTTCTAATATACAGCCTACCGGCGAAAACTACAAAATTGCATTTGATTTGTTATGCGAGCGTTTTGACAACCCGAAACTTATTGTTAGCAATCACGTAAAGGGAATTTTCGATCTGAAACCTATCTCAAAAAATAATGCGGTTGAAATGAGAAATTTGCATGACGATTTAAATAAACATTTGAGAGCCCTAGAAAACATGTCAATTTCATTAGATTACAGGGCCATATTCATTTCACACATTTTAATGTCTAAATTTGACGCGGATACCTGTAAGGAATTTAGTAAAATTAAACCTAGGGAAATTCCGTCTTTAGAGGAAATCAACAAGTTCCTTAAGGAACGAGGCCAAACTTTAGAAGAAATTGAGGCCAATAAGAGCTCCAATAATAATCACATTAATAATAACTCAAATAAAAATGATTCTTCTAAAGGTGCACGAAATAATAATTACTATTCAAAACCAAGGCAGCAATTTAAGCAGTCCTTCGTATTAACAAATAAACAAAAATTTTGTCCGAACTGCAAAGCCAGCCACTCTCTAAATTTTTGTAGTAAATTCTTAGCTTTGCCAGTAAATCAAAGAATCGATCGTGCAAGGGAGTTGAACATTTGTAGAAACTGTCTTTATCATTCCAGTCAAAATTATTGTAACTCGCGGTACTCCTGTCAGGTATGCTCTCGCAAACACCACACATTGTTGCATTTAGAGCAAGCTACAACCACTAATTCAAATATCAATGATCAACCTAGCTCTAGCAGTTCACAGCAGATTCTTGCAGGTCCTAGCTCTGAAAGCCAAACTTCAAATGCGCCAATTCCTTTATCTTGTTTTCTAAGTAGCCAAAATCAAGTGCTGTTACCAACTGCTATTATACAGGTCAGAGGGAAGGACAAAAAATGGCACAGAGCCAGAGTACTGCTCGATTCTGGATCTCATATCAATTTAATTACTGAAGCAATGGCTGATAAATTGCAGCTTCACCGAGAAAGAGTTGGCACAAAAATTTTAGGGATTGATTCCAGTTTTTCGAATTCGAATTCCATGGTACGAATTCAAATCGCTTCCCTGTGTAATAATTATCAAACTTATTTATCCTGTGTAGCTATACGCAGAATAGCAGATAATCTACCATTGAACTCTTTCAATAGAAGCAATTTAGCTTTGCCCAGCAATATTCAGTTAGCTGATTGTAATTTTAATGTATCATCTTCAATAGATATCCTGATTGGTGCTTCACTTTTCTACAATCTCTTGTGCGCAGCACAAATACCATTAGGCAAAAACAAGCCAATTTTGCAAAAAACAGTATTTGGCTGGGTAGTTTCAGGCAATTATGCATTTGATAAAAGTTCACATCAAAATGTTGCATGTTCAAATTTAATTATAAATACTAACTTAGAAGTTTCAGTTGAGAAATTTTGGCAAATTGAAAACATACAGCCGAAATACGAAACATCAAAACTTTCCCGCGAAGAACAATTTTGTGAGCAACATTTTGAAAAAACCGTAAAGCGAGATCAAAGTGGGAGATTTCTCATATCCATTCCATTTAATTCTAATTTAATTGAATTAGGCGAATCCCGAAGGTTAGCACTCAATCGATTTCTTCATATGGAGAAAAAATTATTAAAAAATCCCGAATTATCAACCTCGTATAAAAACTTTATGCGTGAATACATCGACTTAGGACATATGAAGCAGCTCGAAAACCCAGAAATGCATAATTTTGAAGAAAACCAAGATACTGCGGTAGTAAATACCTTAAATTCAAGTGTGCCCTTATGTGACATAACGGAGTATTTTCTTCCTCATCATGCTGTGTTAAAAACTAGCTCCTTGACTACTAAGCTCAGGGTAGTCTTTGATGGTAGTGCAAAATCAAATACTAATATTTCCATAAACGATGCTCAAATAGCAGGGCCAGTAATACAAAGCGATATTTTCACGATATTATTAAAGTTTCGGCAACATATAGTTGCACTCACCGGAGACATCGAAAAGATGTACCGGCAAGTTTTAATTGACCCTCCGTTACGCAAATTGCAACAAATCTTATGGCGAGATAATCCTGCGTTACCTATTTGTACTTACCAATTGCAAACACTTACATACGGTACAACCAGTGCCAGTTATCTGGCAACTAAGTGTTTGCAATATTTGGCAAATCTAAATTCTGCAGCCTTTCCGATTACCTGTGACATTATTAAAAACGATTTCTATATGGATGATCTGCTCACGGGTGCAGATACCGTTGAAAATGTGTTACAAATACAAAAGGAAGTAACGTCCATTTTAGCAAGCGCCGGTTTGCCTATACGAAAATTTCTCTCCAACAGCTCTGAAATTTTATCTAAAGGCTGTAATACGTCATCATCTTATTTTACTGTACCTCTAGGGGAACGTGAAAACGCAAAAACTCTAGGTGTGTCTTGGAATTCACTATCTGATAGTATACAATATAGTAACACTACTAAGTCCGAATTCACAAGAGTTACTAAAAGAACGATTCTTTCGGAGGTGGCTCAATTATACGACCCTCTGGGCTTAGTATCCCCACTAATTGTAAAGGGAAAATTAATGATACAAAAACTCTGGCAATTGGGACTTGCATGGGATGAATCTATACCACAGGATTTGTATTATGAATGGATTAATTTTAAAAATCAATTACCCGACTTAACCTTACTTAAAATTCCGAGATGTGTAAAAACTCCAAATTCTGTAAGTATTCATCTTCATGGATTCAGTGATGCCAGTTCTATAGGTTATGGGGCCTGTATTTATGTTAGATGCCAAGATGCATTTGATAATATTTCTGTTCATCTATTGTGCTCAAAATCCAGAATTAGCCCACTTAAGGGTACTACTATTCCCAGACTAGAGTTATGCGCTGCGGTGCTTTTAACGCAATTGATGCAAAAGGTAAAGGAGTCTGTAACTATGAAATATAACGAAATATTTTTATGGACAGACTCTACCATTGTGCTGCATTGGATCAATTCCACTCCAAATAAATATAAAACTTTCGTAGCTAATCGTATAGCAGCCATCCAAGAAGTATCAAAGAAAAATCAGTGGCAGCATGTTAAAACTAACGACAACCCAGCTGATTTGGTGTCAAGAGGTGCAACTGTCAATGACCTCTTAAACAACCCAATTTGGTTTTTGGGTCCAAAATTTCTCTCAACGCCCCAAGAGCAATGGCCTGAACAGCAAGTTACTAATACTTGTAATTTGCCCGCTACCGAATTTAAAAGCCATACCAATACTGCAATGAGTTTTGTAAATACTAATACCTTTGACCTTTTTTGGAAGATATTCAGATTTCTCGAAACTAAAACGTATTATAGCTTGGGTAATCCGTTTTTCGAAAAATTCAAGGATTGCCAAACCACTAAGAACTGCCGGCCCTTTGGGAACTTCCGAATTACAGGAAGCCTTAATTACTTTGTTAAAACTATGTCAAGCAGAAGCTTTCTCACATGAAATAAACATGTTAATTTCTAAGCAAAGCTTAAAAACTAGTTCAAACATTTTATCCTTGAATCCGTTTTTAGATTCAAATGGTGTTTTAAGAGTAGGTGGCAGAATCAAAAATTCTGATTATTCGTTTGATAAGAAATTTCCTGCCTTATTGCCTAAGAATCACATTTTTACCCATTTGGTTTTCAAGCATTTTCATGAGAAATTACTACACTGTGGTGCTCAACAGCTGTTAGCTTGTATACGTGAACAATTTTGGCCTGTATCGGGGAGAAACTTAGCAAAAAATATTACTCGCAATTGTGTAAAATGCTTTCGGTCCAATCCAAGATCTTATAATCCTTTAATGGGTGACCTGCCTTCAAAGAGGTTGCAATTTAATACGCCTGTGTTTTCAAATGTAGGTATAGATTACGCAGGGCCAATTTTCATAAAGGACAAGAAAGGCAGAGGTGCCAAATTAACAAAGGCTTATATTTGTATATTTGTTTGTCTAGTAACTAAGGCTATACATCTCGAGTTAGTTACTGATCTAACAACTGACGCCTTCATAGCTGTCCTAAAAAGATTTATAAGCCGCAGAGGTAAACCTGCTACAATTTCATCCGACAACGCCAAGTATTTTGTAGGAGCTGCTAACCAGTTGCGTGAACTGTATAAATTTATTAATACAGAGGAAGCTAAAAATAAAATAATCACTTTTTTGGCCAATTTAGACATAAAATGGGAATTTATTATACCCCGTGCACCCCATCAGGGTGGCATTTGGGAAAGCGGCGTAAAATCTACTAAGCTACACCTAAAAAGGGTTTTGGCTAATACTTTTCTTAATTATGAGGCATTTCAAACTCTGCTTACTCAAATAGAGGCAACGCTAAATTCTCGTCCGCTGTCACCTATATCCACTGATCCTGCCGACCTTGCCCCTTTAACCCCTGGACATTTTATTATTGGCAAACCATTGTGCGCATTACCTGAGCCCAACTTTGCTGATATTCCCGAAAACAATTTGTCGCGCTATCAACACATCCAGAAGGTAGTGCAAACGTTTTGGAAGCGCTGGAGTAAAGAAGTTGTACCCGAGCTACAAAAAAGAACAAAATGGTTCCGAAATATACCCAGTTTGATGAACGTCAATTCTATTGTGCTAATCCAGGAGGACAATTTGGCACCACTACAATGGTGCCTCGGCAGAATTACTGAAATTCACACTTCCAGAGACAACATCCCTAGATCTGCTACAGTAATCACCCCTACGGGTAAGCTGGTGAAGAGAACAGTGCACAAACTTTGTGTCTTACCGGGAGTGTGATAGTGTAACGCAAAAAATGGCCTTTCTTAGTGTTGATAGTGAAACAGACTCAAAGAACTCTCTTTATTTTAGTAGTAGTTTATAATTTCATGCTTAATTTTAAAACTTTTCATATTCCGTTTGTATATCGTTAGCCCCTTTCTTTTTTGTGAAGGGCATGATCTAGGTTGTATTTAATGTTATATTGCTAGGTACAAACATAATTTTGAACCTGTTGGTTCAAGGCGGGCTGTATGTTAAGGATCGTTTAATTACTAGATGGGAAATGTAGAGCCTAAATGTTATGTAACCCAAACCACAAAGCCACGCTCGCTTTCACGCATGTGCGATTTTAAGGGAGGTTTTCTTAAGTTTTACGGAAGCCAGTTCCCCCGCAATGCTGATTTAGATCAAATGTATCTGTCGTTACTTTTAATATAGTTTTTTGTTTTAATGTGTTTGTGTTTGGTTGTTAAACTGATCCTTAAGGGGCGCTTAGACACCGTCCTGGGTTACGATAAATAATTGCTCCCAGAACCAGCAGCTATCGAAGAGGGTTTTGTAATTTGAAATAAAGCCCTGGTCCTTCAAGAAGTAAGCGATTCAACAAATGCTATATTTATGATTACTGTGCCCAAAACCCCTAGATATGAGGCAACGCGCGGAGTTCAAAAAAGAAGCTATTTTGCTACTTTAAAGACGTTATTTTTAATTGTTGATAAATTTTTACATAAAATTTGAGATCAGCGACCCAAAAAACCATATTTAGGTAAGAAATAAAGTCAGAAAAAAATTAAATTTTTTTGCCAGCTTGGATCCGCCATTTTTTATTTTAGTTGAGTTTTAATGTCAAATTCGTAATCAGCGACCCCAAAAACCCTTAGACATCTAATAAAAATTTAAAAAAATAAAAGAAAAAATTAGACCTTCGACGCCATTTTGGTTTTTAGACCAAATTTGATGCCAGATTCGTAATCTGTGAACGCAAAAACCTTATGTTATCAAATATCAGGCAATGGTTTAAATAAATAAAGAAGTTATACATTTTTTTAATTAAGAATATATTAAAAAACACTTCTTTGTTAATAACAATTGAAAAAATAAAAAGCACACCTTCTCACCTATGGGGAACTTTTCTATAAACTTTTTCCGAAATAATAAAAAAAATGTTCAAAATCGGTTTTGAGTCAACGAAGTTAGAACTTTTTTCTTTTAGTAAATGGACTATTAAGTCCTTCTTGGTTTGAAAAGAATTTTAAGAATATTTTCAGTTTTTGAAAAACAAGTGGGTAGGTCTTGACAGGAAAGCGAAAACTATTTAATTTTCAGGTAAACTACCCTTTTTATTCATGATACGGCAAAATTTTATTAAGAATGATAAATTATGGCGCTATACAAAATTTCAAAAAGATGTATTTCCTTAGATCAAACCGTCATTTTTAATATTCAAAATAACGGTTTTTCTAAGTCGATAGATCTTTCTGAAATTTTGTATAGGGGCATAATTTATCATTCTGAACAACTTTTCTTAATAAAATTTTGCCGTATCTTGAACAAAAAGGGTAGTTTAACCGAAAATAAAATGGTTTTCGCTTCCCTGTCAAGGCCTACCTACTTGTTTTTCAAAAACTGAAAATATTCTTAAGATTCTTTTCAAACCAAGTAGGACCGCATCCCAGTATCTTAAAATAAAATTCAAAAATTTTTAGTCCATCTCACCTCTTGTAACATCAATCCTGGGACACACTGTATATACGCATAAATAAAAGTCCTGACTCACTGACTCACTCACTCACTCACTCATCAACGCCCAGCCCAAACCGTTGGACCTAGAAAGCTGAAATTTTGCACAGAGGTGTGCAAAACAATGATGTAAACAAGGAATGAGAAAGTATATTTCGAAATTCAGCCCCTAAAGGGATATAATGTTGGTTCCAATTTTGTATGGAAAATAGTAGATTATGCAATGAGGGAGAGAAATTGCACTGAAGCAAAATAGCATTCTCTCCGAGTTGCATATACTATTTTTTTCACGTTGCAGGAAGATTTAAAACGAAAACCCGTTTTTTTAAACGTCATTTATTGACATTTTAGTTACAATTATTTTAAAATTAGTAGCCTTTGCTAAATTTTAAAGTTGGTGGCACTGTAAGTCATTATGACAAGAGCTCACAATTATGTCAAATTCGAGGTTAATAGATGAGGTTTTGCGTCAGTTTATGTCAAAACTGACGCGAAACCTAACCTGTTAACCCCGAATTTACCATAGATTACCATAGATACGGTAACATTTTTTTTGCACTACTAGTCTCAGAACGCATCGTTATTGGCCTATTTTTAGGTCGTGAAGTTGATTTTCTCCACCAAGGGAGAGAAAGTAAAATAAACAATTTTCACCGTGGTAACTAATAAATTGCTAAGTTACCAAATATGACTATTTTAATTTTGACGTTTTAAAGAGCTGTATTGTCAGGTTGACAGTTAATATTTTCGAAATTTGTTGGGAATTTAGGTATTAAGCTGTTTGGTAGTGCAAAAAATAGTATATACACCACGGTAGAGAATCGTCTTATAACCTTCGCGCTTTAGATACTTCGCGCTGCGCGCTCAGTATCTAATATGCGCTCAGGTTATAATGCTGGGCTTCGCTACCTTGATGTATAATATACTATTACTTTAGTCCCTAGGGGCTAAAGTAATTACTTCTGTCCCTAGAGATAAAATGAGCTACTTTAGTCCCTGAAATAAGTGACTAAAGTGCCAACTTTAGTCCCGCAAGTGCAAAAATAATATTAAATGGACATTTCGACTTGAAACTTCATAGGAGTACTCCTAAAAACAATTAAGCAAACAGGTATTTCGCGATTTTCCGAACTCTTTAGGGGTGGAATTGAATAAATAAGCCTAAAAATCGATATGGGTGTCGTTATTGAGGTTATTTGGGACGTTGATTGCGAAAATGGCATTTAGTTTTTTAAGGGTGGACATGACAAATTTAAAACCCTATAGTGGTGAAACGGGGTTTCATAGACAAATTATTTCTGGGCAGAACAACGTTTGCTGGGTGAGCTACTTTTATATAATGAGAAAACTAAACAGTTTATACAATGCCCAGCAAAGTTAGGCAGTCTATGAAATACATTTATTTAAGACCATTTTTCATATATTACCTAGGCATTCTATATATTCCCTAATGAGCTGTAGGCATTTCATGCAATACCTATATACTTTTACAGCAAAAATCATGTAAGAAAAATAAAACCGGCGCGCCCCGAAGTAACTTGCATACGTACGGTCAGTGAAGCGGTATTGTGCTGTATTATAAGCGAAAATTTGCAAACGAGTAGTACACAGCCGTGGTTTAAATGTACGCACTACTCCCACTCCAACAGTTGTCTACCGCGCCACTTTTTTCTAAAGTGATTTTAGATGTAGCGCTCATTAGCCAATGGGTTTAATACGGGTGTACCCCAACTCATCACCCTAGTAAATTGTGTAGGTATTTATGACAGGCAAACTCATGTATATAACTCAAACAATCAAAGGCTGCAACTAACCTAAACCAGCTAGAACAACACACAGCCCAGAGATGAGAATCATCGATGCTGGTTTATTTAACATAACCTCTAACTTCAATCATAATATGCAACCGTGAGGTCATTATATAAAATGCGTAGGCATTCTATATAGTGACGACAATTTCGCCAGCATTATGTATAATATCGACAAACATTAAACAAAGGGACTGATATTTTAGGCAATTTATGAAATTATATAAACTGCCTAGTCATTATATAAAACGACTAAATTATACAAGTTGCCTGTACCATATACATGTTTAGCCTTTACTAACAAGTATTATTAACAAATTAGGTTCTTACCCAAAATCTCTCTGTGCTTTCTTCTTCTTAGCTTTCATTGCTAAGTATCTAGCACGATCAAATAATAGTTTCATAGTGTCCGGGCCCCGAATGGTGTAGTTGCTGAGGACACCACCAATCTGGATATGCTTACCACTAGCGATGAGTTTCTTCCAAACCTGTTGGCATTGCGATTAGTTAGTTAGGCCATAGAAATTGCATTGTACTATAAGAATTTACTGGCACAAAATTCTTCGTAACGAATACATTTTCCATATCCAGCTCCTCCAATAAGGGTTTGCTGATGCATAACTTAAGTAAAGGTAATGCCTCGTCAGGAGTGATAAGGTTGTTTCCAATTTTTACTGTCCTTAATAAGGCGCACTTTGCTATTCCCAACCGAATTAAATTTAAAGGCGATTCAGTTAGGCTGAAAAACGACTGTAATGCAGTTTTTGTTCTATGTGATTGTGGTGGTGTAATCTGTAATACCGGTTGTTGCTTATATCAAAATATTCTAACAGTTCAGTTTTTTTAAGATATTTGTTGATTGGAAGGGCTGCCTCTCTAGTACCAATACCATTCCAAGCCAAGTTTAAGTGTTTTACTTTGCTCTCTGCCAATGCCGCAAAAAGTTTCTTATTTCCTTAAAGCATTATTTGATATAATTGTACTTGAATTACAGCAACTAATACATATATTAAAATCATTTAGTAGTTTCTTAACACTATTGGGTGATTACGAGGTATGGTACGCGTATACACTTTTTGTATTACTTAAAACAAGTAATTTAAGTGAGATATATTTGTTTCTGACATAGATCTTCTATCTCCTGTACTTCTGAGCTTGGTCAGGATGTTCGATGCAAAACGAAACGAGTTGAATGGCGCTATTACTTCCAATTTTCTTACTATTCCGATAGAGGTAATCATTTTCAAGACAAACGTTTGTTCAAATTTCAAATCGGTTGAAACATGGTGAAGAAACATTAAAAATAACAAGAACTCATTACATTGAAAGAAAGCCGCAATTAAAGCATGTGGTGTCTTAAAATAGGGCCGAAGGAAAAATCTGGCGGCTGGTCTGAAGAAATATAAAAACAAGGAACAAAGAAAGAAACCGTGCTAAAAACTAAAAGGAAAGCATAAGAAGATTACGAAACAATAATGGAATCACACATCAAAGGAAACCTCGATAAAGAAATTTACATTCAAATAACCGGTGCCGGTGCTGCAAGGCTCTGCAATGCATTGAAAATAAAAAGAAACATTAAAAGAAAACAAAAACTTCAGTGTTAAAACCTGGATCCGTACACCTACCCAAGCTAACCTGTTAGTAAATCCTGGACACTTCCTAACACCTTAAGAAGCCAGATGTTTTTCAATTACACCTTCATCTTTCGTATAGGGGTAAGCATAATAGTCGCTCACCTTGGACACTGAGTGCTTTTTTAGGAAGTGAACCAAATATGTGTTAGGATCAGTTACTTCCTGACACAGTTTCTTGAAACTCTTTGATTAGCCAATTTGACTTTAACGAATGTGTCAGCAGTTACAACTGCTCCATCTGGTCTCTAAAATAAGATACTGTTTGAAGATGTTGGATGTCTCGACGACCTCATCACAACCAACTTTACATTCTTCTTCGCTGTGGCTTTCAATGTCTTCATCTCTTACTTCATTATTTTCTGGCTTAGATGAAGAGGAGTAATTTATTTTTGAGTATTTCATAGCTTTTCCCGGGACAGTATTGAATGTTTTGCCTTTTTTACGCCACGGTTCATCAGTCTGTCTGCCTTTGAGTAAAGCGATAAGCGATTGGGACCATTCACCAGAAACATTATCCTCGGCGCTTTGTTCTGGAATTTTCCTCAATATTAATTCGGGATCCAGCCGAAAAATTTCACATGTTCGAAATCGCGGCTTAATGTTTTACTCCACTATTCCTTCATTATCAATGAAGGTTCTTTTGAATATTATTGGAAACTCGACAACTCGAGTTTTGGTAAGCAACTCTTATCAGTTGCTTTCCATTCTGGAAATACGTTTCGTCATTTTTTCTTCAAGGGTGCGAAGAAAGCCACGCCCAATGGTTCAAGAAAGTACGTGGAGTTGAGTGGGAAGAAAACGAATCGTTTGCATTCCGAAATGTAGCGATACATGGCTTAAAATAGTATCCCCTATTATCACATTTGAGCCCTGAACCTTTTTAGATTGTACAACGCTATTTTGTCAAACCATTCTTCAAATGTCAGTACATCAAACCAATCATTCTTCGTCCGGCTGTAGCAAACGCCTTATACTCCTCCTTCCACCCATATTGAGTATAGGTAGGTTGCCTTATATTTAGTATAAGGAGATAATAATTGACCGGAAGGTGGAACAGCCATCATTTCAGAAATACTCTTTTACTGGAATCCATGATTCCGTCCACCCCTTTTCGATCTTTTTTGACACAAGACCTTTACACGACTCGTGTCGTTGTTCGTAGCGAGGATTCTCTGCAGTGACTCCAGTAAATTTGAAAAATAGTCCATAATACTTTCTCTATTAGCGGCCGCTATGCCACGCTTAATATTTTGTGCGAGTCCTTCTGTCAGTCGATCGTTTCCTTTTATAAATTGATGAACCCAATCTTCTCCTGGCATTTTTTTATTAAATTTCTGAAGCAAATTTTTAAAGTGCCGTTATTCTCAAATTTATGCATTAAGGTGTAGAATCAAATCAAGTTTGCCATCGTCCCATAAACTTAGAAGAAGTTAGTATTTAAGAAGTTGCATGTCCACAAATGCGATTACATTTTCAGTGCATCCCCATGTGGGTGTGCTAATCATTTGAGACCTGGATGTACATAGTGGTAA
The DNA here is from genome assembly GCA_940337035.1 of Agriotes lineatus. Taxonomy (NCBI): domain Eukaryota; kingdom Metazoa; phylum Arthropoda; class Insecta; order Coleoptera; family Elateridae; genus Agriotes; species Agriotes lineatus. The sequence continues at coordinate 335,417 of CALNHX010000251.1, read as the reverse complement.
ATACAATAGGGCCCGGGCTTCACTCGACCCGAACCGAACTGTAATTATATTGTGTCTGTTAAATATAGCAGCATTAGATTACTTCCTGTTTGATTTCTTGTGAAGTGAAATGCAGTATCACGAATATAAGATTCCAAGAACCTAAGGGCAAGCTAGGTCGACTCCAAACATAGACCACGTCTATTTTTACGGTGCGGCAGGGGCGTATCCAGCTCAAAACGGAAGGGGGGGCAACTTTCCGAATTCAACCTCTTTCATGGAAGAGGGGGGTCTATGGGGAGGGGGGTCTATGGGGAAGGGGGTCTATGGGCAGGGGGTCCATGGGGGGGGGGAGGTGCCATGCAATAATACACAATTAACAAAAAGAAGAACAGTCAACACCATTCATTAAAAAATAGTTTTTGAACAATAGTTTTCTTGAAACTACAGCTTCCACTAATTGCTCCTTGTGTGCGAAAACACATTGACGATAATACTTTGCGTGGCAAACCCAATTAACCTATTTGCACCAATAGTGCTTCTTAGCGATGTTCTTATTTGGAAAGGGAGCTAAATGAACGTTCTATAGTACTTGTTGTGCAGGGTTGTGAAAGCAATATCAATAGCACCTTTCCAAATTGTAAAAAGTTCTAGGTACAAGATGTACTTTCATTCCATTCCTCCAAAGATATATATCTCATGTTACTCGGATGGAAATGTGTCAATAAAAATGCAGGCAATTTGTCTGCAGAGAATCTGACTTCTAAAGATTATATGATGGAATCCAAGTAAGGAATTATTAGAGACCTCCAAAAGTCAGATGGATTTTCGGCTGAAGGGTTGCTTCTATACTTTTGTCGACCAGTAACGAGAGTGTCGGTTATATTAAATTCAAATGCTTTGCAATGGCACCTGCTTCTTTCAAAACGGCAGCTGTGATATTCTCCGTATCTTTCCGATGATCTCTTAGCACGTCGAAAGTAGTTTCAATGTGCTGGTTGCCTTTGACTATGTTAAGTATTTTCAATGGAAGTGTATTGCTACGAATTTCAGTATAGCGGAATACTTCGCAATTAATACTACTGACACAACAAATTAAGATATGCATGCCAATGCATGCATTTGATATGCATTTTTTCTTGTTGCTTCATTTCCCTGTTCAGCTAATGTCTTTACTGCATCAACAATATCATTGAAGTGATGCTTAAAAACAGGGATGCTCGTGTACTTCTCTGATCATCTTGTTTCACATAATTTAGGAATGTTAACAATAAGCTTGCGTTGTAAAACGGACTCACGAAAAAATATGATTACCTTCTTGATAAGTTGCAGACCCCTTTCTTTCCTAGACATGGTGGGATGTTCCACCATCGAAGCCTAACCCCAAGCACTCCTCAGGGTCAAGTGTTTTAAGTTTGTCACAAAATCTTCAATGGCTTTGGAATTACTTATGAAATTAAGTCCTTCATGCTCTACAAAGGCTACACATTCTTCTTCGATTTCGCTTATATTTTTTCTATTTAATTTAAAATTTTATCCACCTTGGAAGGGGGGGCAGCTGCCCTCCCTTGCCCTCCCCTGGATACGCCCATGCGGTGCGTCATACTGAACTTTTCCTTGTTAGAGCTTTCCCGGTACATCACAGACCGTTGAAGATAACACAGTGACACTAAAACAATAATATACACTATTTATACGTCGCTGTCGATTTGACTTCCGCATGTAACCATCTGCGTTTTCAGTTCAAGAAATGGACAGAGAGAAATTGCGAAGCACGACTAATATAGATACATAATTACTTTGCCGCGATGCTGAAATTGGGCGAAGGAGAATGAAGAAAAATTTCTTTTAATGCTTTATTAACAAATCCGGACTTTTAAGTTTGTCTCTTAAAAAATGCGCACAATTTCGAGGCGTACCATACCGCTCGGTCACTTAAATATTGGAATGAAAATACCTTGTCCGGAATAAAAATTATTCCACGATAAGTCTAAAGTTTCAATAAAAGTATTTGCTATCACGATGTCAGCTAAAATTGGGCAAGCAGCTTCGCCAATGTTATTGTGGCTCAGATTAAGATTTGAGATGGACATATTTTCCATTAGACCACGTTCTAACAGTATTATACCCTCATCCCCTAGACTGTTATAGCTAAGATCAAGCTCATGGAGCTTTATTGTGCTTAAAAGCCCGTGGTTGAGGTTTTCTGCGCCTACAAGAATTAAAAATAACATTACAACAAAAGTGTTCAAAAATCGAACCTTCAGGTTTAATTCTACATTCTCTTAGGTTTAAATGGGATATAAAGTTGTTGGCTTCAAGCATACTGCTTATATACTCCACGGCCTGAGGAGTTAACCAATTGTCTTGCAGAATTACACTGGTGACATACTCATTTCGCTTCAGTGTATTCATTATGGCACGAACATTTTTTTCGGTTAAACCATAGTACTGCAAGAGGAAATCTCATATTTTTAAGAATAAAATACTTGCAGTCGGTTACTGTTAAGTCCAACGTGTGAGTAGGCAGTGATTTCACTACTCGGCTAATGGGAATAATTCCCGCTTCTTTACATTGATCCAAGTAGTACCCGCAGCCAACATTATCAACAACTGGAGGTGGTTCTACAATATTTTTTATATTTATCAGAGAAATCTAAGTATAGAAGGCAGCGTCGATCTAGTACCAACATAGTTAATTGCATCGTCAAGACCAGGGTCTTCTAGTGGTGGGAAATGGTATAAAGGATGCCGTAGCAAAGAGCTTCTAGAAATTAAATGTTGTGCTAGGCACCGAAACGATTCGGTATTCTTATTAAAAAGATCTTCAATTTCTTCGTCGGTCAATGTCTCCTGTAGTTCAGAGAGAATGTGTTTCGACGATGCTTCGTGTTCATCGCTGGCCGATATACTTGATTCTTTTTCTGTCATTATGTATAATTCTTGAAGACAGTTTTGTGTAAAACTGGAAATGACATCTGACAGGTTTAAATAAATCAAACGAAGGTAACCGATATTGGCTGTGGACTGGGGAAGGTTCCCCGATGTTTAGCGATCGAGTAAACCTAATACAGGGAGTTTATTATAACGCGCAATGTGTAAATGCGTTTATTTTAAAATGCAATATGGAAACGTTACTGAGTATGTAAAAACATAATATGTTCTACGGAGGAAGGAATTCTGTTGATCAAATGGTTAAAGACTTCAGTTTACAGCAAGTATTTGGGTTATTACATGCGCTGTTGTTATTTCTGATGCTTCTTTTTCAATAAAATTACGGTTTATATATTTAAAATAATAGTAGTTTGTATACCAAGGCACTGAAGTATAACTTTTTATCACGAATGTGGATTTAGTTATAAATAAACCACATGAGGGATAAAAAGGAACTTCAGTGCCGAGGTGTACACTATGTTTTATTTGAAATCTAGAAATCGTGAAATTACAGCATTTTAACCAACTTTTGTAGGTTATGTTCGGTCGATTGACGTTTATCTGTCGCCTCGCCACCTACAAAAAAGTCGTAAAACAATGAATTACTTCACTGCCGATTTCTCGTATTTTAATGACGATTTCGGCGTACTTCACTGCTGATTTCAAATAAACGCATTTACACATGGCGTGGCGTACCCTTAGAAACCAATAGTAACAATCAAGTCCTCATGGAAACGGGAATACCACATTGCGCGTTAATAGTAATTTACGTTACAAGTATAGAAAGTGGAGCTTTTCAGTACGAGTGAGATGTTTCCGGAAGAGGCCGTTAGGCCGAGTCCGGAATTTCGAGACGAGTATGGAAAAGCCACTTTCATACGAGTTTCGTACAATATTTTTTCGTACACTAGCATACACAACGGAATACTAAATTTATCCTCGTATATAGCAAATAAGTAGAGTAATATTAATGTAATGTAATATTATATGTGTTGTAACTAAGGAAACGTACGGCAAAGTGCTACTTTGCCGTACGAATACCGCAAAGTGCAACTTTCTGATTAATAAATTGTACGGCAAAGTAGCTCTTTCAATGCTAGTGTACGAAAAAATAAATTCACTGTATGCAATTGAAGTGGCTAATGAGTGGTTGGCCCGTTTATCTGAAAAGGCATTGTTTCATAATATTGGACATTGATTCCCTATGTTCCACCATTGGAATTTATAGGGCGATAGAATAGAATCGCCATTTTCGATATAATATTATGTAAAAAAGTTCCCCTGAACACCCTGTATATCTCAGAACGCAAGCGGGGGAGGTAGTGATTCAATACTACATATAGAATAAATGTACAAAAGTTCAGATGGTTATGACGAATTTTGTATCTTTGCCTAATTTTAATCTAATAATCCTGGGCTATTAACTATATATGTTTGACGGTATGCGTTTAGGATATTCCGTATAGGTACTATCTTAGTGAAAATATACCTCGCTACTTACGATATTAAAATTAGCACACACTGTATTGCTATGAGCACATTTTAGTAGCTTTGTACCAGGTGGGCCACGGGAGCGAGAAGTTTTGAAAATGTTATTATTTTGTTACTATGCATAGGTTGCCATGGATTTGTTTGACACATCATTTGTCAGTTTATGCCATTTAGTAATCATGGAACAGTGATCCGGCGAACAACCTTCTTTTGTGATTAAATCACACTACAAAAATAATGACTGTGTGGTCGCAGCACAGCGGCAATTTCGAATCCATTTCAATATTGCTCGTCATGGGAGAGTTCCATCTGCCCATGCCATAAAGAAGTGGGTTCATAAATTTGAAGAAACTGGATCAGCTACAAATGTCAAATATAAGGGACCAAACAGAAGTGCCAGAAGTCTTGATAACATCGATCGCGTTAGAGCAGCTGTAGAGCGCAGTCCAAAACGTTCAAGCCGAAAACAAAGTCAGGCCTTGGGCTTATCTAAGACTACTTTACATTGAATTTTACATAAGGATCTCAATTTCCATCCATACAAACTCCAGATTACCCAAGCACTGAAACCAACAGATCTTCCTGTTCGCCTACGTTTTGCTGAAACGATGCTGCAACATGCAATTGACGTCCACAATTTATGGATGTCTGATGAAGCACATTTTCATTTATCTGGCTATACCAATAAACAAAACAGCCGTTATTGGGCGTTGGAAAATCCACAAGAACTTCTTCAACAGCCGTTACACAGCCCAAAGGTAACAGTATGGTGGGCGATATCTTCAATTGGAATTATTGGTCCCTATTTTTTTGAGGATCATAATGAACAGTCAATGCTGCAAGCTATACTGTCATGATAAACCAGTTCCTTGCACAGCAACTGAATATGTTTCCACAGAACAATAGTTGGTTCCAGCAAGATGGCGCTACGTCACATACCGCACGAGAATCAATGGATTCTCTGCGAAGACTGTTTCCAGGTCGCGTTATCTCCAAATACGGAGACATTGAGTGGCCCCCAAGATCGCCAGATCTTACGGCATGTGACTACTTTTTGTGGGGCTATCTAAAAAGCAAGATTTTCGTTGATAGACCACGAGATATTTAGGAACTAAAAATGAAAATTCGGGAAGAAATTGCTAATATTCTATTGGATATGTTGTTTCGTGTTATGCAGAATTTCAACATTAGGTTTCAAGAGTGTATAGAGAGAAGGGGTGGCCATTTAGAAAGCATAATTTTTAAGAAATAAAAATGGCCTACACTTGTCTTGTTATTGTTATAATTTGTTTTAATAAAATACAGTTATTTTCTGAAATACGTCATTTTCAAAACTTCTCGCTCCCGTGGCCCACCTGTTATTTCAATTAATAATTACTAGTAATTAATAACATAACCAACAAAACAGATATTTGTTATGACTAGTAAATGTAATAACTTTAATTTCAGGATTGTTAACAAGTAGCATAGGCAGTGAAAATAATTGATAGAATGACGATTTTAGTATAGCACTATCTTTGTTTAAAAATAGATTATAATCAGAGCAGGCTTGGCATTTCATGCAACAAAAAGTAAACTGTAAATAAAACAATTCGGCTGGCTTCTTGAAGAGGTTTGGTTGTGTTTTTGCCAAACTGTCCCAAAATTTTATTTCTGTGTGTTAAGAACTACCCAAGTTAACTGAAAGTAGTATTTCATTGAGTGATTGTGTCCTGGGTTATTTGTGAAAGTTTTGCCTTGCCTGGGGACAACGTGTATAAACCGTTCAATAGTTATTTTCCCGATAGAAGGCCCTGTTAAGGTGATGAATTTCGCCCTGTAAATATACTGTCAGTCATTAACAAAAGTTACCTAGGTTATGCTCATTTTATACAAAATGATAATTTTATGTTAATGTACAGAACGTGGTTGCCAGATTTGGTTCTGGATTTTGTGCTACTACTTTTATTCTTCATTAAGATACATTTAATGAAAGACAACTTGCTGATGCTTAATAGGTTTCATTCTTCATTGAGTAGGCATAATGATATAATGAAAGAAGTTTATTTAATGGAATTATAAATTGCATATAAAAAATATTTAAATATTACAATGTATATATTTTTACTTCCCTCGTCTGAAAGACGAAGGAAGTATTATTGTAATCACGAAAAAATGACCTTCCGAGATTTTTTCAGATCTTCACGTTTCAAGGTCCCTAGATGACGAAAAAGAGGTTTTCTCAATTCCGTCAGTCTGTCTGGCAGTCTGTCTGTTGGAAGTATAGCTCAAAAACTATTTGTCGGAGGAAGACGATATTTTGCATACATATTATATATCTACCTCGCATGAAATCGGTACAATTTCATACAAATATATACGGGGTGAGCAACTTAAAAAAATAAAGTTTTGTTTATTTTTGTGTTAATTTTGAAATAAATGGAAGTAATAACTTTCAAATAGTGACATTTGCCGAAAATAAGACTCAACCGAAAAAGGATGTCACAAAAGAGTAAAAGTGTTTTAACCATAACACCGTGACAACTGTAAAAGAATATTTACTGGATTTTTGTTACAGCAATTCATTAACAGGGCTAGATTAAAGTTTCTAGAAGTCGTTTAAATAGATATTAATTAGAATGGAAAAATATTCCACTTAAAAAACGCCTTGCATAGAAAACCTAAAAATTATGCAAACATACTACTTTTCGGTGAATAATAAAAAATTTAAAGAAGAAATTAACATTTTATATTATTTTTCCCAATTATAAATCTTTAAAGTGTTCACATACATGAGTTTTAATATTAAGCCTTTGTATGTGAAATTTTGAAAATATTTAAAAAATTTAAAAATTAATTTTTAGCTAAAGTTAAAAAATAGGTGTTTTCTGGCTTTGAGATTGTTCAGTTAGCTAGAAATAACACAGTCTAAAAAAATCTCAGAGTTTTTATTCTTTAACGAAAAGTATTATGTTTGCATAATTTTTACGGTTTTTATAAGACAAAAATATCTCCAATTACTATTTGGTTTTTATTACAAGTGAACAACTTAAAGCAATTACATAAATTACACTTACATATTAATAATTAAAAGGTTGCTCTGCGGGGATGTTGCACAATGAAACTGTTTAAAAGTTCTTCCAAATTTAAATTGTAGGCTATATCCGCCCCTATCGATATAGTTGCTTGACCAACCAATCTTTCTTGGGTCATTGCTGTTCGCAAATAATTTTTAATTAGTTTGGAAAAACTTCTTTCCGCATTTGCTACGCTAACAGGAATTGTTAACAATATCCTCAGAGCGGTGGTAGTGTTGGGATAAATTTCTAGGAGATTTCGATCGTCTACCGTCTGTTCTATAAAAAGGGCCCAAGACTATAACGAGATTATTTGTTATATTCTGAAATGGGAAAATCCTCTTTACAATTTGACCAAAACAAATATTTTGTTAGTGCCTCCAATTTTTCGTGATGACGTCATCGGCTCTTTTTTCAAATTGTATGGTACACTTTTTATTAGATAATCTTGTAGAGAATTTTTTGTACTTTTCAGCAGTCTGAACATTTTGTAGGGTTGCATAATAAAAATTTTGAAAAAAACGCAAAAAACTAAAGATGTTGAGGAAGGCCATGAAATTTAACTTTTGTCGTCAAACAAGTAACCCTATCCTATAGTCACTTGTTTGACGTTTCTATTATTTCATTGTAATAATTGTGTTGCTAAACGTAACAGAATGAATAATATCAACGGGTTGGTAGATATGGTTCAAGTGTACTTTGAGTGTAGGAAAAACAGCGTTCAAGCCCACAACTTATATCGGGATCGCTATCCTGACAGGAACATACCTGTTCGCCGAAAATTTAGTAAATTAGAGCATCGCCTAAGAAGAACCGGATCTCCAGTAAAATAAAAGTTGTTTAGAATCAACATTTAGGCCCTTATACCAAATTTCAAAATCCTTGGCCAACTTTGATCTCTCACATTTTCTTTTATGTTTAGGTCCCATATCAAAGAATTTTTAAGAAAAACTGCCATGGAAAAACAAATATTTTTAACAAAGTTTTTTATTTTATAGTAAAAAACTTTGTTAAATATAAAATTCTTCTGGCCGAGAATTTGGAAATTTGGTATAGGGGCCTGGATGTTGATTCTAAACAACTTTTCTTAATAACTTTTTGTCGTATTTGCTACATAAAAGGCACGCTAATCTACAGAAAAATAGATTTTTTTTAAATTTCGAAGGCATAGACTACTTGATTTTTCAAAACTGAAATTATGTTGAAAATTCGCCTTTAACCAAGGAGGGCTGAACCCCAAGAAGTGAAAATTTAAATCCAGATTTTTTTACATTTTACAAGCGTCGTTTCACCTATCCGGGGACACTCTGTATATGAATTGTATTCGAAGAAATAAAACACAAGTTTTATGTTTCAAATATCAAATAACAATCTTTATTTATTTTGTTGTTTGCAATCTAGCAAATGCTCTTTAGCAACCATAAAGTTTGAAGTATTTATGACTAACCCAAAATCAAAGAAAAGAGTATTTTAGGCAGAAGTACAATTTGTCTCGGTTCTCGTATGTATGTATACAGTGTGTTTCACTTTTCATGGGGACGGTCATGTATCACAGAAAGTGCCCAACCAATTTTGTTCAAATTTGCAAGGAATGTATATACCCTTAGTGCCACCCAGGACACAAGGACACAGAAGGTACTGCGATGCTACTTGATCAAAAGGGAATAAGGTGTATAACATTTCTTATTCTAATTCCAAGTAAATTATTTAACAACAATAAAAAAACTTTGTGTTTTCGATAGCCACACTTTAGAAAAACGAAAACAGTTAAAGTAATGTTTAAAACTCAGCTATTATTCGAAAAATGACGAAATAAATGAACAGTATTTTTCAAGTTTGCGTTTTAATATCTTTCTAACGCATAGGAATTTTTGCATGAAAATTTGGCCACAAGGGTTTTCAAAGGCGCAGATTAAGATTATGTTAAAAAATTTTGCCGAAAAAATCGCTAATATTACTTTGTGAAAAAATAGCCCCTTTTTTTCGTCCTAAGATGAACGCCTATGGACCCATTCCTATGTGTCCTTCTGTCCTGGGTGGCACTAAGGGTATATACATTCCTTGCAAATTTGAACAAAATTGGTTGGGTACTTTCTGTGATACATGACCGTCCCCATGAAAAGTGAAACACACTGTAGATATTGACCTACCCGCCCTAGTGTTCCAATTACAGCTAATAAATAAAGAACTACTTAAATCTTCCTTGTATCCGTAACACTTTTGTTATTAAAACATATCATTAGCCAACTTTTTGTATAACTGTTGTGGGAAATTAATTATTCGCATTTTAATTTAAAAAAAACAGTAGACGTAGTTTTATTAAAGTTGGCAGTAAAATTTGCAGGAGCAAATTTCGTTTTATGACTGTCAATGTGAGCGTTGAAACTTATTCAAATAAAAAAGATTAAATAGTTATGCGTACAACTAGTTTTGGAAGTCATACTTTTTTTCATGAATTTGCAGTTTGATTTACGCAAGCAAATGAGTGAAAAATAGTTGCTTTCATACGTGTTGTACATGTTATTTATTGCATAGTGACCTCTTGTAACTCAAAATTGTGTCGAAAAGGACTTCAGGATTTACAACTGTCAAATGGACAATTCACAATTTCAATAAAATAGTTAAAATAAAAAGTGTTGTTTTTCCAGGATTTTGCGTTAAAAAAGACTACTTTCATGTAATGGCACACAATTATCTTATTTTAGATTACTGTTTAAATTTACAGAGTCATAAAGAAACATTTCCTGTCCATTTAAACGCGTGGGTGAGACAAGAAGCAGCGCCGCTCTTTCAACCCCAAGCATTGTATGCAAGACAGCTTGACCCCAATAGGGTCCAGATGTTCACTATAAACGTTTGACGACGTGAGATTACAGCAACCCATTAACAGATTTTAAATACCTTTAACAGCGTACATATATCAAACAAGTAGAGACACTCACTGTCGGTTCCTTTGATGTAAAAAAACCAGATTTTGATGACCTTTAACGGCTCCTGGGGGGGTACTTTCCGATAGTACTAACAGATGGCGCCACTACTTTATCACATATGATTGGTAGCAGAGCCAGTAACTGGCTCTGATTGGTAGTACAGTCCCTACTAAATAAAGCGACTGTAATTGGTAGCAGAGCCAGTAGATATAGAGAGTACCGCCATTCTTTGATCCGTGAAAATGCCGCCATCGCCGCCATTTTTGTTCCCATCAGCAATGACTGATTGAGTTATGTCTAAATTTTTACTTGAAATTGGCAAGACTGTAAGTCTATGTCAAATTCGATGTTATCAGGTTATGTTTTCCATCAGTTTGTGTCAAATAACAAACAAAACCTAACCTACTAACCTCGAATTTGACATAGACTTACAGTCTTGCCAATTTTAAGTAAAATTTCGGATTGCCAATAAATGTCACGTTGACGGAATTGTGTTACAAAACCTCAAAGTGACGCATATGACAAAGGAACAAACATGGCGGACGTGGCGGTACTCTCTATATCTACTGGCTCTTATTGGTAGAACTTTGTGCTGCCATCTGATAGTCATGTTTAGAAATACCCCCCGAGTTACTGTCCCAGGCACTCTAGACAGGATTCAACATTTGGCATGAGTGTTTGATATATGTACGCTGCCCTTAACTTTATAATATAAATCCACAAATCGCAAACGTGGCAACGCATATTTCGCGCGTATTTCGCATTATAGTGTGCTTTATTTTGTTTTGCGATTGCAATTATAAAGAAACAAAAACCACAATAAAAACAAATAATTGCTATATTTCAAAGCAACGGTGACTTGATGTAAATGTATTAGGAATTATGTACTTATAAAATCGGCGTATTTTCAATGTTTTGGCTAAGAGACAATGAGAAATTTTGTCTACCTGCGTTTTGTAACCCAAATTATTATCGTTCGAAGGTTGTGTTAACCTTGTAACATCGCACTTCAGTTTAAACCAACGAATTTTAGAATCATGGTTTTGCTCTGAGCTGTTTAACTAGGATCCCTCCCGTCAGAGGGATAAGACCTGGGAGCCTAGCGGGCGGGAGTTTTTAAGCTATATATACGCTAATACTGCCCAGCGCTGAGTCTCTTTTCATTATATGCTCTTTGATAATAGGTATTTAACTTTAATAATACCAGGCCATGATTTATGTGACATAAAAAGTTTATTAAATGTTAACTTCAACTTTTTGTGTCACATAAATCATAGCCTGGTATTATTAAAGTTAAAAATTAAAATCGTAACCGAAAACTTTGAGGTTAAATAACTCGGAAACAAAGCCCGATCGGCAAACATTTTATTTCCCATTTTTTAATCAAAACATGATGCTGTTCATTTTGTTCAACCAGTTATGAATCACCCTGTATAATAACTTATTTCTTAAATTTCCATTTTTTTTAAAATGTGGAATCGTTAGTTTATTAAGAGTTACACCACCATTAGCAACGTAGTATTACTATGCATTTATTATACAGTGCTAATATACAGAATGCGAACATAGGCAGCTAAATCTGCTAGAATACAGTTTATGGGATTTGTATGCGTTAGACAGAAATAGACCTATATGCGATTAACATCTAGCATCCGCAGAATGAAGGTGTTTTGTTTTTAGAAAACGCTGAATCTAGAATTTTTAATCGTATATGTCTATTTCTGTCTAACGCATACAAAGCCCATAAACTGTGTTCTAACTCATTTGACTACCTATGTTCGCATTCTGTATATTAGCACTGTATAATAAATGCATAGTAATACTACGTTGCTAATGGTGGTGTAAATCTTAATAAACTAACGGTTCCACATTTAAAAAAAAAATGGAAATTTAAGAAATACGAGACTGCAAATGAGATTCCTTGTTACGATGGATGCCGGTATGCCGGTCTAAACTTCGAGCGGCTTTAAATTTTCATAGGAGAAACGTCTTGAGTTTGGTTTACTCTGGGGCCGGATTAGCTTTGGGAGTTACGTGGTATGGATTCTCAGAAGATATCCACTCATTTTTCATGTTAAATAAGAATTTTGATGCCAAAATCCCCCTATTCCACTTCCATTGTTTCATTGGTAGTATCTGCATCATTGTTAATACCTGATTCTGACTCCGATGCCTCCAATAAAATAATGAAAGGTGGAATGTTTTCAAACGAAATATTTCCTATATGTTTCGCCTAGTCTTCCGAAATAATTTTTTCACACGATGATCACAATAATTTTACCACATGTCGGAGGTACACTTTGAAAGAGCTTCAAGCCATAAATCCTTAACTTTATCCTTGGATGAAAGCTGAGAATTTATATGCTTGTTGTAGTAAGTTTTACAGAACCCCCATGCCATTTCAATATGATTGTATTGGCAATGGTAGGTACAGACGTAATCTAAGAACATCATGACCATTCTCTTTCAAAATTCGTCAGTCACGTAACGTTTGTTATTGTCTTTCCTAAAAGGTTGAATTAAACTCCAAAGATGGGTTTTGTAATTTTGCCCTGAATTTTGACATTGTGTTTAATCAACACCTGCATCTGATCCTTCTTCCAATCAAGTGAGGGCAACATTTCCAACTGCACCGAATAATAGATTAATACACATTTACCAGAAATTTTATTCAGAGCAGGAAGTAATTGATTAACCACCCAATTTAAAAAAAATCTCCCCGTTCATGGTTTTGCAATAATTCCTATCGTTATTAGTTGAAGTTAATAATAGATCACACTCTTCCAAAAACCCAAATTTACTTTCCGCATGCAAAGCAGTGAAACGCTTCCCCTCCGATTTAATTTTGAACGGATTACTTTTAATTTCACATTGTGTACCCATTGTAGGACGCTGGATCCATTTTGATAAATCCAGGTTTCGTCCAAGTACACGGATGTTATATATTTTCTAGAATTTGATAGGTATTGTAAGAATTTCCTCAAATAAGTAATTTTGGATGCAACATGTTTCTGTTCACATAGAATTTTACGTCCGTTTACAAGTTTGTATTTAGAACTAATTGATTTTAGAATATTATATAAAGTCGTTTTCTCATTATCGAATTCGAAATTTTCACGCGTCCTTTAATAGTCTTAGTCCAAGAGCCAGCAACGGGTTTGCTTACAGTGTTTTTTTTTTATTGATGTTATTATGGTGCTATAACTGCTGGGGCTTTTAGCACCTCTATACATAGATTACATTATTACATTAGATTAAACAAATTTGTTAGTTTTAAAATTTTAAAAGGTTAACTATTTTATATCATTTTGTAGCACTTCACTAATATTGTTTTTAATTGCGTATGTTGCCCTTGGTCCTTGTAATTTAGTACAGGTACATAAAAGGTGTTCCACTGTTAAAGGTACCATGCAGGTATCACATTGGGGTTCTACAACTTTCTTTAGCAGATGTTCGTGCGTTAATCTCGTGTGTCCTATTCTAAGCCTGTTTATCACTATTTCGTCTTTCCGTTTTAGATTGTTGCCATCGGTCCATTTATGTACATCATTTTTAACGCTGCGCAGTTTGTTATTACTAGTTTCTGTCCATTGCCTTTCCCATCTTTGCTGTATTAGTTTTCTTTGGTGTTGTCTGTTGTCTTCTAGCGTAGTTTCTATTCTGCCAATCTGTGTTTTGTATGTAGCTGCTTTGGCATGTAAGTCCACTTTTTCATTGCCACGTATACCAATATGTGCCGGTATCCATATGAAGGTTACGGAATTTTCTTTTTGGTAGATCTTAAAAATAATTTCTGCAATGTTTCTCACTTGTGGGTTTTTATTGGTAGCATGTTTTAATGACTGGAGTGCGCTTAGTGAATCTGATAGTATCAGAAATTTCTTATAGTTTTGTAAGAGTGCAAATTCAAGCGCTTTTTGGATTGCAAACAGTTCAGCGTTATATATGGAGCAGTATTCACTTAATTTATAGCTTTCGACATATTCTTCATTGATGAACGCGCAGCCTGTTCCCTGTCCTGATTTTGATCCGTCGGTGTATATAAGGTTATGATCTGTATAATTTTGTAAGATAATTTTCAATTCAGTCTTAAACACGTCTATAGGTGTGTCCTCTTTTGGGAACGTTGCTAGTTGCAGATTAATTTGTGGTTTTGGAAGGAGCCATGGTATTTGAGAACTATTATAGGTATATAACGTAAAATCAGGGATATTATAGTATTGTTTACAGTGTTGGTTATATATCGAGTAAGGTAAATATGATTTTGGGTGTATTTTGTAGAGGTTGGGGAAGGATGGAGATTTAATTTCTTGATAATTGATATGGTATTGGTTTTGAAGCACCTTTTGTGTATAGTTCACCAATTGCAGATCTCGACGATATTTTAGTGGCATTTGTCCTGCGATGCTGTATAAACTTATGGTGGGGCTTGTTCTGTATGCTCCTGTAACTATTCTGAGTCCATTATTGTATATTGTGTCAATTGATTTGGATAGTTTTGGAGAACATCGTCCATAGATAAAGCTGCCGTATTCTATTTTTGACCTGATTAGTGTATTTAGGATTTTTAGTAATATCTCCTGTTTTCCCCCCCATTGCTGGTGAGAGATTACTTTCAGTATGTCTAATGATCTTTGACATCGATTTTTAAGGTTCTCTATATGGGGTCTCCAGGTCAATTTTTGGTCAAATATTAATCCCAAAGTTTTAATTTGGGTTTCATATTTTAATGGTGTATTGTTTAGTTTAATTATTGGTTTGTTTTGTTGGTTTTTTTTAGTGAAATGTATACACTTAGTTTTCTCAGCGGATAATTTCGGGCCGTTTGCTTTACTCCATTCTTGAGGAATAGTGTGACACTGAGCACGGAGCCTTGAGGTACACCGTTTTCCTGAGTTTGAACGTTCGATACTGTATTTCCTATTCTGGTTTTGAACGTTCTGTTGGAGATGAAATTTTTTATATAGTTAATTATATTACCTTTGAGACCCCATTCCAATAACGTCCTTACTATTTTGTGTTTCCAAACTGTATCATATGCCCGTTCTAAATCACAGTACACTGCTATTATGTGTTCTTTATTTATAAATGCATTTTTTATTGTCGCTTCTAGATTGGAGATATTATCATATGCAGATCGATTTTGTCGAAAGCCACTTTGTTCTGCAATGAATTTACATTCCTTTTCTAAGTACCAGATTAGGCGGTGGTTTACTATCCGTTCTAACAGTTTGCACAGGACGCTTGTCATGGCAATAGGTCTATAGCTGGATGCACTTGTTTTAGTTTTTCCTGGTTTTAGTATAGGCACAATGATGGCTTCCTTCCAGCTTTCTGGAAATACGTTGTTTTTCCATATGTCGTTGTATAGGTCTAAAATAATCATTTTTGTGGACTTAGGAAGATGTTTTATCATCTGGTAGTGCAACTGGTCTGGACCGGGGCTACTATCTTTACATTTCATCAACGCTTCTTCTAACTCGTCGAATGTAATGCCTACGTTGTAGGGTTCGTTATCATTTACAGGAACTATCAGGTTGTCTTGCTTTTCTGTTATTAATTTTTCTTTCATAAAAGCGGCCGTATAGTTTTGATTACTACTTATTTCTGCAAACTTACAACTTAGAGCATTTGCTATTTCTAGACGGTCTGTAATTATATTGTTATTTATATTAAGTGCTGGGATGTTGAACGTGGTTTCTTTTCCTTTTATCCTTTTGATAACATTCCATACCTCTTTGTTGGTTGTCATTGCATTTATCGAATTAACATAGTTGGCCCATGACATTTTCCTACTCTCTCTGGTGATTTTTCTTGCTTCCGCTCTTGCCTTTTTGTATTCTATTAAGCTTTCAATAGTTTTTTGTTTTTGATAGATTTTGAAAGTTCGCTTCTTTTTTTCAGTAGCAATTTTGCAGTTTGTGTTCCACCATGGTACTTGATATTTGATTTCTTTGTTCTTTTTAGTAGGTATAGCTATCTTGGCTGCTTCTTTTATTTTCTGTGTTATATATGTAGTATTTGATGCAATTCCCAGTTCTACGGAGTATCTTATGTTTTCTTTTTCTATTTTTTCTGCGAATAAATTCCAGTTTGCCTTGTGTATAATCCATTTTTGGGTTGGGCATTGCTTGAGTGTATTACTAGAAGTTTTAAGGATTATTGGAAAATGATCGCCACCATACAAGTTTGTGAGAGGGTCCCAGCTGATTGACGGTTTTAGTTTGGGGTGACAGAGTGACATATCTATGGCTGAATGAGTGTGTGTTTTTATATCTAGGTGTGTTTTTTGTACGATTAACTTGATAAGAGGCTTCCACGAATGGGGCCCCCAATTAATCCACTGCGAATTCCGGTTCAATGGGATTGCCGGGAACTGCCACTTAATAACCCTTGACTTGGGTTCAGTTAGTTGTTGGAGTGAAACAAGACTTAACAAACACGAGTATATTGAGTAACAACGATTACAAACGTCACTGATGGACCGATGGTTTTTTACAAAAGCTTCAACTGTTGTGACACGCTTGGATTGGCCACGCGAAAATAGCGAATTGCGCGTAACCGTAACACAAAACAACCTGGAAACGTCTTTACCAGGGAGTTAGACCGAAACGCAAACTAGCACAAAGCATAGCTGAACATGCTTCCTCGAAACTCTGAATCTAACCAACTCTGAATTTACAACGAGCCGAACTCGCAATTTCATCAAGGAGGGGAAAGCTCAAACACTATTGGCTGAGGCGATCCTGCGTAGCCAATCGGAGCGTCGCACGTAGGAATAAATACTTATACTAAGAATCTTAATGCTAATCTCTCTCAATGAGGCAATTGAACGAAATCCATAAACCCATGATTCCCAAATATGCTAAGTCGGCTTAAGTTCTAGTAGAAAATATATCCATCCGCTTAAAAGCCATTAAGGGAAGCTTACAAATTCCTTTCCAATATTACCAGAGGCAAACAAATACGGCAAGATGCAAATTTGACTTTACCACGACCTTTGAATGAGATAGAACAGTTATGAATTGAATTACATGAATAATTATAATCAAAAAGGTTTTGATGCACGCATCTATGTGAATCAAACATGCCGCCCCCGAAGTGCCGACTATGGCACGACGTGATTAAATCCCAAAATTAAACTGAAATCTGACACTACCAAATAATCAAATGCATAACAAGAACTAAAGACAGATGATAATCCAAGAGCCTTACAGATAACTTACAACTAGCATGAATACAAGCAAAGAAACAACTAAACCTAGCAAACTGTTCAATTAGCGAAAACTACCAACTAAGAGCAAAGTCAATGTTTATTGCCCTTGATCGCAATGATCGTCTTTGGGTAGGATGTACACTTTACGCACCGAGCGTTTCAGGAGATTCCCTCGGGAATTGCGCACCTGCACCACACGCACAATACCATCCGCTCCTGGATATGTGGCCGAGATGATTGCCAGTGGCCAACGGTAGCTTGGAGATGCCTCGTCGTGGACGAGTACCACGTCGCCCACCTGGGGGGCTAGAGACGTGCTGGAGGACTTCCACTTAGGCCGGCGCTGCAGGAGGTGGAGGTAGTCCCGGGACCAACGATCCCAAAACTGCTGGGACAGCCGCTGGACCAGCCCATAGCGGCTGAGACGATTTTCCGGTATGTCCTGGAGTTGGGCTTCCGGAAACGAAGTCAGCTTTCGACCGATCAAGAAGTGGGCAGGAGTAAGGACTTCGGGGAATGAGGCGTCGGTAGGGAGAACACAGAGTGGGCGGGAATTTAGTATCGCCTCCACTTGAGTCAGCATGGTGTAATACTCAACGAAAGTTAACTTTGCATTGCAAGATATTCGTCTTAAATAATATTTCAATGACTTTACCCCCGCTTCCCAAATGCCGCCAAAGTGCGGAGAGCGTGCCGGAATAAAATTCCACTTAATGCTATGTTTCGACAATTCCTCCCTTATGCATTGCTCACTAGAGCCTGACAGGATATTTTTTAATTCCGATAGCTGATTTCTGGCACCGGTGAAACAGGAATAGCGCCTGAAAAGTTCAAATTCTGGGACGCGATGGTGAAGAGTGGCCACTACTGGGCGCGACTCTTGGGCTGCTAGCTCACCCGAATCAATTTTAACGGGCTGGGGTTTTAAGTCCGCCTGTGACAAAAACTCTGGCCCGTGCCACCACAAGCGTGAGTTGAGTAACTCCTGGGGTAACATTCCCCTGCTAATTATATCGGACGGGTTGCAATTTGTACGTACGTGAAACCATTCTTCCCTATTGCTTAGTTCGTGAATCTCGGACACCCGGTTCGCGACGAACGTCTTCCAATTACTCGCATCCTTATTTATCCAGTGCAGAGTTATGGTGGAGTCCGACCAATAGTACACGCGGTCAAGTTTAAATGCGGAGGAATCTAGTATAGTTTTAATCAAACGAGCCAACAGTAAGGCTGCGCAAAGCTCCAGACGAGGCAAGGATATTGTTTTTAATGGAGCGACCCTTGACTTAGCACAAAGCAAATTGGTGGTGACATTACCGCCCGCGTCAACGCAACGTATATACACGGCGCATCCATAGGCTACAGAACTCGCGTCCGCAAATCCGTGAAGACCTATCGAATTTATGTCATCGCAAATTACCCGCCTCGGAATTGTCAATGAGCCCAAAGCGTGTAATGAAGAATGGAGTTCGTCGTATCTGGAACGCATCTCCATGGGCACCGTTTCGTCCCATGACAACTTCAACTGCCAAAGCCGTTGCACGAGAAGTTTCAAAGTTAGAACGCTTGGACCAAGTAGTCCCAAGGGATCGAATACTTGAGCCATACTAGAGAGTATAGCCCGCTTGGTAACTGATTTGCAACAGCTAAGGTTCACTCTGTAACTTAGCACGTCCCGCCGAGTATCCCAACAAATGCCGAGAGTTTTCTCCGTGGCGTCTTCCGTCAAAGAAATGGGCTCTACGCTGCCGCGATCCACACCAATGGTGCTAGCTACTTCACTGTCCTTGGATGCCCACTTTCGCAATTCAAACCCGTACCCCGACAAAGCGCTACTAATTTCGAATTGCGTTTTTATGGCTTCCGCCCTATTTTCAAAACCAGTCAGTAGGTCATCTACATAAAAATCCCGGCTAATTCTTAATGAGGCCTCTGGAAGCGATGCTTCGATTTCCTGGGCGATTTGTATCAAGCACCTAGTTGCTAGGTACGAGGCTGATTTAGTACCGTAGGTGACCGTTAATAATTTGAAGCATTTTACCGCTGAGGTTTTGTCGTCACGCCATAAAATTAATTGGTATTGCGTCTGCGAGGGGTCCACGAGGATTTGCCTATACATTTTGGCGCAATCTGCTTTCAGCACGTACTTGAATTGCCTAAAGCGACAAAGAATTGCAAACAACGACTGCTGGACCACTGGGCCCTTATGTTGAAGGTCGTTAAGCGATACTCCGGAGAAGGACGCACAACTGCCGTCAAAAACAACGCGATGTTTGGTCGTTGAACTGTCCTCCTTTATGACTGGCAAATGTGGCAAATAAAACCGATGATGAGGAAGGCTCGCTTCGTCGTCCACCTTGCTCAAGTGACCAAGCGACTCGTATTCCTTGAGAAATGCGGAATACGCGGTTTTCAACTCAGGATTTTTTGACAATTTGTTTTCTAATGAATAGAAACGCTTTAATGCTATACCGCGCGAATCTCCCAGCGATGGAGCATCTTTCCTGAAAGGTATGCTCACGATGAACCTACGCGGCTCCGACGACGCCCGTTTCGTAGTCGATTGAAAATGGTCTTCGCAAAATTTGTCATCAGCAGAGAGTCGGCCGGATGAACCGTAAGCCCCCTCGATTTCCCAAAATCTCTGAATGCCGTGCTCGATGCCGGCTACACTTAAATGAACTCTATTTGAAAGCATGAGCGCTCGATTTTCGACGTTCATGTTACCGCCTAAAACCCAACCAAAAAGAGTTTTTGTTAAGAATGGCTTCTCTGGGCCCAATTTCACCTGTCCCTGACAGAGCACTTGCCAAAAGACATTCGCGCCTAATAAAAGATCAATCTTTCCCGGTGTATTACAATCTGAATCGGCTAGCACAATGTTTGGTGGGATCTTCAAATCCCTCAACGAGAAAGAAAGGGCCGGCAGAGGGTCCGTAATTTTGTCTAACACAACACAGCTCAAAATGTCCTCGTACTTCCCGTTGCGGGAGCGGATTCGAACGTTTGCCCTGAATTCAGCGTTCAGAGCCCTGGCACCAACACCCGACAGTGAGGTGATATTACCTCGTTTCTCAATTTTCAAATTTTGACACAAGTCGGCGCTAACTAAGTTAAGTTGGGATCCGGGGTCCAAAAGAGCTTTTGCCCGGGAAAATGACCCGGAGGATCCTTCTACGAATACGCTAACCGTGGACAATAAAACTTGCGCTGGCGCCGCGATTGCAGGACGGCTACAGGCTGCTGAAACGGATGCGACGGGTGCCTCGCTCGGGGCGACGGCCCCGACCACCCGCGTGTCGCTGCTGGTTTATATTTTCGTGCGCGTCACGCTTTGGACGCAAACACAGTAAAGTATGGTGCTTTTTTCTGCATACGCGGCATCTCGACGATGTGCATTTCACCACGAAATGTCCGGGCTTGAGACAATTGTTGCATAGTTTCAAACGACGCGCCTCTTCGATACGAGCGTTAACCGACAATTTTGAAAAAGATTCGCAAGCGCTAATCGAATGATTACTATTTTTGCAAAAATCACAAGAGTGATTACCTTGCTCTCTGGCTACATGAGCGCGTGCATGACTTTTTTGCTCGGATCCCTGATTTCCCAAACTCGAACCTATTTTCGCAGCTTCCAGCGAACCTAATAAGTGACTTTTGCTCTCTAAAAAATCTAACAACTCTCGCAAAGTAGGAAATTGTCCGGCATGTTTGCATAATTCCCAGTCAGTCTGCATTGCTGAGCTGAGCTTCGAAACTATGATATGTATTAGTATGGTGTCGACTGTGGGTTCCCCGTACGCCTTTAAAATTTCCAAAATTCTAACTACACTATCGAGCAGCCTTTGAACAGACGAATGTGAATCCTTTTTTACGCTCTCTAAACTGAATAACGCATTTATGTTTGATTTTACTATCAGCTTCTTATTTTCAAATCGCTTGACTAGGATGTCCCAAGCAATGGTATAGTTATCGTTGGTAACTTTTAACGACGAGATTGAACTAGCAGCTTCTCCCTTGAGGGAAGAAATCAAATAGTAAAATTTCTGAACGTTGGTCAAATTAGCGTTGTTATGAATAAGCGACGTAAAGGAGTCATGAAATTGAACCCAATTCTCGAATTTCCCCGAAAAGGAAGGCAAATCTAAGGGTGGTAATCTTAATCCAGCGAGCTCTCCTGAAGGGCCACTTTGCAAAGAATTTTGACCTATATTCGGTTTTATACCCGGACTGATCTTATTTTTTGATAAGAATTCCTCGACTGTGCTACTAATCTCGCTAAAATGAGTCATAAAAGAGTCTAATTCATTGAAAAGTTCATCAAAGTGTTCAGCGTCGGCCTCCATTGACTTCTTATACTCATCCAACAAATTTTGGAAACAACTAAATTCTTTTGACAAGTTGCCGACCTCGTGAGCGTTCACGGGGCTGGACAAAGAAATTCTATGAAATAGAGTTTTGAAACATCTACTTTGACAAGTTGCCGACCTCGTGAGCGTTCACGGGGCTGGACGAAGAAATTCTATGAAATAGAGTTTTGAAACATCTACTTGGGCCTTTATGAATTTGCAACGAGTGGTTAAAGCGCGAGTTTCCGACATGACCGCTGATGTCGAACGAGTTTCCACCATGACTGACACAAGCAAAAAACAACACTAAACGAAGGTGTAATGGAAAAGGACTTACTTTTGATTTGAGAACGTAGTAACTTCTTGACGAACAGAAAACCAACCCGCTGCCGATCGCTGCCGCTTGACGTGGGACCTGGACTCGGTGTAAGCTCTCGATGGTTGAATTTCCTGGTGTTGGCGAAGCTTCTTGACGCTCTCCGACGAAATGATGTTGGAGCGATTGCATCCACCAGCTACTGGAAACTTGTACACTCGCGTTTTTTACCTTCTTCCACATCCGGCTCGAAGGACCAATGTTTTTTGTACGATTAACTTGATAAGAGGCTTCCACGAATGGGGCCCCCAATTAATCCACTGCGAATTCCGGTTCAATGGGATTGCCGGGAACTGCCACTTAATAACCCTTGACTTGGGTTCAGTTAGTTGTTGGAGTGAAACAAGACTTAACAAACACGAGTATATTGAGTAACAACGATTACAAACGTCACTGATGGACCGATGGTTTTTTACAAAAGCTTCAACTGTTGTGACACGCTTGGATTGGCCACGCGAAAATAGCGAATTACCGTAACCGTAACACAAAACAACCTGGAAACGTCTTTACCAGGGAGTTAGACCGAAACGCAAACTAGCACAAAGCATAGCTGAACATGCTTCCTCGAAACTCTGAATCTAACCAACTCTGAATTTACAACGAGCCGAACTCGCAATTTCATCAAGGAGGGGAAAGCTCAAACACTATTGACTGAGGCGATCCTGCGTAGCCAATCGGAGCGTCGCACGTAGGAATAAATACTTATACTAAGAATCTTAATGCTAATCTCTCTCAATGAGGCAATTGAACGAAATCCATAAACCCATGATTCCCAAATATGCTAAGTCGGCTTAAGTTCTAGTAGAAAATGTATCCATCCGCTTAAAAGCCATTAAGGGAAGCTTACAAATTCCTTTCCAATATTAACAGAGGCAAACAAATACGGCAAGATGCAAATTTGACTTTACCACGACCTTTGAATGAGATAGAACAGTTATGAATTGAATTACATGAATAATTATAATCAAAAAGGTTTTGATGCACGCATCTGTGTGAATCAAACAAGGTGCGTTGGTCTTCCATCATTCAATAACACTATTTCTTGGGTAATTAGTATTTCCTTTAGTATTTTCCCTTTTTTGTTTGTGCTTTTGCATCCCCAAAGTGGGTCATGTGCATTTAGATCTCCTACTATTATGTATGGTGCTGGAAGAGAATTAATAAGTTGGTCTATTTCGCTTTGTTGTAAATTATAATTTGGAGCAATGTATACGTTGCAAATTGTCCATTTTTGGGGGACGAATACTTCTACGGCAATAGCTTCGAGGTTAGTGTTTAGGTGAATTTGTTGTGCGTGAATGTGGTTTCTAACAAATGTGCTTACTCCCCCGCTAGCGTGATTTACTGGTCTAATTTTGTTATATCCATTATAGTTTTTAATATGTGGGTGAGCAGTTATTTTAAAGTGGGTTTCTTGAAAACACAATATATCGGGTTGGGGTTCTGCTATCAGTAACTGTATTTCATTCAGGTGAGTGTAGAATCCGTTACAATTGTGTTGTATTATTTGGACCATTAATATTCTTCGGGATCGGTAAGTTGATGTCCTGTGTAGTTTTTAGACAGCTCTTCCATAAGTTGCGCATTTAATTTATTAGTTATTCTAGTAAATCTTTGTTTGATATTTCTTTTTTGTAAACTAGGATAGATGTCCTTCATCATTTCAATCAGTGCTGTGGTGTCGCGGGTAAATATTCTTGATATTTCAAGAGGGTTGGAAGATCCATAGGCTTTTTCCATAAATTCTCTAAGTTTATTATAATTCATGGGATAATGATCTGCATTTGTTTCTATTATACTTTTTGTTGGTTCAAGGAGTTCCTCTATATCACTGGTTTCACTTTCTTGTACTTTTGGGCGTTCCATTTTTGGACGTTTTGGTTTGGTTGCTTTTTGTTTTGGTATCGTTCCGGTTGCATTTTCAGTTGTTGCACTGTTTGATTTACTAGCTGCATTTGGTGTAGTAAGTAATGGATCTATGGTGATTTGCGATAATACTTCTGGGATTGACTGGCGGAATTAATTGTGGATGATGATAAGGTACGTTTATGTGTGGTTACTGGAAGGATTGTAGGTGGATATTGGTTGTTATTTGGACAGTTTTCTGCCAAGTGTCCCATTTGTCGGCATGCAAAACACATGGTGTCAGTGGATAAGAATAGTCTATAGCTAATGTTGTCGAATTTTATCAGTATTGATTCCGGAATGGACGCATCTTCTAATGGCTGTATATATATTTGACGTCTGAAACTTAAGATGTGGTTATATTCAGCATCATAAAGTCCGGCTTTTAAGAATGTTACTGACGACAATGTTTTCACTCCAATTTTTTCTACGGCATCTTTTATACAATTATGAGGTATAGATGGGCACACATTTGAAATTATTAATCTTTGGGATGGGGTGACAAGTGGACGTAAGTTTGTTTGTTTTCCCTGTATCGTTATTACTTTATAGTTTTTATACAAGTGGTCTACCATAGATGCATTACTTAGGTACATACATACCCTGTTGTTCGAGATTTTTGATGCGAAGATGATGTTTTTGGGGCCTATTAAAGTGCCTATGGTTGTTACATACTCCTTTAAATTAATGCCTTCGAGGGCATTAATAACTAAGGCTTGCTCTTTTTTAGGAAAGTTGTAACTTTCATTAGTCGTTACTGTAGCAAACGATTTCGTTATTTGGTTGCCGCTCGCCATATTAGGATTTTCTGGTTGATTAGTAAGTTGTAAGTGACTTTGTGGTGTATTTACTAAAGATTCCATAGTGTTTTTTGTGGTAAACCCCTGTAGACAGAAGGTTACCTTTTATTGTTGTTGCAAGGTTGATCGGGTGCTTGTACACAGCATACACTAAAAGGACGATTACCGTGCAATGCTAAAATGTCATTGACACGTTATCACACAGCACATGCACTTGGTTTATCGGACCGCAAAATATACGTCTGTACGGATCGAAACTCAAGCCACGAATCCCTTACAGTGTTTTTAACAAGCGTGTATCTGTTATGGAAGATCCCTTTGAATATACAAAGAAGAAAACTCGAAGTCTGGCAAGCCTGTGGTGATGGTTTTAGCCCCCTTGCGTCCTTGAAGGATGGAAAAAATAATAAGAAAAAAGTATAATAACAAGTCTGGCGCTTTGCTATGTTAAAGATACCTAATCATATCTTATGTAAGTAAAAAAATTGACAGACGCTTTCGCAGGTGGTAAGTATACCCCAGATTCATATAAAGTTGCATAATAAACTTAACCATTTACAGTAAAATATCGAGGAACCCAAAAAAAAAAAGATCCTCAACGGGCTGTGGAAGTTCAAACGTATGAATAATATGTTGGTGGCACTGTAAGTCTATATCAAACTCGAGGTTATCAAGTTGCGTTTTCCGTCAGTTTTAACACAGACTGACGCAAAATCTAACCTGCTAACCTTGAATTTAACATAGACTTGCAGTATTACCAACCTATTATTCATAGGTTTTGCGTCAGTTTTGACACATTCTTCTTTTTCCACCCTTCAAAGATGCAAGGGGGCTAAAACCACCATCGCAGGCTTGCCAGACTTCGGGTTCCCTTTTCAGTATATTCAAAGGGACCTTCCATAACAGCTACACGCTTGGTATAAATACTGTAAAAATCCGTTGCTGGCTCTTGGACTATCTAGCCAAAGTAAAGTATTCAGTTTTCAAGTGATAATTCCAAATCTGTCGTTGCAAACCTTCCCGAACTATAAAATTTTTATAGTATGTATCAGTTTTAGGTCGTGGGCCAAAAGGTTTAATTTCAAAATTGTTCTGCCCAATAATACTTCTAATAGTTTTTCAGATACCTAAAACAGTACAAAACCTAAAATTAAACCAACAGTTAGGTTTTATGCAGAAATACTTACCTACATCCCAAAATAATGTCACTAATAAGCCGGGCAAAGAATTCCATTTCGCTGAGGTCTGGCCTGTCGGCTTTATAATGCCTGTAGGCCTTTGTAATTTGTAATTTTGTGTCAGGTTTAATAACTTTCGGCATATTTGCTTTAGTATACATTACAATTTATTGAAAGATAGGTATAGCATTCCAACCAAAAATTGGAAAGCTATTTAAAATCAGGCCAGCACTGAGAACAGTAAGTCACTTCGTAATATGATTCATAAAATTACTGTTTGATTGTCATTCAGTGACACTTCGATAATAACCTTCAAATTTGACAGATGCATTGGGAAGTTTGGAAGACCTATACGTTTTTTCAACACTTTCTACGCTACTATACGGTTTTAAAAACTCAATTAGTACCTACTTAAATCATGCACAATGTTACAATGCCTTAACAAAACAGTTACACGTACAATTTGCAGATGAATTGTCATTACTTGAAAGCTGATTGACATTAGAATATTATTTACTGATTGTATGAAACCAACTTAGACATGACTTACACTTTTCATGGTGTACTGGATTTTAAATAGCTTTCCAATTTTTGGTTGGAATACTATATCTATGACGCCGATGTCCATAAATACCATGAGATAAAAAAAATGATTCTGAGCAGGCCTTGATATGTGTTATACGTTTGGCAGTTCTGAAGTGTATTGTCAGACTATGTCAAATTCGAAATTTGCAGGTTAAGTTTTACGTCAGTCTGTGTCAAACAACAAACAAAACCTAACCTTTTAATCTCAAATTTGACATAAACTGACAATACACTTCAGTACTGCCAAACCTATAACACATATCAAGGCCTGCTCAGAATATTTTTTTATCTCATGTTATTATGCCTAGTGGCAAACAAAGTATTTATGGAAGTAGTGGCAACATTCCACGTTTAACCTCAAAATGTCAAAGTAAACACTTTCGTGAGTCTCCTGTACTTAACAGCTGATTCTGACAAAGTATCAGAAAGAGATTCTAGGGAGTTTGAATTTTATTAAACATAAAAACAAAATTCCATGTCTACCTACCAGGGAAATAACTACTGAACGGTGTATAGTAGAATTTTAATGTTAGACTTATTAATTTGATATAGTTGTATATTTTAAAAATCTGGTGTGATACACGCACACAACTTCCTTAGCCAACAATTTGATTTTTTTATTTTTAAGCATTTGTCAAAAATTTTCGAAAATTACAAATTCTACAAAAACGGTACAAAATAGAGCGTTAGTTCAAGAGACAAATTTTCACATATAATCTCATAAGAGCATTAAATCTTTCCGGAAAATTTTTTGAGTGCGTTCCAACACGCGAGGGCAAATTAGGACGTTGTTGGAAAAGAGATCATTGCAAAACCAGTACGAAAGTTGGAGCGCGAGCGACAGCGAGCGCTCCAATCGTACGCGTTTTGAAATGGCTCTTTCCACACGTGTATTGCATACTATTTTTTCTACTACCACAAGAAAAATTTAACTTATCTCTATTGTAAAATTTCTACATTTGTCTAAATATCTATTATATTAATCCCAATTTGATCAAGCGACTTATACGGTTGCTACGGAGACTAGTAAACGACGCAAATTAAATTTGACGTTTTGTGAGTTTCCTGCAATTTTTAAGCCGAATTTCCAATAAAAACTAAAAATGAACGAATTTGAAGGTGAAGATGGTAGCGAAATGGTTTCTAATACTCCACCACATGTTTTTGAAGCGGCCAAGACTGCATGTCTGGAATTACTACCTACCTCAAAAATCCCGACGACGCTATATCAGAGAATACAACACTTTTAAGGAGTGGTGTACTAAAGAAAAGGTAACAAAGATAACGGAAAATGCTTTATTGGCTTATTTTGCTGAAAAATCAAGACACTTGAGAGCATCGACAGTTTGTTCTTCTTATTCCATGTTAAAGAGTTCTTTGATTGTTGAAGAAAATTTGAATATCTCAAAGTTCCGAAGCTTATTTCTTCTTTAAAACGTAAATCAATGGGCTATAGAGCGAAAAAATTGCTTACTTTTACGAGAAACGAGATAAGCAAGTTCCTTACTGAAGCTTTAGAGGATTTATTTTTCATGATGAAGGTAAATATGTAGAAGACAATTATATTTTATATATATTTTAATCATCCCATTGGTTGCAGGTTGCACACTCATTTTGGGGGTGGCTGGTACTAGTCGCCGAGACGAATTCATGAAATTAACTGTAGACGATATACAAGTAGAAGATACTTTGCTAATTGTTAAAATACCTGATACGAAGACTCATATAACGCGTAGTTTCACAGTAAGAGATAGCGAGGAAAATTGGTTATCGTATTTTAAAAAATATGCTTCTCTCCGACCACCAATAGAAAATAGACGGTTCTTTTTAAATTACAGAAAAGGAAAATGCATGTCTCAACCGGTGGAAATAAATACTTTTGGTAAAATACCCCAACGTATTGCTGAACACTTAAAACTTCCCAATGCATCTGCGTATACAGGCACTGTTTTCGCAGAACTTCTGCGACCCTTCATGTAAATGCCGGGGCAAATATACTTTCATTAAAACAACATGGTGGTTGGAAGTCCACTGCGGTGGCCGAGGGATATATAGGAGACTCTATACAAATTAAAATAAAAAATGCCAAAAGAATTATTGACAAACCCGAGTATCGACCTAATGCTCAATCTGAGTCTACTTCCAGTGGATCAGCTGATGTTATTGGTTACTATAATAATAATAATGTTGCAGAGAATATTCCTGTTGAAATTCTTCAGAATCAGTTCCAACTAAAGCAACAGACTAAAATGTGTTGAATTCCATTCCTAATTTGAATGTAACTAATTGTACGCCGTGCGTGTTTAATTTTAATATTAAAAATTAATAATTACTACTCGTTACTACTATCTTATATTTTACGAATAAATGTTCTTAATATTAAAAATTTATAATTACTACTTGTTACTACTATCTTAAATTTTACGAATAAATGTTCAAATAAGTTGCTGTAGTCTTTAATAGCAATATAAATTTTCCACACCCAATTTAGCAAAGCATCATTTTCAACACTAGTTTCTATGGAAACGAGTTCAGAAAATCCTATTTTCTATAGTTTTTGTAGAAAAAATAATTTCCGGATATGAATTCATTATAACGGACCACATCTGCGTTGTATTTAGTGGTAGTTGCAGACAGGTTCGTTTGTGATTAAATGGGGGGATGAAAGAAAAGTCGAAAGCTGTTTAACTACTTATATTAAAAAGAATAAAAACATGGGGTAAATCATTACACCAATCAGTTGACAAAAACATGTAGAGTACGCTTAATAGGAAATCAAAATTCTTAGCCTACGCTTGAGCCCTAAACGGCGCCTAACGATCTGTATGAGTCATTAAAAGCTTCTGATCTAGATTACATATATTAATTTACGGAGTTCCCCAAATTGAGACACATATTGCAAGACCTTTCGTGGGTTAGTAATAGTAATAGTTTAAATTCAAACCTGGCACATAGATGAGCTTCAGCGGCGTCGGTGGACACAAATTTATATTTAATTTCGGAATCGCGATGTCGACGTTTATTCGTGAATATTGCACATGGCATTTCGATGGATTTAAATTTATTAATTTTAGGAGACGGCTTCTCTCCCTCACAAATTGGCACTACACCCTCCTATAATTTAGCTTGAGTCGAACATATCAAAGTTTTAATTATTTCATAATTGTATCGCGAACGCATTTCGGTGCGTTAGAAAAACTTGCCGCGCTCGTGAGCCAAGCACCGGGCTCCCGCGGCTTAACTGCCGTTCCTCCCTTAATTATCCCACCAAGTAATTTTGAAACTTGTGGTTCGCTTACTTCCGACGTACACTTCGTCATTAACCGTTTTGTGCCATAATCATTATTCTGTTTCAAAGGACGTTTGTATGAATATGCAATTGTGCAGTTCTCATAAAAACTGTTTCAACTATGCAAGTTTGCATTAGTAACCTGAACTTGAGTTTGGTCATTTCCCGGATATGTAATTTATCGCGTTCTGGTGCTTGCAATTTCTATCTCAACTTGATATTCATTTACATTTGAAATTATTCTAAATTGAATGAATTTTTAGACACTTATATTATACGCATTTTAATGCGGATTGTTACATTACTCCCCGCTTTTTAAAAGTAGGCATGTCCTTATGGACATGTCTGCTTTTCGAACAAAAAAAAACGTTCGACTTCTATGTAAAATTGATTATATTGACCCATTATCCTTAATTTATTTTCCTAAAATGTCTTTATGCTTCATACCGTGTTTTTGCGCTCACTTTTTTTTTGTGCTCTGCTATGTGACGTGGTAGAATTCGCACTACACTCATTTTTATTCAGTTCTGTCCACTGATTTTGTTTTAATACTCTGCTTTTGAAACACTCCCGCACTTCGCGTTTCACAGCTATGTTGACGTGGGGTGTCATCCTTCGGCTGTAGGCTGCTGATTCTCGGCTCGGTCTTCTTCCTTCCGATAATTGGTTTACTTCCTCCTCTGCATTATCCTATTTTTCTACTCTTCTTCATTCGCGTTGTCGCCTTTATAATTTTTATTATATTATTCGCACCTCTTCTTTGTATTTATTTCGGGCTTCATTATTAATATTTATTATCTCTTTGTATCAACTATTTATTAATGTTATATTATTATTTGTATCTATTCGTCTTCATATTTATGTATGCTTGTGTTATTAATTATTTTATTATTTATTAATGGTTGTGTTTGGAATTTATTTCCAATGGTAAGGGAAAAGGATGGTGCAACAGAGGCTATTGTTGCAGGCATGACGGCCTCCAGAGTAAAGGATAATTAAAGGTTGAAAACTGTATAAAGTGGTTGATTTTATATAATGATGAGGTAAAAATGTTATCTTCCTTCTTCGATTACTAAGGTTTGAGCCGTTGTTTTATTTATTTGCGATATTACTTCTGCTTTCCCATGGTACATTAGCTGATCCCTTTGTCATAGTGGTCTTGTAGTAATCCCGTACTATTTCTTTATAATTGGAATTTACACAATGACTGTTGTATATTCGCATGAAATGTCTGAATTTAAGCAAATTTACTTTTCTTCCCATTTTACTGTAGCATAATAATCCTTCGTATTCCTTTTTATTGCTGCAGTTACTATAACTTTTGACTAATATTGATCGTCTTCATTGTGCGATCCTCATTCGCATTTGGCGTCTTCGGTTACTTCACCTACTACGCTTCCTATTGCTGTAGTGGTATCATTAATTTATATTTTTCGTATTACTTCATTATAAATTCTTATACTTTCATATCTATGTACGCTTCATCATTATTCATGTCCTGGTGCCTTAATAACGGTTCGCTGACCCTCGGCTAATCTTGAGGACCTTAAATGCATCCCCCATTGGGGTATTTTCCTGGTGCCTTAATAGCGGTTCTCTGATCTTCGGCTACCTTTAAGGAACTTTAATGCATCCCATACTGGGTTATATTTTATGTAACCTCTACCAAAAATGCGTAAACTTTATATTGCTTAAATTCATTCCTTTGTTTAATTTTTCCTGGTAGTCCTGCTGTGGATTTGGGCAATCGGCTATGTCCTGGCTGGATACTGATGTAATGTTGTTGGGTTTGTTCCTTTGTACGTTATAATCGCGAACTTGTACGCGCACTATTCACTTGGTATTAGTGTTAACAACGGTATGAGCATTTATTAACCTAACCGTAATTTGAATTTGTATAAGTAATTTTTCACATTACCAAATTAAATCTTATTAGTTAAAATCAAATATTTGGTTTAACCATTAACATTGAAACTCTAATGAGAAACATAAAACAAGTTGATAATCATTGAAAAATAAAATTTAAAAAAATTATTTTTGTTATTATATTGAAAATTAAAATTGGTTTCTATTTGCCTAAGCAACCGTTTCTCTTTTTAGTTTCGCATTCATATTATTAATGCAAAAAGATTAATTTGCAAAGATTATCACTTAATTATAAATTTCATAATTCTTAATTAAAGTCATATTTGTCATTTCAACCATTCCCACTGAAACTCAAATGAGAAACAAATGTTTGATCCTTGGTTAATCGTATATCGTCATTCTATTGAAAATTAAAATTATTTATATTTGATAAACTAACTGTTTCTCCTTTTAGCTTCGCTGTTTATTATTAGTAATACAGTAATTATGTTTAAAAATGTTTTAAATGATTATTTCCCATTATTCTATTTCCTTGTTATTCCTCCTACGTTAGTAAGCTTTAAAATATTATTATTCCTACTTAATATTAATTCCCATTATTTTCCTTACGTAACTGTACCCTGATATTTACTTTTATTAAAAATATTGTTAGTAGTTATTAATTGTTTTTGGTACCGAATAAGAAAATTGTTTTAATATTATTGTATTAGTGCTTTTCACTAACTTGACCTTGAAAAAAAATGTTTACCATAGACAGTGTTTATTTATTTTTATTCCATCATTGTTAACGATCTGAAGTACTAACATAGTACTTTATATTTATTTATTACTTTATGCTTTTTCTTATTCGTTCCTTATTTTTGGACGTCTATTGGTCGCCTTTTACGACCCGCTAGACTCCTAAGCGGTGGAAATATTCTAAACCCCGTTTTCCACACAGGGAATAAAAATTTGGGATAACTTATATTTATATTTACTTTAATTCTTTAAGAGATTATGAGTCTGAAATGAAAATAATAAATTATAAATGTGGATTGAAAATAATTAATCTGGAATGAAAATGAATTTCCTTAGCCGGAAAAAATTTTGGGATGTCTTTTAGTCGCCTTTTACGACACGCCAGACTCCTGGGCGGTGGAAATATTCTAACCCCCGTTCCCACACAGGGATTAAAATTTCTGGTGCCTTTTAGTCTTTAACGGTCGGATCTCTTACGGATCCTGGATGACTGACGTAGTCCGCCTTGATTAACAGATCCTAAATTTTGCCAATCGTCGATGGCTTGTTGATTTTGAGAAACTAGATTTCTGGTTTGTCGATTTACCTCTAATCTCCAGTTTCTCTTTTTCTTTTCTTTGTCTAACCTGTCTTGTATTTCCCTACACTGGTCTAACCCTTGTAATAATCTTAAGCTTACGTCTTTAGGTGTAGGATTGTCGAAATTTTCTTCGTCGCTACTTACCTCTGACTCGCTTATCTCCCAGTCGTTTAATGGATTATTAATTTCCTCGTCCGGGGAAAATTGTACGGAATTTGGTCGAATTTCTAAAATTTTATCTGTGTTAAAGCCTTTGCATAACTTTAACCTATTACCGTGCACCACTTGTTCTTTATTTTTATATAATTCTTTAATTTTGAAAGTTACTGGGCCTTTTTGTTCTATAATTCTAAAAGGTCCTATCCAAGGTTTCATTAACTTTTTTGATAATCCTATTTTTGACGTAGGATCGTATAAATACACCAAATCTCCTATTTGTAATTTAACTTCTTTTGTTTTCTTATTATATTGAACTTCCCTTTGTTTTGTTGCTTTCATTTAATTTTCTTTTACTAGGTTAAAGGTAACATTTAATTTTGTCATTAATTCTGACACATAATTTTCGTCTGCATTGTATTTCACTGATTGTGGTTTTAAAATATCATCCATTGGTAATTCAGGGTCTCGGCCATGTATTAAAAAGTATGGCGAGAAGCCTGTGGATGAATGAGTCCAAAAATTGTGTGCCATTTGAAAATATGGGATCCATTCGTCCCAATCTTGTTGACCTTTTTGATTAATGTGCATAGCCAAAAAGTCTTTTAAAACTCGATGTATGCGTTCAATGGCGCCATTACTAGCCGCATGATACGCTGTTGTTTGTGAATGGTTTATTCCTAAAAATTTTAGAAGTTCTTTCATTACTAGTGATAAAAAGTTTGTGCCTCTATCTGAAATTAATTTTTGCATTGTGCCGTGACGTGCTATTACTTTAGTGAATAGGGCTTTCGCTACTGTGGTAGCTTTTTGATCCTGAATCGGAATGATTTCAATATATTTAGAAAAGTGATCTATAAACGTTAGTAAATATTTGTTTCCATTGAATGAACTGACAAAAGGACCTGTAATGTCCATACAACAACGTTCAAATGGTTTTGAAATTTCGCCAAAATTTTGGATAGGTGCGGGTTTTAGATGTGGTGATGTTTTTCTTTGATTACAGATGTGGCACTTGCTCACGTAGTCAATAATTTGTTGATTCATATTTGGCCAAAAACATCTAGTTTTAATATTCGAAATTGTTTTTTGTTGACCTTGGTGACCAAAAATGGGTAAATCGTGAAAATCGTGAATAACCTTTCTTATAAATGATTTTGGAATTACTAAACAATCCGTATTTCCCATACTTTTATACAATAACCCTTCGATGTCTATGTAAAAATTTGAATTTTCGGCATCGTTATTGATTTGCTCTCTTACACTTTGGCAAAAAGTGTCCTTTTCTTGTTCCTTTTTAATTAATTCTCTATCCCAAACTGGAGTTAATTCTGATTCCGTTGGATTGATTATATTTACTGTAATGTTATTTGGGTTTAGTTTATAAATTGTGACTGTGATTGGCGTGTAATAAAAAATATATTTGATCATTTCGTATACTATATCCCATTTTAATTTGTCGAGTCCACATGCTATTTGTGGCATAGCTAAAAATTTATCCCCATTTTCAATTACGCAATTCCTTAAATTTATTAGAGTGTGCCATAACGTTCTATACGTTGGCTTCGTAAAATGCTTAGATTTTGTGACTAGATAATAAATGTTTCTTTCTGGTAGTTTTAACGTTGCGACTTCACCTATTAATTTATTTTGATTCTGCAATTCGGTAATTGACCCAAAAATATTTTTGAATTCTAAAGCAATGCCTTTGCTCATTTCCCAATTTTGAGATACGCAGTGTGCTAGCGCATAATGTTCCGGACAAGTGAATAAGTTCCCTTCTTTTTCCGTGACATTTTCACTTAATATTTTATAGTTTTTGTTTACTTCCAAAAATTCTTCAAACGTTAAAATGCATTGACTTTGTTCGTTATATTTTACCTCCATACAATTTTCTTCATAAACTCTACTTAATGCGTCTGCATTTCCGTGTTGCTTACCTGGCCTATGCATAATTTCAAAATTATATTCGCCTAATAGTAAGGACCACCTAGCTAATCTCGAATTTTGATGGTTTGCCGTTAAAAGCCATTTCAAGGGTCTATGATCCGTAATTAAAGTGAATTTTCTACCATATAAGTAGCATCGAAATTGTTTTATTCCAAAAATTGCTGCAAGCAGTTCTTTTTCTGAAACTGTATAATTTTTTTCTGCTTTATTGAATGATTTACTCGCAAAAGCTATCGGTTTTTCGAAACCGTCGTGATCTTGACTCAAAATTGCTCCCATGCCTGAATTACTGGCATCGGTTGCTAAAATAAAAGGTTTTGAAAAGTCTGGATAAGCTAAAATACTGTCTGAAGTGATTGCATTTTTTAATTTGTCAAAGGCTTCTAGTGCCTCTTTTCCTAATTGAAATTTTACATCCTTTTTCGTTAAATTAGTTAGTGGTGCTGAAATGTGAGCAAAATTTGGTATAAATTTTCTGTACCATCCTGCTAATCCTAAAAATTCTCTAATATTTTTAACTGATTTTGGTAATGGAAAGTTTTTGACTGCTTCAATTTTTTCTGGATCCGGTCTAATCCCTTTTTGCGTAATTATATGACCTAAGTATTTTACTTCGGTTGTCAAAAATTTACATTTATCTGGTTTAAGTTTTATATTGGCCTCACGTAACCTATCGAATACTACACTTAGTTTTTGTATGTGGTCTTCTACTCCTAGGGAATTATGTACCAAAATGTCGTCTAAATATACCCAGCAAGTGTTCCCTGTTAAACCTGCTAATGTGAACGAAATGAACCTTTGAAAGGTCATGGGCGAATTCGACAAACCGAACGGTAGTCGTAAAAATTCATAATGGGAGTCAGGTGTTGAAAATCCTGTATATTGGATGCTATTTTCTTCCATTTCGATTTGGTGATAAGCTGAAGTTACATCAAAAACGCTAAATAAAGTTGAATTTGCCAAATAATCCGTCGCATCCTGTAGTAATGGTAGTGGATATACGTCGTTCTTCGTTACAGCATTTAGGGCCCTGTAGTCCACGCACATCCTTACTTTGTCTTCTCCATTGGGTTGTTTTTTCACGATTAAAATGACTGGTGCACTCCATGGTGAGCTTGATGGCCTAATAATTTTTGCTTCTAACAACCTATCGATTTCTTTCCTTAATATTTCCCTTTGGTGAAATGGAACTCTGTACGGACGCTTCGCTATTGGTTGGTCGTTTTCCACGATTATTTTGTGTTTTACGTTGTGCGCTGTGGTTAGATTTACTCCGTCCGAGAAGATGTCGCTGTAGCGCGCTATTAATTCGCAGATTAATCCTTTTGGGTATTCTTCTAAGTGTTCTAAGTTGAAATTTTCCATAATCCAATCTTCTTGGTATTTCTGAATTGCTGTAACTGGATATTCCTTTGCATTTGCCTTCTTTTCTATGATATTGAAGTTTTCTTCCGCTTTTGCCACTGTAGTATTTTTCCTTAAAATTTCTTCCTTATTATTTAGGTTGACCAGTTTTATTGTTAACCATTCCTTATTTTTCGTTAGAGTTCTTGCTGCAAATACACCGTTTATTCCTGTAGGTGTAGGTTCTAGCAGAATTTGTTGCTTTTTAATATTTTTAAAATTCATATTTTTGGTTTCGCAATTTATTTCGGCACGGGGTGGTAGTATTAAATCTTCTACTAATTTTATTTCGTATTCCTTCGTGTTCTCCAATTTCTTGACTTCTGGGATTTCGTCTTCTTTGTTTTCTTCGTATAATTTTTGTTTCTTCGATACACAAGCTTTTTCACTTACCAATTTTACCTGTTCCTTTTTATTACTTCCTTGGAATTCTTCTTTGTTTTTCGTTACCTTTGTACTTACCATATTTAGGTTTACTTCCTTCTTTTTCTTAGCTTCTTCTTTGGGATCCCTCTGTAATTTTGCTTCCTTTACTTTATTTTCGTATTCTTGCTGCAGGTCCAGAGCTTTGTTTTCTCTGTATATACGTTGCCTTTCCATGAAATTTGTGTGGAAGTCTTCATTTTCTACTTCATCTTCACTTAATTCTCCAACACTGTGGATAAAAATATTGCCTACTTCTCTGGCATTTCCATTTGTCTGCTTTCTTCTAGCATTTTTATTTATGTGAACCGCGGCTTCACTATTGAACTTTTTGTAGCTTTTTTCCGTGACTTTTTCGGCGTTTATTCCAATATCCTCTTCGGTACCTGAAGAGTTTAAGATAGCGTCTAGGTGATCAGCCTGTATGACATCCATCTTTTTATTGGTTTTACTTGCCTTCTTCCTCCTTACTGCTTCTCTAGCTGTGGATCCTGAATTAGGTTCCCTTACAGCTTTTTCTTGAGAGTCCCCTTTGGATTGTGTCGCTCCGCCTCCTGGACTATCCACGAGCGAGCAATGTTGCTGAGTGCAACCTCCGTCTCGAACCTCTTTCGGTGGTTGAGACCCACAATTTCCAACTTTAGCTTCTGTGGGTATTCCGTCGTTTTTCCCTTCTACCTGGGGTGACTGGAATCCCTGAAATTTCTTCAATTTTTGTACCTGCCAGCTATTTTCCCTTAGGTTTCTTTCTTCTAAAATATTTGCGTTGTCTTCTTTTTGTGTATCGATATTTTTCCTAATTAATCCCTCCTCCGTACCTATTTCGTTATTCCTCCCGTTGTACCCCTTATTTAAATTGTTCCACTCTAGTTCGGATTGGCGTAAAATTGGTAACTGCCTGCCCCATACTTTTAGGGTGCAGTTGTAATAATTTATAACCGCTTTATTTTTAATTAGCCAATCGCGACCTAAAATTCCTGCTGTACTAACACCCAATTCATCCCTGCATATTATAACTTTAAAATTTTGTGTTATATCTCTTGGCCAAACGCTAAATTTTACTTGTGAACTTCCTAATGCCTTTACTGCAGGCCCTGAAATTCCTAGCAAATAAATGTCATCTTCTAAAATAATATTGCAATTGTTGACAAATTTTTCTTTTAACATTGTTACTGCAGATCCATTATCCAATAATAATGGTGTGTATATACCGTTTATTAATAAATTTACTATGCAAGGTGTGTCTTGCGAATTTTTATTTCCTAAATGAGGGATGAAGTAGGTGTTGTTTGCCTGAATTTTTTGTTTTACAATTTTGCCTGGCCTCCGTTCTGGGGTTGCAAACGAAGCCCTGCCATGTTTAAATTGCTTACTGTATTTACATTATTTCGAGATCTTCCCTGGTCTCGCCTATTAAAATTTCCTTGGCGATTCCTTGCGTTGGCCGTCGCATTGAAATTTCTAGTAGTGTTCGCGCCATTCCCATAAAATTTTGTTATATGTTGCTTACTATTGTAATTTGCTTGTCCCTTATTGTGCGTGCCTCTATAATGTTGAAAGTTATTTTGTTGTTGCGAGTTCCTTCCTATGTTATTTCCCGTGTAATTGTTATAAGGGGGTTGCTGCCGCCCTGTCATTTGATTTGTAGTATTAACCCCGCCTTGCGGCTTATAAAAATTGTGTGCCCTAGCATTGTTAAAATTAGCTTGTCTCCTAAAAAATTTTTGTTGATTACTTTGCTCCGAGTTTAATTTAAAGTAACAGTATTTCGCAATGTGACTGTTACGTCCGCAATTGAAACAAACTATATTTTGTTTTGTGCGAACTGTGAACACTGGATTATTGTTTTGAAATTTATTAGCGCTATTTTTTTCCCATAATTCTATTTGAATAGCAATTTCTTCGGCTTTCTCTATATTAATATTTTCCGTACGCATCACTAACGGTCCTAATTGCTTCATAATATTTTTATTTACACCTATTCTGAACTGATTTAGAACTGATTCGGCATTCTTTTTCCTTAACCCTGGTTTTTCCATTTCCACAGCATATTTTAAATCCTCCGTTAAAATTTCTGTACCTAACGTTTTTAAACGTAACACATAATTCGTAATTGATTCGTCATATTTTTGGAAACATTTTCCTAACTTCATTGAAGCTTCCCCTGGAATTTTTATCGGAGTGAATTTGGTTATTAATTTTTCTCTAAGTTCTTTATAGCTCAACAAATCTAAATCCCTATCTGTCCTAAAATATCTGTAGGCGTCGCCAGTCAATCTATATTTCAAAATATTTACTTTTGTGCTTTCTGACCAATTGTCTAAAATTGCCCTCTGCTCAAATTTTTCGAAGTATTGTTTAACTTCATTTATTCCCGTGAAACTTTCTACCGTTGAAGCTATCATACCTAGCGTAAAAAAAGGTTGAATTGGGGTAGAACGTTCCGATAGTATATCAGTATCTGTTGCGTTCGTTTCCATTTTATAAAGTTTTTAGTTATAACCAGTAATGATTTTCAAATTTTGCCCTTCTACGATATTTGCTTTTGATCTGTAAAATTGTTCGCAGATACCCCCGATTATTTTTAAATAGGTATATACATATATGCACCTTTACGTGAAACCTTTCAATGCTGTAAACTATGACCTTATTTTTTGCTTAAAACGGGTAAAATAATGGCCTTCATGAATCACTAAGTTATTAATTTTGTCTTGTACTGGCACCACTAAGATGTACAAGTTTTGTTTAATTTTATGTATGCAACGCCTATATGTGCAAAACTTAAGAGTGTTTTTTTTTTAAATTTAATTAGAAAATTTGATGCTGAAAATTTCGACTTCCCTTTAAAAAATATAGTCCTTATATATTTATTGTGAGCGTTTCCCCTAAATGTCCTAGTTTATTTGAAAAAAAAATTGTTTGTGCACCTTCAAAGTGTTTTGTTTACATACAAAATATGTAACCCCTTATTTCGCTTGCACCGTGTCGGGGTTGCGGTGTTGTAACAATTGTAATTAATAGTTTGGTTCTAATTTTAAGGTGCTGGAAAGGTTATAATTACCAGAATCAATGCTGTAATTACAAAATTAGTGTTGCCGTATTGTTTCTAATGACGTGCATCATTCACATTTACCTGTATTTTACACAGAGACCTACCAAAATTGTGGCTCCTAGGGGAATTACCAAGTGGAAAAACACAAAATCGCACAAAGATGTTAGAAGCGTATATAATTTATTTTGGTGTTTATGGCCCACGCTGCATCTGAAAAGTTCTTTATTCCTGAAAATTGCTCAATTGGGGTTCCAATTTATAATATGATTCGGTTAGCAATCGTTTGCTTAAACAAAGCCTCCCCTGAGAATAATTTCTATATTTTTTTTTGCCGTAATACTGATCTGGAAATAGCTAATATTACTTTAAATTTTGTAGTGCTTTAAAGATTAGTTTTCTTTCCCTATAATGGGATTTTTAATTAGCTAGATAGTTAAGTAAGTAGCTAACTAAGGGTTGTAAACTCGCTATTACCAGTCTAACGTATGGTTATCCGATGTTTGAGTTAGGTGTTTAAATTTAGAAAACAAAAAAAAAATTTTTTTTTCTTTGTACGTTTTAGGGGTTGAAAATTTTAGTTAGGGGTTACTGTCAAGGGTAGTTTTCCGCTGCCACCAGTATAACGGACCACATCTGCGTTGTATTTAGTGGTAGTTGCAGACAGGTTCGTTTGTGATTAAATGGGGGGATGAAAGAAAAGTCGAAAGCTGTTTAACTACTTATATTAAAAAGAATAAAAACATGGGGTAAATCATTACACCAATCAGTTGACAAAAACATGTAGAGTACGCTTAATAGGAAATCAAAATTCTTAGCCTACGCTTGAGCCCTAAACGGCGCCTAACGATCTGTATGAGTCATTAAAAGCTTCTGATCTAGATTACATATATTAATTTACGGAGTTCCCCAAATTGAGACACATATTGCAAGACCTTTCGTGGGTTAGTCATAGTAATAGTTTAAATTCAAACCTGGCACATAGATGAGCTTCAGCGGCGTCGGTGGACACAAATTTATATTTAATTTCGGAATCGCGATGTCGACGTTTATTCGTGAATATTGCACATGGCATTTCGATGGATTTAAATTTATTAATTTTAGGAGACGGCTTCTCTCCCTCACAAATTGGCACTACACCCTCCTATAATTTAGCTTGAGTCGAACATATCAAAGTTTTAATTATTTCATAATTGTATCGCGAACGCATTTCGGTGCGTTAGAAAAACTTGCCGCGCTCGTGAGCCAAGCACCGGGCTCCCGCGGCTTAACTGCCGTTCCTCCCTTAATTATCCCACCAAGTAATTTTGAAACTTGTGGTTCGCTTACTTCCGACGTACACTTCGTCATTAACCGTTTTGTGCCATAATCATTATTCTGTTTCAAAGGACGTTTGTATGAATATGCAATTGTGCAGTTCTCATAAAAACTGTTTCAACTATGCAAGTTTGCATTAGTAACCTGAACTTGAGTTTGGTCATTTCCCGGATATGTAATTTATCGCGTTCTGGTGCTTGCAATTTCTATCTCAACTTGATATTCATTTACATTTGAAATTATTCTAAATTGAATGAATTTTTAGACACTTATATTATACGCATTTTAATGCGGATTGTTACATCATGCTCGAGTGCAGATTCGGTAAGAAAATCGTAACGACACAAACCCTAAAAAGAAGTAATGTCTACCTACAAAAAATGTCCAAGAAATTTTGTGGTTGTCTTGGTTGCGGCTCTTGAACTAATTTTTCTATTGGTCATTAATGAGTGTCGTACGATTTTCAGTAATAATAGGACGAGAGGTCAAAGTATTGCCGACAATAATTTTTGCGATTCAGATACGAGTTTCTGGGGCGACGAACATAACGACGAGTGCTTGCACGAGTCGTTATTTTCTAAAGCAACAGAAACGAGACAATCTGAAGAGCAAAAATTGTCTGCAATATTTCGACCTAGAGTCCTATTCGCCTTGACAATTTAACTTTTCATTAAAAAATAGTTACAGAAAAAAATGTCGCTGAAATAAAGCTCCTCGAAATATTGTCACTACAATAATTGTTACAGAAAAAATGGTCGCTGAAATAAAGCTCCTCGAATTATTGTCACTAAAATAATTGTTCGATTGGTAGTTTATTTTTAAATTGAAGAATGCCATTGGTTGACAATAACACCAGTTAAATTGTCTCTAAAATTTTAAGCTGAATTCAAAAATGTAATAATATATCGGGTGTTCAATTTAAAATAGGAGTTAAAAAAAATAGAAAAAAACAAAAGAGACCCATTTTAGAGGTATTCAACTGGAAAATCACCTATCTCACATCAATCCTCATAAAAATTTAATAAAAATGTAAAGTTTGAACAAAATCGTTAAAACCGTTTTTGAAAAAATCGAAAAAACTGAAAGGTCACAAGA
This sequence comes from Agriotes lineatus, assembly GCA_940337035.1. NCBI lineage: Eukaryota > Metazoa > Arthropoda > Insecta > Coleoptera > Elateridae > Agriotes > Agriotes lineatus. The sequence goes on along the minus strand of CALNHX010000251.1, from coordinate 292,751 downwards.
GTAAACATCATACTTTCGGTTATGCGATTTTCTTCAAACGCTTGAAGTTTCAACGCCATACCTCTTTTCGTTTTTGAGATATTCTGTTCACACACAGACACACACACACACAGACTGACTGACAGAGAGACCAATAAACAAAAACATGTTTTTTGGGTTCAGGGGACTCTAAAACGTGAAGATCTGTTGAAAACTCAATTTCGAATTTTTGGGGTGAATCCAATACTTCCTTTATCGTAAAAGGAAGTAAAAAACAGTTTGCAGATACAAAAGAAATTATGATCATAATCATGATCAGCTTCAAAGGTTAAACTTCTTAGTTTGTTTCGGTGTGACACATTTTAAATTGGTGTTTCCAACGTTTTCGTGGTCATCTTACATGTTTTCTTTCATGTGTAGATCTCTAGCAAAGTAATAGTTGCTTTGGGATACGGAATCAGTCATCTTACAAAGATGATTGTTTCAATAATATCTATGTTGATTTATTTCTTCGATTAGGATAAAGAATCTTAATTCTAGCCAAATTTTATAGTACCGTTCTGATTTAGCAATGTATTTCCTGCAACATGTCACAAAAGTTGCGGGCTATGGGATTTTGATGTTAACCTTTTTATTAAATTGTTTTTTCGTAGAGTACAATAGACTATAGGTACGCTATAAACTGATGTTACATGAAAAAGTGGTGATTCTCTAAAATCAATTGATATATTTTTATACAAACACGTATTAGATGGTAACATCCTAGATGTACCATACAAGGGAGACAAACTTAAAAAAGGCAAATTATTACAGACCTACAATTTTGTTAAGCGATTTTTATAAGCTGCACAAATAGGTTAACGAGCTAATTTGATAGATACCACCTTCAGCAACAGGCAGGTTTCCGTAAGGGATTTGCTATTAACCTTCGATTCCGTAGAACTGTGCTATCTTAAAGGCGACGAACCATGCAAGAATTGACTCAAGCTGCAAGAAACCTCTCGAAAAGTTTTCACTCCGAGCTGAAATCACGGAAGACCAAACGAACAAAATGCCGTTTAAAAGGGCTAGGTACTAAAGATTAGGAATGATTTTCAGGTTTCCTGGCAAACCGATAAAACTAAAAAAGAACGCGTTTAATAACTGCATCTTAGCGATAACCTAGAGAATGAGGAGTTTCGAACCACATGAGTCATAGAACGCATTATGTAGGAGTTTAGTCTTAGAGATCACATCAGAAACGAAGTAATCGTGAAAGTACGAAAATAGAATACGGCATAAAAACTAAGCAACTTTGAAATGGAGATAGATGAGATACGGCCACAGGCAAGAAAGCTTGATATGGACAAAACATTAGATACAATGAACACCCAGACTACATAGGCAAAACGCTGAAAGCAGGGGCCGTAGCCAAACAATAATTTTAGGTGGGGGCTAAATATTTTGTTGGAAGAGCAAAAATAAGAAATCTTCTCTTCTTCTTTTCTAGCAGCCCTTCTTCGTCCACTCTTGGACATAGACATCCCCTTGTATCTTCCATTCTGATCTGTCTTGAGCTATATGGTATAGTATTCCAACCAAAAATTGGAAAGCTATTTAAAATCCAGTACACCATGAAAAGTGTAAGTCATGTCTAAGTTGGTTTCATACAATCAGTAAATAATATTCTAATGTCAATCAGCTTTCAAGTAATGACAGTTCATCTGCAAATTGTATATGTAACTGTTTTGTTAAGGCATTGTAACATTGTGCATGATTTAAGTAGGTACTAGTTGAGTTTTTAAAACCGTATAGTAGCATAGAAAATTTCAAAAAAACGTATATATCTTCCAAACTTCCCAATGCATCTGTCAAATTTGAAGGTTATTATCGAAGTGTCACTGAATGACCATCAAACAGTAATTTTATGAATTAAATTACGAAGTGACTTACTGTTTTCAATGCTGCCCTGATTTTAAATAGCTTTCCAATTTCTGGTTGGAATACTATACCATCTAGTTCCTGCTTTTTCTCGTATGTCGTCTATCCAGCGCCGTTTTGGTCTTCCGACGCCTCGTCTATATAGTCTGGGCCTCCACATTACTACATGTTTTGTACATTTTTTGTCTACCTGTCTGGTGACATGTCCTGCCCACTTCCATTTTAAATTTGCTATCGCTGTTATCACATCTTTTACTCTGGAGAGTAGAAGAAAAATAAGGAATAATAAATACGAATAGGTACAAAAGATTCTTAATTTATGTAAATAATATTAAAACAATAAACGAAAAAAGTATCTACTAGAAAAATGGAACAAGCAGAAACACAAAACTTAATTATAAGGGGGGGGGGCAAAGAAACAAGAAGCAAGGGAAAAGAACATTATTCTGGAAGTAAAATACCAGTAAAGAAAAAGCAGCAATAATAGTAAACGACGGAATAGCAAAAAGGGTTAAGAAATTGGATCCCATGAACTCAAAGGTTATTTATATACAATTAGAACTTGCAAAGAACAGCAATAATACAAATATATGCACAAATGAAAGGTGTTAAAAAATAAGCAATGGCAACTTTCTACAAAGAAATACAAGAATATATCTTCTTCTTCTTCCTCTTATTATAGGTCAGTGACCTGTTTTAACCACAAAGTGGTTCTATGAGCCCTCTTTGCCCTTAGGACGGGTAGGTGGCTAGCCTTGCCTTCGAAAGTGAGGAAGAGTTCCCTTATTTAGGGGTTAACGACTACTACAGGTGTCAGCGTGGTAAAATCCTTCTAGAATCTGCCGGGATTCGAACCCGGGCCGGCCGCCTTTAATTAGATGCGAGGGGCCATCCGCTCACCACAAGATATCGATAATATAAAAGAATAACTTAGTAACATTAATCGTTTGCGATTGGATTGGAAGAGTAAGATCTGATACAGAAGCAGAACTAGAAATAATCGGAAAGTATCGGGAACCAAACAAATGGAATGCAAATTATTCGATCCTATTGCAATGGTTTACTGCCCACAGCACTTCTGGTCACCTAACTAACACAAAAATAAAAGATTTCAAAGTGAGCACAGAATAAGATAAAGTCAGTATTTTACACAAATAAATACACATGATATGAGTAGCAGTAACTATAATTTGGTTGAGAAAGGTTAGCATTAGATAAGGCAGAATCAAGAGGGTTACGTTCAGTGCTTTGTTCATAATTGGTGTTCGGAATGGCAAGCGCACCTTAATTTATGTAGTTGGCAGATTTGATTTGGTTACGTCAATACAATATTGTGAATTAAACATGAGACAGAGATGGTTTGTGTAGTTACAAACATTATATGAGAATTATGTTTAAAAATTGTATCACTAGCAACCAGCAAGATAACTGACGGGCAAAGAAACGATACAAAGCAGTACGATGAAGTAAAGATTGCAAAGAGCAATAAGGCTACCTATCAAAGGACACAGACATTGTGAAGTGCTAAAATAAACATGTGAAACAGTGCATTTAAAACCGAAGTGACTAAAAACAGAGTAAAAGTGTTACGTTTGGCAATTTCCAAGAAAAAGACAGATTAGTTCCCAAGTTAATAACATTATATCAAAACTTTAGTTCTTAAGTAAAAGAAAACATTAAATCAATACTTATTTCATAAAACAATTGTAAATCTAGGTTACTATGATACTAGACAGTCAATTATTATTAATAACAACAAACGAAGCCTTGTAAAATTGGTGTTGAGTGCAAGAGGTGCTCCTAGTTTTCTGTAAAAATTTTATATTAAAAAGTTTTCTGTTGAGAAAAAGTGGTTTTTCATATTCGCCAGTGTGCAGAGCATCTTGGAGTGTAAATTTCATCGTGGTAATACATCCCAGTGAATAGAGATCAGCTCGGTGAAGTATCATCCAAGTGCGTCCGTCATCCAATAGTTAGAAGTATCGGCCAGCAAGAATCATATGTGTAGCATGTACAGCAGATCTTCATGAGTGCCTGAGTGCAGAAATTTTGAGGAAGAAGCCATCACCAAGTTCGTAATTGCCGTGGCGTCCTTTCATTGTGTGGAGCCAGCCAACGGAGCCCACTTTGCAAGGTAAAATTAATAGGAAACCCGTTGCTGAAGGCCCATACATTTTGGGTTTCATCAAGATTAAACATCGTACAAGGTCTTGAACGTGGTCCCAGATGCATAGATTCATCCAGTTTGTTGATTTATATTCTCCACACCATTGGTGAGTGATCTACAGTTCGTTTTACCTTTTGCTTGTATACAAATTCCTAAAATAATGTTTTTTAAATTTTATATTTAAACAAATTGCGTATTTTATGGAAATTTGCTTTGACATAATCGGTTTTATTTCAGTTTTTAAGTATGTACTAACTTTCTATTCCAATAATATTTTAACAACGTTATTAATTTTAGAAACCGCATTTGTTGCAAAGTTTTTGAACCGAACAGTTCGCCAGTTGTAAATTAAAATTGTTGTCACTTGACAGTATTATATTTGACCTCCTTTAGAATTTCGTAACGGCTGCTACAGATTTAAAATTTGGTTCAATTGGTAATTAAAACAAAAAATACATCTTTACTGATGGAAGTAGTTATTTAAATAACAACATAATTATGTAATTCAAACATAGCTAATTAATATATATTGCGGTTTCGCCTTGCATGGAGTATTAATTAGTGTTAACCTGAGAATTAGACGTTATATCTTGCATTCTGAAATGGCGCTAAATATCGCCAAACTAAAAATTCCGAAAATAATGTTTTTTTCATATTTGGACAAATTGTTTATTCCTTCCTGTTAATTTTGCTCAACTCTGTAGGTAGTTTATGGAAATTTGCTTGGACATAATCGGTGTTATTTCAGTTTCTAAGTATGCACTGACTTTTTATTCTAATAATATTTGCCTCCAACTCTGTATCCCGAATCCGGAGCAAGTTGAGCATTGTACCGCCAGATGCCAGCGCATAAAGCACCAGCCTCTACACCACAAGGTAAATGAGGTTACTGATTATACATACATATTTTAATAATGTTATTCATTTTAACATTTGCATTTTGTTGCAAAGTTTTTGAACCACACTATATATAAATTTCTAGCTGTCAGTGTTTACTGTTGACTTGGACTGTTTTCTTGACGGTCAGAAAGTAAGGTTATGTATGCATAATGCAGTAGAATCGAGAAACACCCAAGGGTTTAAAACTAAAAATTTGGTAGTATTACAGCACCTATTAAAACATGGATCCAGAAGAACACATACTGGGCTTAAAAGGTGCAACTTTTTAATTCAATTTGAACCATTTAAAAAGCTGTTCTGTTTTTGTAGTTATGCGATTAACGAGGCCCACTTTAGCAAGCCCACAGCCAATTACCTGCGATGGCAAAGACCTGCCAGGCAATCTCCTCAACGTTGCGTTGCAGCAGGATCCTACTGCGGTGCAAGGCCTAGAAACGATAATGTCAGGACAATTTTTATTACTACCCCAAAGCCCAGTTAACATTTATCTAGGTGAAACGTTTTCAAGTTACGTATGTGTATTTAATGAAACAGAGCAAGCTGTTAAGGATGTAGCAGTTAAGGTAAATCTAAAATCATGGTTAAAATATATGCTCTGGACCTCTCTGTGCTAGGTCGATCTTCAAACTAGTTCGCAAAGACTGCCCCTCTCAATGAAATCGCCGACACCTACTCTAACTGCCGATGAAACTGTAAATGTAGTGATTCATCATGAGGTGAAGGAAATAGGGACTCATATGTAAGATGATTTCTACAAGCGACTATGTATAAATTTAATGGGTATTTGCAGTTTGGTGTGCGAAGTAACATACTTAGCACCATCAGGCAACTCTATGTCATTTCGTAAGTTCTTCAAAATTCAAGTGCTGAAGCCGTTAGATGTAAAGACGAAGTTTTACAATGCCGAGTCTGATGATGTCTATTTAGAAGCACAAGTGCAAAACATTACGGCGGGGCCGATTTGCCTTGAAAAAGTAGCTTTAGATGCTTCACATCTGTTTAATGGTAAAAGGTAAATTGCCATTAAATGGAATAAATGCACTTTGTAGTAATTTTTTAGTAACGTCTTTAAATGTTTCGCCTACCGGACAGAGCATTTTTGGTAAAATAACGCTCTTGCAGCCACAAGCTAGTTGCCAATTTTTATACTGTCTGACACCGGATCCAAAACTTGCCGCAGATTTAAAACTGTTGAGTGGAGCTACAAATATAGGAAAATTGGATATAGTTTGGAGATCAAACTTGGGGGAACGAGGACGGCTGCAGACTAGTCAACTTCAACGAATGGTAAGGTTTTATAATTCAAAGATTTAGTTTTTATAGTTGTATTGTAAACTACAGATCTCATTTTTACACCGATTTTAGTTTGGATTCTACTAAAGGTTGCATTAATGTAAAAGATTTGCATTAACTGCTTACAGCAGTTGGCTGCTTGGTTAAAAATGTGCATTTTTAAAATTCTTGATATTCCGGTAGGATTTTGACCGTATGACCACAGCAGTCTGTGTCTAAGGAATCTGGTACTCTGCATGTCTAGATTTTGTCCATAACAAACAAAATTCGATCATAATTTGTAAAGTAAAAATACCTACCTACTTTTAAACCAAAGTTTATCCGGCGAGATTGTGCAGTGATAGCCGGGGTATGGAGAAAATTCTTGCTAGTGATGGGTTTAGATAGCGGGCAGATATACACTAGCAACACACAATACACCTCTGTTGGGATTTTTACCTAGTGACACTCGCCGCTGTAAATGGGGCTTGCTAGGTCCCGCCCACCACTGCAAAGTGTCAGCTGATACATAGCCATTAGACATTTTCTATTCGAAACGTTCCATTATTGAACTAGAAATATTTATTGTCTTAGTGTCATTTTACTACAGTTAGATGTTAAACTAAACGTTCTTATTTATAATCTAGAAATGTTGTCTTTTCCTAGTCAGATATTCATTATTAAAATGGAACGTGTAGTTTTAAACCAGAAATCTCTCTGTTCGACTAGGAAATCCAGAGGTCTTTATCATATTTAATTTTTAAAGTAGTAATTTGTTTTTAAACTTCAAATGTGTAGTTTAAGGGCTACGTTTATTAACTTTTTTCGATATTATTTTAAGTGAAGCATTTTCTAGTACTTAGAAAATGTATGTGGCAAATAGACATCTTATATTCATTTTATTGCAAAATACATAAATACTGTCGATTACTTAAAAATGTGATTAATGTGGGTGTAATTTACTATTTTCATCAACAAAGAAACCAAATCTGTAAAGGGGTTTACACGGAATTTCCCTTGTGCGAATTACAGCAATTTGCAAATTAAAAAAAAAGTAGTCTGTTGGGATTCGAACTTTGCGCTCCCAGGCGAATGAGATTAATATTTCAACCCCAATTTCCAGTCTGCTACTCGGGTCCGCCGGTTTGACTCCTTTGTGACAGCAGCATTTCAAGAACGCCAAGGATGTAAGCAATTGACTCTTTTTCTTTTATAACTTGTTCAGCTTCCTGGTCTTTTTAAATATGTCCTTCCCGTATAGACGTTTGGTAGTCAATGTAGGCTTTCACGGCCGTGGACCATAATGATAGGTTCTTCCCTGGTGTTATTTGGGAATCTTTAGAAATTATTAAAAATCCAAACAATTTCAATTGAGAAGACGGTTACCGCCTTAGTAACAGACGGAAGGTAGCTCTGCAAAACCAATCCAACCATAAACAAGTTTCACGTGAGCAACCAAGCGGAAATACAAGTCCCAATAACATATAAGATCTACATGGGCAGCCAACCGTAACAACTCCTCAGTATATAACCAGGAGCATGATACATCAACATCAGTCTTTAGAAAATTCTGAAGAAGCTGACAGCATGAGCGTTTCACTGCTCATGCTGTCAGCTTCTTCAGTCAAGTTTAAATCAATGACCACGGCATAACACAGAAGAACCTACCATAATTTTTTTTAATTCCTTTTTTATTGTAGGTTGCACGGTTGTTTTTCCTCCATCTCTTCCACTGTACACGTTGCTGACAACGGCTTTGCTGTGCAATTGGTTTTATCTTTTTTCCTTAAGTATTGCCTCTTTTCGTATTGTTTTATATTTTTCAGGCTTAGCAGGATTTAATTGTATTTTTTTTCTCTTTGGCACCTTTTTTTAAACTCCCTTCACTTTTGAAAGTTTCTTACAGCTTCTGGGCGTGGTGTTAGTTTTATTTTTATGCTTGTTGTCTTTAGTTGTCGCAGGAAAAGACAAAGAACCATCCATGGAAGATTGTTTGTTCTTTTTTAGATAGTTCTTTATTGTTTTTAGGCATAATCTTAATTTTAAAACTAGCATCAGTCTTCTTATCACTTTTAACACTAACTTCAGTCTTCAGTTTTATATCAAGTTTCCGTAGTCTTTTTTTCCATCTCAGCTGCATAAATAAACATATATAAACATGTCGTACCAAGAATTAATTGATCTCATTCAAAATCTAAAAACAGACATCAAAACTCAAAATGATCAACTAAAGGAAGACATGCAAAAAATTAAAACTGAACTAAAAGAAGGAATAAATACAAATAACAAAAATATCACAGTTAATAGAAAACACTCAAAACGATCAAATAAAAATCAATAAGAAAATTGCAGAACAAGAGAAAAGACTCAACAACATCGAAAGAGAACAACGGAAAAAGAACTTAGTAATATATGGACTTAAAACGAATTCAAAAAACTATTTTGATTTAGAAAAATTAGTTATAAATTTCTTGAACAAAGACCTAAAAATACAATGCAACGAAAGGGATATTGAATCGATCAGAAAAATGATAACTAAAAACACAAGACAGCCCAATAGTAATAAGTTGTAATTAATATGAGACTTAAATATCTTATCCTGGAAAACAAAAAAATGCTAAAGGGATCAAAAATATCTATAGATGAAGACTATCCAAGAAATATTCTCGAAGAAAGGAAGGACATTCTCCCAACAATGATGTACCTAAGAAAAAAGGAAAAACACGCAATACTGAAATACAACTCGCTGATTGTGGATGGAAAGAAAATAGAAGGAGAAGAATTGCAACAGATCAAGGAAGAGCAAGAAAAATAAAAAAAGCGACACCTACCTGAGGAAGACAAAACAAACACAGAAGAAATCAACAAAAACAAAACCAAGAAAAATAAAGCAGCAACATTACAGACATTTTTAGCACCACACTTACCAAAAACAACAATACTTCACGAAACACCATTCCGCCATAGATCTGGAAGTTTAAGCTCATATCAACATCGTGAGGACAGACCTATCGTGTAGCAATTACAGCCAACAGAAGACACCACTAATGGACAAAACTGAAGAAATAACAATAAAGGAAAGAATATCCCCCACAACTTTGGTCAAGAGGGGTGATATAAACCAAAACCCTCCAGTAAGCAAAATAAAAACGCCAAAGATATTATATATATGCACACTTAACGTAAGAACATTGCTAAAAGAAGAAAACGTCAAAGAACTAGAAGCGGCACTAACAAAAATAAAATGGGACGTATTAGGTCTGGCTGAGGTAAGAAGAGCTGGTGAAACAATACTACAAAGAAAAAATGGAATAATACTATATTGGATAGGTCAAAATAAAAGCCAAGCCGGAGTAGGCTTTTGTGTAAACAAAAATCTTTCAACCAATATCAAATAATTTCGGGGTATTTCAGAAAGAATCGCAGTTTTAACATTAAAAATAGAAAATAATTCTAGCCTAGTCATAATCCAAATCTATGCACCAACAAAGAACAGCTCAGAAGAAGAGATAGACCAGTTCTATGCATTACTAGATAAAACAACACACGAATACACAAATAAAAGTGAAGCCAAACACATAGTAATCATGGGCGACTTTAACTGCAAAATAGGCAAACGCACAGAAGGAGAAGAACAAGTATGTGGCCCCTTTGGATATGGAAGGAGAAACGAAAGGGGATTCAAACTAATAGAATTTGCAGTTAGCAACAAATTAGTAATAACAAATACCCTCTTTAAAAAAAGACCAAGAAAACAATGGACTTGGTTATCACCAAATGGGCAGCACAAAAACCAAATTGATTACATTCTTACAAACAATAAACAGATAGTAAAAAACACAGAAGTACTGAACAGATTTGAATTCAGCTCCGACCATCGACTAATACGAATGACTCTAAAAATACAAAAACATTATGAAAGGGCCAAACTTTTTACAGAAAATATAAAACAAACACACTATTGGAATACAAATAACTTCAAACGAAACCTACAACAAATAAACATGAACACAAACCATCAAGGAAAAACCACTCAAGAGATCTATAATGACCTAGAAAGGACGCTACAAAAAGCAAGTAAAGACACCCAGAGAAATACAAACATTAAACACAACGGCAAGACAGATCAATTCTCAGAAAACACAAAGGAACTTATTGAGCAAAGAGAAATATTGAAACCAAAAAGACTAACAGACGGGAAAAGTAAAGTAGAATTCGCAGAACTAGACAAATTAACGAAAAGAGAAATAAGAGATTTACGTGAAGCACAAAAAAAGAAAATAAATAACATTCTACACTACTCAGGATCAACCAAGGAAGTCTACAAACAGCTAGAGAAAGGGAAAAAATGGATACACAAGCTAGAAGACCCTAACCAAGACAACAAACTAGTGCAAAATAGGTATGAAATTATACAAGTAGCAACAGAATTTTACAAACAATTATATAACAAACAAAACAGAAACATCGATGAATTAATCCCCATAGAAGTTGAAAGCAAAGCCCCACCAATCCAAAAAAACGGAAATAAGAAAAGCTATAGAAAATTCAAAATGCGGGAAAGCACCAGGAGATGATGGGATAACTTATGAAATGCTTAAAGATGGAATAGAAGAAATTTTAGACCAACTACATTTACTGTTTAATAAAATCATACAAGAAGAAATTATACCCGAACAATGGACCAAATCAACAATCATATTACTACATAAAAAAGGAAAAAGAAAAAAACACAAATTATCGCCCAATAAGTTTGATGACAAATATATATAAAATTTTCACAAACATTCTCCAAACCCGTTTATACAAACAATTAGAACCAAATTACTCAATAGACCAAGCAGGATTTCGAAAGGGTTTCACGACAATTGACCACCTTCAGACAATTAACCAAATTATCGAAAAACATACTGAATATAATACAGAACTTTACATTGCCTTAATAGACTTCGAAAAAGCCTTTGATTCCCTAGAACATATAAGCATTATACAAGCGTTAATTCATTTTAAAGTAGAAAATAAGTATATAAAATTAATTTGGAAACTACTTAAAAATAACTCTGCATACATACAGCTAGAAATCAAAGGTCCAAGTTTTAAAATCAAAAGAGGAGTTCGCCAAGGTGATCCGTTATCTCTAGACCTATTTAACATTACATTAGAACATCTATTTAAAAACCTAAATTGGAAATACAAAGGTATTCTGATCGATGGAAAGAAGTTATCAAATTTAAGATTTGCAGATGACGTGGTGGTTCTTGCGAAAAATAGCAAAGAATTGAGCAAAATGCTAAATGAATTAAATGAAGCCGGCAAAACAATAGGGTTAAAAATCTACTTTAACAAAACGAAGATTATCACTAATGGACGAAAACTCAAAGTAACAATAGAAGAAAAAGAAATAGCATATGCAGAAGAAAGTGTTTATTTAGGACAAATAATGTTTGAAGACAAAAGAGAAAAAGAGCTACAAAGGAGAATCACACAAGGTTGGAGAAAATTCTGGTCACTAAAAGAAATATTAAAAACGGAAACACCCAATTATCTCAAGAGCAAGGTTTTCAATAGCTGTGTAATACCAACAATGACATATGGAGCAGAAACATGCTCTATGACCAAAAATGAATTAAAAAAACTAGAAACTACACAAAACAAAATGATACGTAACATCTTAAAAATAAAACTAAGTGATAAAGTGAAAATAGTGGACTTAAGACGTAAATTTAAAACAATTGATATAGTGCGCGAGTGTAAGAAACAGAAATGGAGATGGGCCGGGCACATCTGCAGAATGAAGGACAGATGGACATTAAGAACTACAAAATGGACACCACATATGAAACGAAGACCAAGAGGCAGACCAAAAACCCGCTGGACTGACGAATTAAAACATCTAACAGGTGAAAACTGGATGCAATATGGAAAAGATCGAGAAAAATGGAAAGCCCTGGAGGAGGCCTTTGCCCAATAATGGGATCCCACAGGCTATGATGATGGTGATCACGAACTTATCGAGCCTATTCCTTTGAATCTCTTATTACCAAATCGGACCTGAAATAAATTGTAAAATTATAACCTGAATAAACAAATGGACATTAAGCTCTATTAGTCGGGGAGGCAGTGAACTTTTTCGGTACTTATTTTCCCAGTCAGTATTTTGGGTTATTTTGATTTAGTTAATGATGCTTTTTGAAGATTTGCAAGTCTGGCTATTGATTTCCGATGGGTCGAGTCACTGTAAAGGTTTAAATAATTATAAAATAAGTACATTAGTTGGACTTATTTTCCCAGTAATGAAACTTTGTGTACAAATAAACATTACTATGAAAGTCAGTAAAAAATTAGTCTGGCTGATCTCCGAATATGGAAAATGAGTCTGGCAGGGCATAAATGAGAAAAAATAAGTGATTTCAAGGTACTTATTTTCTCAGTTCTGAAATTTTGTCAGGTGATAATATTCATTATAACATAATAAATAATAACAGTCTGGCTGCCATTGCGCATTACCAAACCCTTGCCAGACTCATGTAAAGAAGCGCGACTAAGCGATACAGAAGCGACCGGTGTATGAAGACCACGTGGAAAAACCCGCATTTGTTAGTAAGAAAAAATAAAAATTATATCTTGTCTTCTATTACCTCTGTGTACAACGTAAATATCTCAATTGTCGTAATCGTATACAAATGTAAATTTTTTTTAAATGTAAAAAACCGAGTTTTTTCCCATCGTCTTCGTATAACAACATTAATGACAAGAATATAAAACGAAATAAAATAAACAGTGTTGCCTAATAAGGCCTATACCTGATTTTGACAGGCCTTAATAACCGCTGGCCCTGAAGTGTAAAAAACTGGACACAATTTTGTCACTGCAACAAGTAATTGAAAGAAGTACAATCATAAAATATATAAGGTTTGCAATGGAGAAAATCATTGTCCTAAAACAATCATACAAAAATGTTTGATATTGTTTGACTAACAGATCCATATTTTCATATAAGTGATGATTATGATTATGACAGCTCCTCGTATGACGAAAATCAGTTTCATGATAACGATGATGAAAATGCATCGGTATCAACTGACGACCAAAATTATTGCTAATACCTCCATTAGGAACATGACACACAAGGACAGATGTAATAATTTTTATTAATTTTGCGTATATATCAAAAATATTAAAACCGCTTTTTTAATTAAATGTAAGTACTATTTGCACTGTCGTGAAACATTTATGTCATTGTGTTTCTTCTCTGATATAATTAAGGTAATGAAGTAAGTAATTTACAAAATTAACAACTTTCACTGGTCTGGTGGAGCTTCGGTGATTCCGAATGGTTGCCAAACTGTTTTTAATATTTAATATTGTAATCGTATACTCTGCCAAATTGTTAGTACTACGAAATGGAAATTGTCTTCCCTGTCTGAGCCCAGACGCCAAATGCACTGGTGCGGTCACTTATACATTACCAAGTTACGCTCCTTTATATGAGTCTCGCAGGGCTTTCGTGATCGACAATGATAGCCAGACTATTTTTATTTATTATGTCGTAATGCATATTATCACCTGATAAATTTTCAGGACTGGGAAAATAAGTCCAAGTAGGGTACTTATTTTTCTTTTTTAATGCCATGCCAGACTTACTTTCCATAGCCGCAGATCAGCCAGACTATTTTTTAAAATTATTTTGAAATACATATTTTCACCTTATAAATTTTCAGGACTGGGAAAATAAGTCCAATTAGGGTACTTATTTTTTTTAATGCTATGCCAGACTTACTTTCCATAGGCGCAGATCAGCCAGACTATTTTTTAAAACTATTTCGAAATACATATTTTTACCTTATACATTTTCAGGACTGGGAAAATAAGTCCAATTAAGGTACTTATTTTTTCTTTTGTAATGCCATGCCAGACTTACTTTCCATAGGCGAAGATCAGCCAGACTAATTTTTTACTGACTTTCATGCTAACGACAGTTAGTACAACGAGTTTCATGACTGGGAAAATAAGTACCCTTAGGTCACTAACCTAACCTATCGATTCCATCGGAAATCAATAGCCAGACTTGCAAATCTTCAAAAAGCACCATTAACTAAACCAAAATAACCCAAAATACTGACTGGGAAAATAAGTACCGAAAAAAGTTCACTGCCTCCCCGACTATATATTCAAGTGGCAGACTTATGTTACGTATGGAATTTTAGTTTGTATACGCACGTTTATGTATTTTTGAATTTTTTGAGGTTGCATAGTATAAATAAATCTAGTTAATGGCACCTAACCCCGTTTTTATCATTTATGTGTTTACTTGCGCATCGTGGCTTTGCGCTTCGCGGCATTCTTCTGGAACGTAACCCCCGCGAACGGCGAGGTCCCACTGTATATGCCTTTGATTATATTTATGAGTTTTGTTGATACTCCTATTCTTCTAAGACTTTCCCAGATAAATCTCCTTTTCGACTTTAGGTCTATGAATGCAAAGTAGATTGTCGTTCCTGTATTCATTGCTGTTTCTGTCAGTTTCCTTATTACATGGACATGATCTGCAGTTTGTTTTGCTTCCCAAAATGCTTCCTGTTCATCTTCCATTTTATCTAGTATTTCTGTTCGTAATTTGATTTCTATTACCTTTGTGCAGGTCTTAAAAGCCACTGAGGACAGGCAGATTGCTCTGTAGTTCTTGCAGTTATTCATTGCCTCTTTTTTAGGTATGGGTAGTATGTGGTTCATTTTCCAGTCTTTGGCATTTCATTTTGCCTCCATGTCATCTTGAATATTTCGTGTAACCATTGAGCTACTGCCTCTCCTCCCATGTTTAATCATCTCCGGAAGAATTTGGTCAGGGCCTCCTGCTTTCCCAGTTTTTATTTTCGTGATGACTTTTTTGACTTTCTCGTAGTTTATTTCCTCTTCATTTTGTTTATCTCTTTGTTTCTTCATGTTTATTTGTAAGTCTTGCTCTTCTTTGTCGTCTTCAAATTTGTGAGTGTAGTATTCTCCCCATGTCCTCATTATATTTTGAATATTAGTTTGGAAGTCTCCCTTTTTGTCATTGATTGCATTTATTTCCTTGTTTCTTCTCCTTTTATGTGATTACACTCCTGAATCTTCTATTGTGGTTTAGATATAAGTTTTCTAGTTCTCCACTAAAATTTTTACAGCTTTTATTTTTTGCTTCTTTTACTTCTTTTTTGGCTTCATTTCTTTGTTTGATATATTCATTGTGATCTTCTTGATTTTTCGATTTAATATATGCTTTCTTCTTTTTATTAATTTTGTCCTTCACTTTAGTATTTCACCATCGTGTTCTTTGTCTATCTTGATTTATAGTAGTTCTGCCACATATTTCTTATTAGAGTATCTTTGAGGATATTCCATTTTTGATTTAGGGTTATTTCAGTATTTTTATTTTGTATGTCTAAGTCCTGTTTTATTTCTTTTCTAAATTTTTCTTGCAATTCTTAGTTTTTCTATTTTAATTCCGCAGTATTTCTTCCTTTCTTCTTGTATGTGCCAGTGTTGATCTATTTCTCCCATTAACAGTCTGTGGTCCGTTGTTAATTCTGCTTTAACTTCTACTTCTATGTTTAGGAATATGTTTCTTATATTTTCTGTATACAGGGTGTTAATTAAGTACGTAGACAAACTTTAAGGGGTGATTCCTTGATCAATTCTAAGATAAAAAGTTCATACAAACATGAGACCTAAACGGCTTCGTTTTCGAGATACAGGGTGTTGAAGTTTAAACAAAAACATTTTTTTTTCAAAAATCTGGAAAACGGATAGAGGTGTTCTAATGAAACTTGGTGTAGGTTAGTATTTCATAAATTGGCATAGTTTAGTCAAAATAAATTTAATTTATTTCCACCAGTGGCGTGCATCGGGGCGACCTCAGTTATCTAATTTTAGAGAAATCTGGTACGCCACTGTTTTTTAGAAAAAAGTTTTGTAGCTATTGTAAGATTGTTTTTTATTAAATAACATTTTTTAAAAGCATCTTTAAACTGTATTTTGAAAACGAAGCTGTTAAGTCTCATTAACGTCCAATGTACGAAATTGCTGTTACAGATCTTTCCATTTTTCTCGAAAAATGTTTATTCTATCAAAAAATTAAAAGACACATCTTTTGTACAGTTTTAATGGATAAAGCTAAAAACTTGTCGTATTGACTAAAAAACAGTGGCGTACCAGATTTTTTTGAAATAAGGTAACTGAGGGGGCCTCGATGCACGCCACTGGTGGAAATAAATTAAATTAATTTTGACCAAACAATGCCACTTTATGAAATACTAACATACACCAAGTTTCATTACAATACCTCTAGGCGTTTTCCAGATTTTTGAAAAAAAAAATTTTGTTTAAATTTCAACACCCTGTATCTCGAAAAGGAAGCCGTTTAGACCCTATGTTTGTATGAACTTTTTATCTTAGAATTGATCAAGGAATCGCCCCTTAAAGTTTGTCTGTTATACTTTTGCCCTCTCTTCCTAGTGCTATGAATGTATATATTTGTTCTGCGGGATGTTCGAAAAATGCATGTCCTATTATTCCAGTGGTTCCCAAACATTTGGCTTACCCCCCCCTTTTCAGAAAAACAATTACTCAGCGCCCCCTGAAAATCTACATTCTTTAAGCGAAGAAACAGAAAGATATTGTAGTGGTAACTTCTTGAGACTGATAATTATCTATAAGAGTATTTCTAGGTAAGAAATTATTTTGAAAGAATAAATTAATTAGCAATTAAAAAGTACAAGGGGGGATTTATACATTAAAAGTGCAACATATCTAGAATTGTTTAATGAATGATAGATTAGATACAGTTACTGTTAAATTGTGAATACTTTATTAAAAAGGTTTGAGCATATAAGTTGATTTAGTTGTTTGGTAACATAAGTAATTTGTATTAACTGACAATCAGAATAACTAAAGTTAAAGCCAAACTCAAATAATTATCTGAATAAGTAGATTATGAAATGTTATAATAAAATATATCATACAGAAATTTGGTATAAATTATTATTATTGCTAGAGAAAATGATATTTTTAAAATAACCTGTATTTTGAGTAAAAGCAAATTTGAATAATAAACACCCTTTAATATAATGGTATTTACCTGCTGGATGGTGTATTAAAGGATATGATAAAGTAAAATTAAAGAAATGGAGAATAAACAAAATTTAATAAACAGACTGAATAAATAAAGTAACAAATGGTATGAAGAAGAATAAAAACATTTAATAATGGTAAATAGTCCCTATGTTACACAACAGATGAAATATGTACAAACGGTTTTTCTAAATCTTCTTATCTTCTCTTCCTTCTTTAAGCTTTAACCGCCCCTTTATTTTTATTCACCGCCCCCCAAATGCACCCGAAGCTACTATCGCCTCCCCCTGGATCGTTCCAGCGTCCCCCAAGGGGAATTGGGAATCCCTGTATTATTCGTTCATTTTCTATACAGAACCGTAGTAGTCGTTTCTCATTTTTATTTCTTTCCTTTTCTCCAAATTTTCCTAGTATCTGTAGTTTCCTCTGATTATCTTGATTGGAGCCTACTCTTGAGTTTCAGTCTCCTATGATAATTATTTTCTTTCCTTATTGTATTATTTCTTGGTGTTCTTCATAGAAGTCTTCTATCTCGTTTTGTCCCTTCAACTGGTGCATATATTTGTATGATTGTTAGAATTTGATCCACCTTGATCTGTATATACAGACAGATCAATAAAAAAACCAATTAGGGTAGGCTGTGATATGTGTTATACGTTTGGCAGTACTGAAGTGTATTGTCAGTCTATGTCAAATTCGAGATTAAAAGGTTAGGTTTTGTTTGTTGTTTGACACAGACTGACGTAAACCTTAACTTGCAAATCTTGAATTTGACATAGACTGACAATACACTTCAGTACTGCCAAACGTATAACACATATCACAGCCTACCCTAATTGGTTTTTCTATTGATCTCTAGTTACATTATTCTTGAAGTATAAGGTACAATGTACAAATTTTGTAATTTTAAGTTATAATTCCTTCATCACTATTATTCCTACTCCTTTATTATCTTGATCTAGTTTTACTCGCGAGTAATATTATGTGTATCCATTCAACATTTGTTTCCTTCCTTGTCCTTTTTTCCGGTTTTCACTTAAGCGTAGTATTTGTATTTTATATTTTTCCATTTCTTCAATAATTTCTTCCTCTTTAGATGTAAGTGTCTTAGTTCCATGTTCCTATTCTAAGTTTTATTTTTTCTTCCTCATTGTCTGAGTTCTTTACCAATTCCTTTCCTTTGCCCATTGCCAGTGTCCTCTTTATTGGTTTCCCGGTTTTTTGTTTTTGCTATAAGTTCTGGTTAACATTCTTGTTTCCTCCACTGTTATTTATTTCCAGTTGTTTTATTGGTGCTATCAATGTCTGGATGGTATTTGGTCTTATCTGTTTTGTTTGAGAGATTGATGGTTTGAATGTCTTGTTTTGTGCTTTCTTTAAATCTCTCTGTCTTCTATTTCACTAGATCCTAGTTTATTTCTTCCTCTTTTATTAGATTCCATAGTTTATTCTATTCCTTGACTATCTATTACTTGAGAGTATTCTTGAGTTTCGAATTCATTGTTTTCTTCTAAATCGGTTCCACGTTCTTCGTCCTCTTTATCTAAAGTTATTTCATTACTGTTTATTTTTTCCTTTTCTTCTTGATCTTTATCAAGTGTTCCTTCTAGTATTAGTTTATCATACTTTATATATGCTTCTTTGCTTGTTTTCTTGCTTCAATTAATACCGGTTTTAATTTTTTTCTTTTCAATAACATTTTTTGGGTAGTCTTCTTCGATGTATATTTTAGTTCCTGCTAAATTATTTCGGTTTCTAATAATTGTAGTTTTTTCCTATACATTTTTAACCAATTAAAATTGGACTATCGTATTTCCCCTTGTTTATTCTCTTTACGAAATCAATCTCCTCTTCTTTATGGTTTTTATGATTTCTTTTTCTAGGGCCCAATAATTATTCTTTCCTTGTGTTCTTATGCCAAAGAAAACTAGACTTTTTTGCCTCATGTTCCTATCTAACTGGTTGATTTTCTTCTCATTCATTTCAATTTTTGTTTGAGATTCTTTTATTATTTTCCTTTCTAATTCGAATTTTTGGTTAATATTTTGGCTTATTTTCTCCACTTCTTCTCTAAATATACTCCTAATCTTGTCTGCATCAAGGTCCAGATGTTAAATTTATTTGGGTTTTCCTTAAATTTTGTTGCTTTTGCTAGATCTGGTAACGTTGCTGTTTATTTATGTCAGAATTTTGACCTTGTTTATTGTTATTGTTGTTTTGCGTGTATATTTTGTTCTCTTCAAGGATACTTGTGTTCTGTTTTCCGAGTGGAATTCTGCTTTGTATAGGTTTCTTCTATCTTGATTTCTCTAGATGTTTTCTGTTTGCTTTAAATTTCACTTTATTTATAGTTTTTGATTAATTATTATTAGTAGGAGGTCACTTTCATCATTTATACTTTATAATGTTGCCCATAAAAGGCCTTTAATAGTTAAAAATTGTATTGCAGCGTGTTGATCTCATTTAGTCAGTTATTATGTAAATGCTATTATAAAAATAGATTAACGGCAATATAATAATTGCAAATCACTTGTAAATTTATGCATATAAAACAAGAACACGTTAATAAACAACTAGAATTCACTTGTTTTGTCACTGAGATTATTATTATAAACATGTTCCGTTTGAACCAGCCTCGTATAGTGACAACATAGGAAGAAAACTCTGTAAAAATTGAATCAGTAGTTCAGTTAATAGTTTTTGAATGATCTTCCAGTAACTTGTCATTCCTACATTTAATCTTTATTCCATCAGCATATTTGTATCTATCTCAATGTATCGAAAATACTACAGGAATTCGACTATTCTAGAATTTTATAATTTTAAAAAAATCTTAATTATACTAAAAGATGCATAGGGAACTATTTCAAAATGTAAAATGTTTGGACTTATTTAGAAATTTCTTATTTCAAAATCAAATCTCAATTATTCCAAATACTTTGAAGCTTCTATACATTTGTACTCTGTAAGGGTTGCACTACTAAAGCAAAATAAAAGTAGACATTTTTAGTATAATCTACAAATTTTGACTTAGCTAAATATTTCATGTTTAAAATACTAACTTCAATTTCTACTTTGTAGGGTTGTATTATTTTTAGTCAAATGTGACATTTTTACTTGAAACCTTGAGATCTCTGTTGCAATCTTGAAAGTTACTTATTTCAGGGCCCAGATTACGATGACATCAGGTTATCCATCATCGAGCTACCCAATTTTGTTGGTTTAGAAGAGCTCTTCACCTTTAGATGCAGATTAGTCAATAACTGGTAAGCAGAAAAATCTGAGATTTATACTTGTTATTGCCTTTTTGTTTCTAGTGAGCGAACAGTGGAATTGATGCTATCTTTAGAAGCAATGGAAGGTATGACATGGTTCGGCACTTCTGGTTATAAGCTCGACCCGTTGCCGCCACGTGGCATGCAAGAAATACAACTGCAGGCTATTCCTTTAGTCCCTGGTTTGAAGTCCATATCTGGCATCAGATTGCTTGACACGTTCCTTAAACGTACTTATCCTTACGACGATATAGCACAAGTTTTTGTTGTAGTCAATGATAGTAGAGGAAGCCAAGGAAAAAAGAGTGTGCGATGAGTGTTATTAATAGGAATACTAGATTAATAAGAATTATTGTTATTGTCTTTGTTTTATTAATGAAATTAAAAACTAGATTTTGCACATTTTTATTTTACAGTATTTAAAGAGTTTAAATATCTTCTTGTAACCGATAAAAACTGTCAGAATTATGAACATTGAGGAACAAGAGCTTAAATATATCGTTAAAAAAGTCCGGATAGTATTCACAAGCCCTCCTACAGTCAGGGGTCCAGTTAATTTCGAGCAATTTCGGCTGCACATCACCATCACTCCACTCCAACATGACATCAGCTGCATACATGGCACGGGATTGCGGGCTAACGGATATCCCACACGGAGGGTGCTCCATGCTTGCACATTCCAAAACGTCCCACAGCATGTTTAAAATTGACTTTTCCACACAGCTCCATGGTATGTTTGAGTACTGCTGCTCCCATTGGATTTTAAAATCCTCGCAGAGCATATGTTTCAAATTTCTCCCTTCGTCAGTGTAGTTCATCACGGTGAAGTGTTTAGCGTACTGGTCAAAGTCCCGCAGCTCAAAGGGCTGGTTTGCAAACCGCAAGAAGAAGTTTTTGTAAACGTAAGCTTCAAGCGGTCTGACAGATTTCAGGAGAATTACATACCTGAAAAGTGACAGAAGTGATGAGATGGGAAATGTGTAACTCTACGACAAACAACGAAAAGAAAGCAACTGCAAAACAAAATCAGTGAAATGAAATGATGGAAGAATACATTAACAAAGAAATAGGACTGAATGTAAACATAATGGGAGCTTTTAAAATAGAAAAAATGCGTATAACATAATTATATAGGTACTTGCTAAATTACAAATGTATCAAAACGGGGAGATGATTAAAAAGAAGTCTCTAAAGGAGAGAGAACGATCTTAACTGTGAGAGAAAACAACATACAAAAGGAAATCAAAGACATTATAAGAGAAGAAGAAATAACAGGACAAGGAGCACAAATAGAATACAGGAAATTGATAGTTAAGGATAAAGTTTACGAAACACACACAACAAAGAAAATGATAAATAAAAAAGAAAGAGAAGAGGAACAATAAGATTAGGGACATGAGATGTTAGAACGTAAAATGATGGAGGCTGTTAAAGAAATAGATATAAAGCAGAAATAGCAGCCTCATAAGAAGTATGATAGAAAGGAAGAGTTTATAAGGTTCCATTCAGGAGAGGAGAAGCAAGGCAAACATCGAAAAGGATTCACTGTGGCAAAAATTATCAACGGAAGAAGCAAAGGACGAGAAACAAGAATATTATGGGTAACTGAAAAAAGAAGCACACAGTTGGGAAAATAAAAAACTAAACAAGAAGAAAACAAAAACTACGTTGATTGGGAAATAGAAGATACAACATGCAATGAGAAAAACAAAACAAAGTGGGAATATATAAAATTAGGAATACACGCAGTATCTGGAGGTTGTAGGATATAGAAGACAAACATGATCTAAGGAGTGGCTTAATGAAGAATGCAATTGAACAAAACCGAGAAGCTAGAATACAAAGGGTAAGGACAGGAATAACTGAAGACAAGGAACTGTACAAAGAAAGCAAAGAAGCTGACGAAACATACAGAAACAAGAAAAATAATAATATTAGGGAGATACATAAATATAAGGTTATCTAAGAAAAAAGTGAGAATTAGACAGAGAAGCATGTAAGATGAAAAAAACACATACACCATAACAAAGAGGCCACAACAGAAATCTGGAAAACACTTTCACAAACTATTATACATTATAGTGAACATCTAAGAGATGAAGACAAATAGATGAAGAAAATTTAAAAATAGATCAAACAAATATGAAAAGATCAAGAAAGTTAGAAATAAAATCAAGAATGGTAAAGCACCCTGTAATGATAAGATACGTGGAGAGATGATAAAGTATGAACGGGAAAACTTTTATAAAAAGATATACAGTTGCAACGATGTGCAATCAGGGGCTGAGGGGCAGTTAACTGTCAATAGTGTGATGACTTGTTCAAACCTGTATCTATCAAAAGTGTGTGCACCTACTACCTGTTTGTAATGTAGCATGCTGTGTGGATGCTTAATTAATTCAATATTAATATCCAGATATCTAAAGGCTATCATGTGATAACAGTTGGTGGTAAATTACTGG
The DNA here is from genome assembly GCA_940337035.1 of Agriotes lineatus. Taxonomy (NCBI): domain Eukaryota; kingdom Metazoa; phylum Arthropoda; class Insecta; order Coleoptera; family Elateridae; genus Agriotes; species Agriotes lineatus. The sequence continues at coordinate 269,667 of CALNHX010000251.1, read as the reverse complement.
TGGTAGTAGCAATAGACAACCAGGGGATTGTTTACTGCAAGTGAAAAAACTTCTTTAATTTTGAATAATCTACGTTTAATAAGTCACATTAAAGGGTTAACTTTCCTTTAAATGTGAGAGTAATATTGTATATTTGGTACGTGATAGCATAGTATGTGATAGCATGATCACAATTATTATTCATATTATAATTTCAAGATTGTTTGAAACCATTTGAAGTGGAAATTGGTATTTAAACCATCAGTAAGTGAAAGTGAGTGATTGTGGCATGCTGTACTACCGTTTATCAAGGTATTAAGAGGTGCGAGAGCTACAACGAGCTATTTTGGGTCTTCAACAACTCAAGGGAGGTGTTTGACGACTGACAATCAGCTAGGAGCTGATAGAAAATACACTCCAGATACAAGTGAGTCTTCGTGAAGGTTAGTGTATTTTTATTAACAAGTTTGGTACGACAAAATTAGTGGAAAGCATTGTAATTTAGGTTTAGAGCGCAATTTAGAATATTAAGTTTTCTAAATTTGCTTTGATTCGGGTACTCGACGTTTTCGGCCATTATAAGTAGAAATTATATCATTTTGGTCTAGGTATCTGTAATTAATTTTAACCTCAATTTGGAAAAAGTAATTTGATTAAATAATTTGACATTTAGTTTTGATTGATTGTAATGTCAAACCAAGCATAATAATACAATCTAACTTAAAAGAAGGTTCTATTAAAAGTACTAAGGAGTGTGATTGACAAAGAAGTCAATACAATAATAATTTTGTAATTCAGTATTCAATAATAAAGAGATTCATTATTATAACCTTTACTCATTCAGCTGAGGAAGAGGAAGAATAAACTGACTAGCCGAGGTAATTTTAAATAATAGTCAAGTGACATAATTTTAATTTCAATCATATATTTTCATAAGTGAGATATTTCAATTTTGAAAGTAATTCAAAAGCAACAAGGAAAGTGTTTAATACATTATTCTCGATACTACTTCTCTTAACTAAGCAATAGGGTAGATATCCAATTTACTAATTGTAATAACCCTTTGAAAAAGGGTTATATAACATGTTCCACTTAAGACAGTCAATGTGAGAACATCAAACCATGTTGTAGTGAACGAAAAATGATACCATACAGTTTTATGCTACAACTTCGCACAAGAGGAGGTGGCATGGACTCGTACTTAGAGGTAATAATTTTTGTGCTGAAGTCTGATTGCCATCATTGTATTGTTATATTTAGGTAGACCAGGAGTTTCAGAGAGAAAATTTCAATGTTAAGGACGCCCACGATCATCTTCTTCCTCCTCACAAAAAAATTTTAATTACATGGAAAATGTTAGAGCAAGAGAAAGTTGATATACATACAGATAGGGGAGATCTTGAGTAACCCTGCACCTGCAGCACATGCAATTTTTCATCATCACCTGAATGTTAGAAATGATTGTTCTCTCTGAACTCTCCATTCATTGACTAAAGAGTAAGTCTGATGTTCACAGTAAATAGAAAGAGTTATGGTCAAAAGGTCACAAGAGATGTTACAAGAATGATAACGTGAAATTATATTCTATCAAAAATAGGAAAGCACAGATTAGACAATTATTAGGTATAATATTACTGAACATTACATACAAAATATTGTTAGTTATAATACACTACCATTTCAACAAATATGTAAGGATATTGCTAATGCGGATTTCCGCTACGACGATCTACCATAAATGTCATACACATGAGTCAAACAATTGAAAAGGCCTACAAGGATCCATCATCTCGGAAAGCTTTTCACAGTATTAAACAAAGAATTAATTAAGGATATAGAAGGCATAGAGAGCACAAAAAATTACATAACTAACATATATGTGACCATGGAAAACTCTTGAGAAAGAGTCAGAAGTTAACAGGCAATACAGGGAACTTTACAGTAAATGTACGGGTAAGACAAGGCTACCCATTATTTAATATAACCCTTGAAAACGAGGCTGGAAAAATAGGACTCGCAAAGTGAAAACAAAATACATGAGATACAGCACGAAAACATGACGTGGAACAACATATGAAAGTAAGGAAATATGAGTTCAAGCAAGTGCAAACATTTAAATATTTAGGAATATACTGTACAAATTACAGAAAAAACAATGTAAGACAAAGAACACCTATAAAGAATTTCTACAGTTGAGAAATGTGTGCAAAAAAGCTCATACTTTACATAACATTAATACAACCAGCTGTTATTTCGGTGGAAGAAATAATGAGTCTAAAGATCTAGACTCTAAGACTGCAAGGAAAACATAATAGTAAGGACAATAAAAGCAGGAAGGATAAGCTGGATAGGACTTGTACTAAGATAAGCAGAAAAGAAAAGAATAGAAACAATCACTGAATAGAAATCTGATGATCATTTGGTTGTCCGGTCAACCATGAAAATCAAATTCACTGTCGGCTAGATAATTACCACAGGATTTGTACAAATTCATACCATTGCACAACTTTTATTGGGGTCAAACTCATCCTCTCCATTTGTACCATTTATTTTTCATTTTATTCCGTTTTATTTTATTAAAACTTAACTTTTCTAATGTAAATACTTCACAATTCATGACGAATTTAATCTTCAATTTTTATACGTCTTATTTGAATGTTCTATTTCCTTGCAATTCCAGCAAAACCACATTGGAACAATTAATTATTATAGTACCTATTAAACATGATATGTTTATGTATGGCATCTACAAAAACAAACGGGATAAATAAAATTTGGAAGTTCCACAAAACTAGGTAAAAGTAGACCAATAACGCTGATACAGGCAACGAACAGGTTAACGTACAAGGAAACTGAGACAAATAAAGAAGTAGAAATTAATACAATAAAAAAAGAAAAACGAAGGATCTGGAATGCAACGGAAAAAAAGAAAGAAATGAAGATAACAACTTGAAACATTCAAACAATGTTAGAACCCGGAATAATACAGCAACCAGCTGAAGAGATGGAAAAATACAATGTAGATATAATGGAGAGGAAACGGACCTAATACAGAGAAGAGAAATATAGCAAACAAACTGTGAGTATGAATAAAAACGAAATTAGAAAAAATGGAAAAAGCTAGCTTGAAAAACACGAGATATTTTTACAATAAAATAAAAGAAACAAAATGTAAACTAAACATTAAAACAAGAGGAATAAAGAATAATTAAGGAAAACTATGCTATGAAAAGAAAGAAGTAGAACAAATACGGAAAGATCACTTTTATGGCCTATAGAACAAAGAAAACAAATGGAATTTAAGAAAAAATGAAGACAGAATGCAAAAAACTATAGACAAAGAAGAAACAATAAATAAACCAACACTACAGGAAGCACACGAAGCCATAAAAAAATGCAAAACAACAAAACACCTGGTAATGATGACATAAAATAAAAGTCCATTATTATTATTATTATATTATTATAATACCCGAATTTCTAAAATATGAATATCATCAATTACACAAACTTATTCTAGAAATCTGAGAGCAAGAGAAAATGCCCAAAGACTGGAACACTACCAATAAGGTTTTAGACCTGGAAACGTCCAGGTTCATCTACCAATGTCATACATATCCTACAACAAATTATAACAAGAGCAGTGGAATTTGATATTGTGTTACAAATCATATTCATTGACTTCAAAAATGCTTTTGACACAGTAGACGGATGAAGCATGATAAATATTTTAGAAGAGCTGAAAATACCAACAAAACTAATACACCTAATAAAAATGACCCTAGAAGACACAGAAGCAGTGATTCAAGTAGAAGCTTACACTGAAAAATTCAAAATCAGCACTGGAGTAAAGCAAGGTGACATAATAACCGCTACAGTATTTAATCTATTTCTCGAAGGTATGATAAGAAATGTACATGGTACAATAATTAATCGAGAGGCACAAACAATAGCTTATGAAGACGACCTAACAATAATTGCCCAATCGAAAAAAGGACTGCATGAGAGAATACTCAACATAGATAACGAAGCAAAGAAATGGGACTATTGATCAATAAAACGAAAACAAAATACATAAAGCTCAGCACAATTGGAGGAAATGCGGGTAATAGAATTCAAGTAGGAGACTATAATTTCGAAGTCGTGAACACGTTTACTTGTCTGGGGACACTGATTTCCATATTTGGTGAGGGAAAAGTACGCAACACAAACATCAGCACTAACAAAGAAAGAAGACTGATATTAGACCCAGTTAAAAGTAAACAATGATGGATGCAGGCCAATGATGAGCTACGAGATACACCAAGAAATGAGAGGAGAGAACAATTGACGATTACGATTTATAAAGGCCCAACGTCTAAAATGGTTAGGACACATTATGAGAGCCCAGCAAGATGACCAGATCAAGGTGACAACAGAATGAAGACCCACAGAAACAAGAAGCAGGCTGAGAAACAGATAGCGGGATGCTGTTTTACAAGATGTGGCAGCCCTCAGAGAAAAAAATTGAAGAAAATCGTGTGAAGATAGAAAAAAATGGAGAAAAATTACAGAAGAAACAAGAAGACACCAAAAACTATAACTATAAATAAAAATAAAGTTGAAGAAGAGAAAGAAAAAGGACTCTGATCCATTCTAGTTCATGGATCAAACATCCTTCGAAAGAAGGGGCTATAATCCCTCGGGATTGTGAAGCCGAAAGAAGAGAAGAACAATTAATTAATTTATTGATTATTTTTCTTGCTTATAAACTACAAAAGCTGAAACAACGTAGGAAATGGTTTAGGACACAGGTCCGTTTCCAAAAATTTATTGACAATGATAAAAATACTAGCAATGTAATTAAACCATAATGTGTGGTACATTGTTGGATTTAGAATATACAGGGCTTCTAAACTTAGACATCAGATAATAAGGTACGTATTTAAACAAATGAGGTTAATGATGGTTGTTTGAAGACGAAATAGGTGTCATTTTGTTAGTCCCTTAATTATGCAACTTTTTTACCATTTAATCAAATCTGTATCTCTTAGTATTAACGGGATGCCCATACTGGCCCTCCTTATCTTGGACACACTATACAGTGAGAATAATGTAAACTCTATTCACTATAGTCCCGGATTGTCAATGTGAAAATCCAATTAAAAACAATTCTTTATATCATGGTTAATACTTTTAAGCCAAGCTATGGGTAACTAGAAACAATTAATGAAGCTACTAATGTCAAAACTATAACTTAAGGTTATATTTCGAACTGACTTAAGCAAAAATAAATAAAAGTTGCCAGGTAATAAAACACAAATTTTCAAAATTACGGTTTTGCGTTGTCCAACCTAGTAGTATCAAAAAAACCAATCGAAATTCAACAGTGCTACCATAAAACGTCATTTTTGACAATCCGGGAGCATAGTGAATAGAGTATAAGACTATACATGGCTGAATTATGCAAAATTAGACATAAAGTAAATTTTTTTCTATAATAATTTTCATGGTCAACTTTCTAGGGGATAAGTTGCATTCCTGCAGGGTCCCTAGTTTTAATAATGTTGGTACATAAATTTTTAGTTCTTTTCTTCCACTAAAAAAATAATTGTCATTTTGACAGATATGTTATAATTTAAATAGCTTGCTTCATTTTTGCATTTAAACTATTTCTTGGTTTTATTTTTCTATCCGATTTTATTGATGATGACGATGACTCCATGTTAAAAAAAGAAATTTGTCAATAGTTTAAATTAAGAAACTTTAACATTCAAAATTGACACAACCATAATTTTGAAAAAGTTCTACCAACACGGGGTATAAAAATTTCCTAGCGTTTTAATCACATATTTACCAACATTGTAACACTTTGACAGTTATTATAACGGGTGTTCATAAACAGTCGTCATCCCAGTAGGTTTTGACTTCAAAAACGTATGTCTATTATAATTGAGAAAAACTGCGCTATGACAGTACTCAATGACGTTTCATTGTGTTGCACGAATTAATCAAAGATATAACATTTTGTTTTTCAAAGCAACAGGGATGACGACTGTTTATGAACACCCGATAGAAAAAAAACGTACTTTAGGGAATTCAATTTATTTAATGTTACCATGGCGTTTCTAAACAAAATAATAACACAGTGACTATAGACACTAATTTAAACTGGATTATTTTATTGTAATTTCAAAACCGACAATTGTTACTAGCATGGGTAAATTGATTAACGCTAAAATAAAGTTGTCAATGTACAGTCTTACATTATTCACACTGTATATTAGCCCATAAGCTTTTGTTATATCGGTCTATAAAAAAGGCGATCTACATGATCATGCTAACAGACCTATCGCACTGTTAAGCATATTTTCAAAAATTATTGAAAAACTGATATTTGACCGATTACATATCAGCTTATCTAAACAAACATATGTTGCTGCCGAACAATCAGCACGGCTTTCACTGTGGCCGATCGATTGAGACTGCCAGTGTCGATCTTTTACAGTTTATCTATGAGAAACTGGGTATTGATCACCATGTAATGTCTCTGTTTTTCGACGTCACTGCTGCATTCGATATTTTGAAATTACCATTCGTAGCCAGTAAACTAACTAATATGGGCATTGAAAGATTTACTCTTGACTGGAATATGTCCTATCTCACCAATAGATCACTGAAAGTAAAAACTGACCGTAACTTTTCGAGCAAGCATCTAACAGATCTTGGAGTTCCTCAAGGATCAGTGATAGGCCCCCTTATAATCATGCTGTTCGTCAAAGACCTTCTCCTAACAATAACTAAGGCTAAACTTGTTAGGTTCGCTGACGATACATCCATATAATCTTAGCCCCAACAATTAATGAACTTCAGGTTTCGGCAATGGCTGTGTGTAATGATTTTAAAAACTGGTGCAATAAAAACATGTTGATACTGAATATGGTCAAGACAGAGTGCGTATAGTTCTTCCAGAAGAAACACTTATGACACAAAATGACGCAAATCCTAACCTGCTAACCTCGAATTTGACATTGACGTACAGTGTCACCAACATATTATTCATACGTTGAATTTCCACAGCCCACTGAGGAACAGTTTTTTTTGGATCTCTCGATATAATTATGGCCCCATCCGTATAATTATGGCCCAATCCGTATATAACAGCAATGAGATAACATGAACAAGAAAATAACACATATTGCTTGAGTAAGAAAGAGATAAACATAGTAGCAAATATACGAGTACGCTTCACGTTCATTTAATTATGACACAAGTCAACTAAAATAATTTTGTTGTATGGTCATCTCTTTCTTACTCAAGCATTATATTGTGTTGTTCATGTTATCTTATTGCTATTATAACGGGTGTTCAGTAGAATTTGTGGTCTAGTCGGCTTTGGAACTGATGAAGTCATGTCGTGCATTAAATCATACGGCTGATAACTGACATTGGTGACACTGTCAGTCAATGTCAAATTCGAGGTTAACAGGTTAGGATTTGCGTCAGTCTGTGTCAAAACTGACGCAAAACCTAACCTGCTAACCTCGAATTTGACATTGACTGACAGTGTCACCAGTGTCAGTTATCAGCCATACGATTTAATGCACGACATGACTTCATCAGTTCCAAAGCCGACTAGACCACAAATTCTAATGAACACCCTTTATATAATTATGGCCCCATCCGTATATTTATGTGTCACTACGTAATGATGCATCGTATTGACTTCTCACATCTGTATACTATTTTAGCAGCTACGTGAATAAAGTTATCTTATCTTATCTTATCATGTCTGTACGATCACTATAAGAAAAGTTATTAAGTGATGAAAATTATGGCACGGGTGAAAAAATCGAGTTATGTATTTTTGAAATTTCAAAAATCGATTTCTCAAAAACGGGATCACAAAAAATTAAAACAAAAATGTCTGTATTTAGATACATGCAAATTTTACTTTAATGGCCCACTTGTCTAAAATTTAAACAAAAACAAAATCTCCTAATTTCTTTTATATGCCGTAACTTTTTTGTTACTTAAGATATTGAGATGCGATTTGAACTAATTTGCATGGTAATTTAAATACATTTATTGGCACTTAATAAAACCAATTTTATTCGTTAAAATTTTTAGTAATCTAACCTAACCTCAAAATTTTAAATTGGTACCTTGCAATTTTTTCAGCCCTTTTAAGAAAGGATTTTTTTCTGAATGCAATGATGTACTACATGATATGGAAACATCTTAAAAATTTTGAAAAACTGAGCTTATTCTTTTTACAGGCAGAAATCACTAGTGCCATGATCACAATAATTTTGTTTTTTATTTATTACGTTATCTGTGAAATTATGTTTCTAAACAAAAAGCAGGCTTATGATCATACGTGCCTGTCAGTAGTGTGAGTGTTACGTATTACTTCAACTTATAATGGAAAATTTTGAAAATATGATGTATTTTGTGCGTATATCGAGTGCTACAAGAACGTAGAACTTACACGTCAAACATACGGAACACACTGACATTACTGGAAGGCACGTATGATGATAAGCGTGCTTTTTGTTTAGAAACATAATTTCACAGATAACGTAATAAATAAAAAACAAAATTATTGTGATCATGGCACTAGTGATTTCTGCCTGTAAAAAGAATAAGCTCAGTTTTTCAAAATTTTGAAGAAGTTTCCATATCATGTAATACATCATTGCATTCAGAAAAAAATCCTCTCTTAAAAGGGCCGAAAAAATTGCAAGGTACCAATTTAAAATTTTGAGGTTAGGTTAGATTACTAAAAATTTGAACGAATAAAATTGGTTTTATTAAGTGTCAATAAATGTATTTAAATTACCATGCAAATTAGTTCAAATCGCATCTCAATATCTTAAATAACAAAAAAGTTACGGCATATAAAAGAAATTAGGAGATTTTGTTTTTGTTTAAATTTTAGACAAGTGGGTTATGACAAGTAAAATTTGAAGATGGATTCTTAATGAGCTCTCAAACCTTCACCTTTTTGCTAATTTAACCATCTCTCTATCTCTTCAAATACAAAAGTTACCCATGCTGTCCCTACGAAATCCGGGCACCCTGTATTTGCTGTAAATTTCGTTTAAATTAAAAGGTTTGAATTATATAGTTTTTTCTGTAGGTGACTCAAATGGGTGCAAATGGAGAGATAATGAGTTTGACTATAAATTTGACAATAAAAATTGAAATCAAACCATATCCGGGTCAGAATAGCACTTCTTCAGCCTTGTTTTTTGAAAAGAGACTAGTTTGAGGGGATAGAAGTTATACTTTGGTTGTATGAATTTATACAAATTCCGTACCAATTATCTAGCAGAAATTAAACTTCATTTTTGCGGTTGTCCGAGCTGGCGATACAATCACGGAAACATGTAGAAAACAGACTGAGCAACACAAAAAATAAAAGATGAAGTGGCAGAGGATCTAAGAAGCATGAAAGTTGTGTAAAAATAAAACATAAGGTAAAAAACAATACAAAAGCAGAGTACTAAAAGAGCACTAAAAGTTAAATTGCAGAAATTTTTTTAACTAAAACAGAAAGACAGGAATCTTCCACCCTGAAATCAGAATTTGCAGAGTGGTGCCGATTCCTGAGAAGAAATAAAAGCCATCAATCAATATCTATTTACATACCTGACGTCAAACTTAACTTTTCCACCACATTCGGCTCGGTGGAATAGTACGGGGTTGTCAATGTATTTCTGAGCGATTTTTGGGCCAGTTGCTGGGAGGCGCACAATATAATTTAGGTTTTTGGTTATGTGGGTGTCTATCCCTCGTGCCAAGTTAAACGGCTTAACAATCCAATGATTATCCAACCCTTTGCTATCACAATGCTGATAATAACTAACAAATTTGGGTAGTTCTGTTACTAAATTGTACGTAACAGGAAGCCATGGCGGCGCAGCTGCTAAGACTGACTTGCCACGATCATTATTAGCTTTTCGTCTAGCTATTATGCACAGGAGATCTTTTACAGTTAAAACATATTCAAATGGGAACTGATTAACAAACTTATGTGGGGTTTCACTAAGCTTTTCGAAATCTTTGAAATGCTTCATGTACCACAAGATATCTGCCTGCTCCTCGTCATCTACAAGCTGAAAAGCAGGATCCGTTAAATACTGGTGTATCAAGGTATACTCCGCGAAAACTTTGTAGTTATCCTTGACTTCATGTCGATCCTGCAGTTTACACAAAGCAGGCAGCGACTCTTGTATATGCCCACTTAGAAAGTAATCGGGATCTGGTTCTTGGTTTACAAAATTTACATTAAGAAATGACGTGTATTTCCAAGGCAGTATAAGAGCTGCACGTGCTTCTTTATCCACCGGCCTTTCCACAAAATTTCGTGTAACCACATCGCCACAACTTACATCTTTAATAGGATAAATTAACGAATAAATAATTTGCTCCGGAATATACAGTAATGGAACAACCCTAAAGTTCGGCGCTTCACTGTGTTGGATAGCTGAACCCACTTCGTCTAGCATATACCACACAGCCACCCGATCTTCGGCATTTTCTCCATCCTGAGTCCAGTAGCAGTCGCAGTACTTCCACAGTTCTTCGAAAATCCGCTCGGCGAGTTCCTCTGCGTCGTCTTCAGGATCGAACCCTACAACGGAAGCCATTCGATTTCTGAGGGAATTGATTCCCTTCAGCTGCTTCCTAGCATTTTGAATGCGGAAAGTCCAGGCGTGGTCGACTAAGTATATGTGTTTGGCATCGGTGGCTTTGAGACCGTCTTCTGCCTTTACTTGTAATTCCCAGGGAGGGTCATGTTCGCCACGTTCACTACCGTAGTCTACCTGAAGCAATGTGAATACGTTACCAGCATCAAAGGTTGAGTTTTGTAGTTTTTCGAATATCGTGCTCCAATATTGCTTGGGAACGCTAGACAACTCGAGTTGAGACTTGTGGAGCTCTACGAATTTTTCAAAACTGATTTCGGACATTATTTAGATGTACTATTATTGCGTTGTTAATTTACACATAACACATAACCTCACTTTCTCACGTGGTATTTGATTTGGGCGTATTAAATCTATTCCTGTTTTACAGCGAGATTTTTAATGGTGTTCTACAACGAAACGCTAGATGTTCTTCCATTTCTATAAAGAGCTTGTAGGATTTAATTATTGTTTACTTGAAGGTGAATTACTTCCATTTTCTTTTAGATTTTCAATAAAAAATGTATTGGACGTTTAAATAAAATTGTTCATTAGTCAGAATAGACAATCCTTATGCACTTCTATTTCAACGCCCTGTAGAAATTCTTCACTCGTAAAATGTAGCCTACATCATTTTTAAAGTAGAAATTTTTCATTTATAAATTATAATTATCCACGTTTGAAGTTTGAACCTTTGAACTAGAAATTTTTATTTTCAAAAACCATATATTGCGTTAATACAGTATGATTTAGTTTGTGTTGACTTTTAAATGTATTTTTTTAAGTCGATCAAAAAGTGACATCTATATACAGCGTGATCAGAATAATGGGTAACAAAGGGGCAACTTTTTAAATTTGCATTTATTAGAAAATTTTGTTCTTGCTAAAGTCTCTGCATTTTCTAAAATTCAAAACAAACTTGCTAAAATTTAAATAGCTCCTTTCGTATACGGGGGAGGTTCAAAAATATGAAAATGACATTAGAATAAAGAACCCTTATTATTCAAAATAGACAAAAAAAGTTATTTAGAAAAGTTGCTTAGAATTGAGAGGTGTAAAATATGAAGTCACAGCTACCTACTCCAAAAAAATAATTTCCTCGCTTTTTCCCTTTTTTACCGCCCTGTGCATTACGCTTCAGATTAACTTATTATCAGATACGGTAATAGTATATTACTTTACAAGAGATGTAAATCTTCCTACATCCTGTGTAAAGTAGGTACATACTTTTTTTCACTAGCAATATTTCCTTATAGTCCGGGAGCCAGTAAACTTTTTGTTACGTCATAAGGTAAACGGCTAAATTATACTTCATGAATTAGTTTTTGTGCTAATGTAAACGAAAACTGATTTCTGGTATCCCAAATCCGGGGATAACATTTAGGGTTGTGATGTGAAAGTTGTCGCAATTAACAACTATTTTACGTCATTTTTAAATGCAAAATACAAGTTCCCATCAGAAGTTTAATTAACACAGAGCAATAAAATATATTTCTGAAATGTGGAATCCGGGGATAACCCCTTCTGCAAAGAGGGTGAATATGTACGGTTGAAGTTGTGAAAATTTTTATAAGATAAATGAAAAATTCTTTTTGCATGCACTAGTGCGAACATTAAACATTACAAAAATGATATTCTGCATAAAAAACTCGGGGGTCATGACTTTCTGCAAGCGCCTCAAAAGTAAGTTGTTGCGCGCCGTCAAATGCTCTTGCCGAATCAATTTCACGTTATTATATTCAACAAATCAATGCGATTTGCACAACAATAATTTCTCACAATTAGTATACACGAATTTAAGAATGATCAAAATTATGTATTTCATGTTTATGAACAAACTTCAGGAATTTTTCGAAATTGTTCTCAATCGGGGGAGATTTAATTTATAAGTAATAAAATTTAACGTAGTGTTCTAATATTTTGCGCTGGCAGACAGCTTTGTTTGTGTAGATTAACCGTTCATGTTTGTTATTCTTAGATATTTCACTGTAAGTCTGGTGACGCGAACCCAAGTTCAGGCTTTGCACTCGCGCGTCATGCCTGTTAAGGCCTAAATCGACGTTTCACCTCTTTCGGCCTGGATTTGTTGTTCGGCTCAGCTCCCAGCTGGGCGTACCTTATAAGCCATTCTTAAGAGCCGGCATAGATGCCGAATATACCTGTATTTTTGTATGGTGTTTGGTAGGTCACTTGGTGTGGCCAATAGATGTATTAACTGAACAGTCTTATTCTTTGCCTTTTTGTGTCTTATGCATGTTTGTTTACATGGGGACTGTGTCACTGTGTTACGACCATTGTAAGGTGAGGCCCGGACGTGGCGGACGGGCATTCCAGGTAGGTTTTTGTATCTGTCGCTGCACCAGGGTTTCTGAAATATTTATTTGAGTACTTCTCGCTCCGTTTAAACCTCCAGGTCCGGTTGAACGTGGGTATCTTGAGTTGGATCTGGTGGCACCCATTTCTTTAGCAATACCCTGTATATACCTCGACACGCTTGCCCTGCGGTGTACCGTCTTGAATCACACCCATCTCCCTGAGCGCATTCGAGCCGAGGCCTTTAGCCTGTTTTTAACGATTGTCAGGGTGAGCGTGCCCCATTTCCCGGATTTGTTTAGCATTCGATACTCGCCCATTCGTTAGCGTCGTAAGGTTAATTTGATACTGTAACAGAACATCATAATTTTAATATCATATTCTTTTTCGCTAAAAAGTCCTCCGCTTTTTCTCTCCGATTACACAAAAAATCATCTGCTGACAACTAAACTAAATAATTACAATGAAAAGATTTGTACATTCCATCAAAAAATCTTTCCAGAGATCACAGTCAGGCTGCTGAAACCCAGAGCAGCACTGAAAACCATCTCAATACAACACAGGAGAGTACCACTTCATTGTTAGTTGCTCTAGAAGAAGTTTCTGATCCAATAGACCTCGAAACAGACATCGAGACGAGCTTTTCGGAAGCATCTACGATTCCTCGATCATGCCTTTTTTGTAGTTTATCTCATAAACGTCCTAAAGGTCGTGTTTATTACATTAATTTGTGGAAATTGTACTATTTTGTGCAAAGAGGTAATGCTGGTAGCACTTGAGAAACACGATAACAACATGTTTGGGAAAACTGAGAATAGTAAGAAAAATTCGTGTATATTTATTGTTGTACAAATAGCAATATCGTGAAATTGACTCGGCACGAGCATTTGACGGCGCGCGACAAGTTGCTTTTGAGGCGCTTGCAGAAAGTCATGACCCCGGAGTTTGTTATGCAGAATATCATTTTTGTAATGTTTAATGTTCGCACTAGTGCATGCAAAAAGAAATTTTCATTTATCTTACAACATTTTTTACAACTTCAACCCTACATATTCACCCTCTTTGCAGAAGGGGTTATCCCCCGATTCCACATTGCAGAAATATATTTTATTGCTATTTGTTGATTAAACTTTTGATGGGAATTTGTATTTTGCATTTAAAAATGACGTAAAGTAGTCGTCAATTACGACAACTTTAACAGCGCAACCCTTAATGTTATCCCCGGATTCGGGATTGCAGAAATCGGTTTTTGTTTAATAATAATAATAATAATAGTTTATTTCCAACAGGGGCAACCCCAATTACAGGAAATATATGTAATACTTACAAAAAACATAAAATAATGTATATATATATATTGGCTGACAAAGGAAAGTAGAAAATTAAACAAATCTGTGGTAAGAAATCACTACTCAAACAGTTATAGTATGCGAATATTAATTTTAAAAAATAAGTAAATAAAAAAAAAATAGATTTAGATTAATAAAACAAGACAAGCAGATGTGTACATGAAACCGCAAGGACAATTGTAATAAGTGCCAAAGTAGAGACCATCAACTATGTAATACAGAAATCATGTCGCAAGGGCATACAAAGATTAAGATGAAGATGTGTAATGTACAAAACTTGCCCATACAGCAAATTATCCCTCCATCGAGATGGCAGTACGAAAGTTATTAAATGACATAAAGAAAATGTCAATATCTCGATTCAAGTTGTTATAAGCATTCGACATTGCTACAATCAGCTTACATCAGCACAAACACTAATTCATGAAGTTTAATTTAGCCGTGAGCCCAATGACGTAACGAAAAAGTTCACTGGCTCCCGTACTATATGTAAAGTAAATGGTAGGTAATACTCGTAACCTGGCGTAAAATTATGACATTTGCTAAATTATAGTAGCCTAATAACGCTTTGACGTTTTGTTTGACAGTTATTTACGCACTGTGAAAAATTCTTGGAAAAAATGCGTGCATACGATTGCGAATGCTGTTTTGTGAGCTTTGTGATTGTATTCTGATTAAAAATGGATAATAGTACGAACGATAATGGTTTTCTTCGTGTTAACCAAGTGGCAGACATGGCATCTTATCAGTTGTAATACATGCGGGATGTAAGTAATTTACTTCTCTAGGGAAGTATGTAAGTACATTGTCATGGCAACTGTAACAATTTTTGTAAATGTAGCCTACATCCCTCAAATCAGACAGTGTAACGATCATTTGCAAGGAAGGTAGTGAAAAAAATATACTGTCCAAAATCAGTGTCGCTTACTTAGCAACAAGAAAATTAATTGAAATTAGTGCTAATAATTCAATTTTATTTTGTCCAAAGTAAAAAACAGATGTCTTTCAAAAAGTTTCAAAACAAATAATCCAAACATCAACAGGAATTCAGAACAATTTAAATGTTTAATTGAAATGTTATGCTTAACAAATATTAAGAATAAAATTTCCTTCTTTATTATTTTGTACGTTTGATGTTCGGATCATTTGTCATTTTTTTTAAAGATACTTGCGTTTTTCACGTTGGACACACATTTTTTAATTTTTCAACACTAATTTCGATTCACGTAAGTTTCTTGTCGCTAAGTAAGCGACACTGATTTTGGACAGTATATTTTTTTCACTACCTTCCTTGCAAATGATCGTTACACTGTCTGATTTGAGGGATGTAGGCTACATTTACAAAAATTGTTACAGTTGCCATGACAATGTACTTACATACTTCCCTAGAGAAGTAAATTACTTACATCCCGCATGTATTACAACTGATAAGATGCCATGTCTGCCACTTGGTTAACACGAAGAAAACCATTATCGTTCGTACTATTATCCATTTTTAATCAGAATACAATCACAAAGCTCACAAAACAGCATTCGCAATCGTATGCACGCATTTTTTCCAAGAATTTTTCACAGTGCGTAAATAACTGTCAAACAAAACGTCAAAGCGTTATTAGGCTACTATAATTTAGCAAATGTCATAATTTTACGCCAGGTTACGAGGGCGGGATGATAATTAGTTAGCCTCCATAGATTTTAAATACATAAATAAAAATGTATATTAAAAAATATCAACTTCCATCTTTGAATTGGCAATACTGAAAATATAAAGTCCATCTGTGAAATAGTTTGTTGTTAGCAGCTGTTTAAAGAAAATGTGTGTTGTATTTGTTTAACAATGAAAAATACTGATCATTGTGGGGTTTTTAATTTTTGCATACAAAAGTCTTAAAAGGTGCAAACATTTTTGAATAGACGAAAACTGTGCTGACTGAATGTGCTCCATCATATACGACAGAAAAAAATTAGATGGTTAAATTTAATAGGGTTGCACCACCATCCAAGACGAGCACCGCTCTGAACGTCAAAGAAATGTCACTACAACAGAAATGGTTACTAAAATTCACGATATGTTGTTGAAAGCCAAATGACTGAAATTGAGTGAAATAGCTAATGTAGTGAAGATATCAAAAGAGCTGGTGTGCGATATTTTAACCCAAGAATTGTGCACGAAAAAACTATCCGCATGATGGGTGCCGCGTTTGGTTAAATTTGATCAAAAACGTGTTCGAAAGCAACTTTGACAAGAGTGTCTGGACCGTTTTAAGAAGAATGCAACTGATTTTATGCATGATTTGTTACTACTGATCAAATTTGTATCCCACACCACCAAATTTAAATTAAAGCAATGAGCAGAACCTAGCTTTTCGGCCCCAGAGAAAGCAATTACCCTAAAATCAGCTGGCACGGTGATGTCATAGCTTTTTTGAGATGCAAAAGGGATTTTGATGATTAATTACCTTTCACAGGAATTAACGATAGGTAGTGAATGCTCTGCTAACGTTTTGGACGAATTGCATCAAAATATTCAACAAAAAGCGGCCAGGTTTAACGCATACAAAATAATTTTTACCAGAAAAATGCGCGTTTTCACACTGGAGTTACTGCAATGGTCAAGTCATTGAATTAAAGCACGATTTGATTCCGCATTCACCTCATTCACTCTATTTGGCTCCCTCGGACTTCGGCGTATTCCCTAAGCTCAAAATTTTCCTCGATGGATAAAAAAATTCATCTGTTGAAAAAGCCAAGGCCACTGTTGGCACCTATTTTGCAGACCTTGAGTAAAGTACCTTTCGTCATGGGATCAAAGCCTTCGAGCACCGCTGGACAAAATGTATTGAGCGTCTAAAAGGCTATGTTAAAAAATAAAAACAATTTTGAAAACATAAAACCGGTCTTTCATTGTTAGGCTAACCAATTATCATCCCGCCCTCGTATTACCTACCATTTACTTTACATATAGTACGGGAGCCAGTGAACTTTTTTGTTACGTCATTGGGCTCACGGCTAAATTAAACTTCATGAATTAGTGTTTGTGCTGATGTAAACAAAAACCGATTTCTGCAATCCCGAATCCGGGGATAACATTAAGGGTTGCGCTGTTAAAGTTGTCGTAATTGACGACTACTTTACGTCATTTTTAAATGCAAAATACAAATTCCCATCAACAGTTTAATCAACAAATAGCAATAAAATATATTTCTGCAATGTGGAATCGGGGGATAACCCCTTCTGCAAAGAGGGTGAATATGTAGGGTTGAAGTTGTAAAAAATGTTGTAAGATAAATGAAAATTTATTTTTGCATGCACTAGTGCGAACATTAAACATTACAAAAATGATATTCTGCATAACAAACTCCGGGGTCATGACTTTCTGCAAGCGCCTCAAAAGCAACTTGTCGCGCGCCGTCAAATGCTCGTGCCGAGTCAATTTCACGATATTGCTATTTGTACAACAATAAATATACACGAATTTTTCTTACTATTCTCAGTTTTCCCAAACATGTTGTTATCGTGTTTCTCAAGTGCTACCAGCATTACCTCTTTGCACAAAATAGTACAATTTCCACAAATTAATGTAATAAACACGACCTTTAGGACGTTTATGAGATAAACTACAAAAAAGGCATGATCGAGGAATCGTAGATGCTTCCGAAAAGCTCGTCTCGATGTCTGTTTCGAGGTCTATTGGATCAGAAACTTCTTCTAGAGCAACTAACAATGAAGTGGTACTCTCCTGTGTTGTATTGAGATGGTTTTCAGTGCTGCTCTGGGTTTCAGCAGCCTGACTGTGATCTCTGGAAAGATTTTTTGATGGAATGTACAAATCTTTTCATTGTAATTATTTAGTTTAGTTGTCAGCAGATGATTTTTTGTGTAATCGGAGAGAAAAAGCGGAGGACTTTTTAGCGAAAAAGAATATGATATTAAAATTATGATGTTCTGTTACAGTATCAAATTAACCTTACGACGCTAACGAATGGGCGAGTATCGAATGCTAAACAAATCCGGGAAATGGGGCACGCTCACCCTGACAATCGTTAAAAACAGGCTAAAGGCCTCGGCTCGAATGCGCTCAGGGAGATGGGTGTGATTCAAGACGGTACACCGCAGGGCAAGCGTGTCGAGGTATATACAGGGTATTGCTAAAGAAATGGGTGCCACCAGATCCAACTCAAGATACCCACGTTCAACCGGACCTGGAGGTTTAAACGGAGCGAGAAGTACTCAAATAAATATTTCAGAAACCCTGGTGCAGCGACAGATACAAAAACCTACCAGGAATGCCCGTCCGCCACGTCCGGGCCTCACCTTACAATGGTCGTAACACAGTGACACAGTCCCCATGTAAACAAACATGCACAAGACACAAAAAGGCAAACACCAAACCTCAATTTGTAATGGCTGTATGAGGCTAGGATACTTTCCACTATCTTGGCGAACTGCGAACATACTACCAATCTACAAATCTGGAAAAAACAGGCACAACCCTGATAGCTACCGACCCATTAGTTTATTGTCAACCCTAGCCAAGCTCCTGGAAAAGGTGATTCTCACTCGTCTGCAAGACTTTATAATCGAAAATGAAGTCATTCCGCCTCATCAGTTTGGGTTCAGACGGTCGCACTCAACAGCTCACCAACTTATTAGATTAACAGAACTAATTGAGAAGGGGTTTGAAGAAAAGAAATACACCGCAGCAATCTTCTTAGACCTGGAAAGAGCCTTTGATAAGGTCTGGCTTGAAGGACTCTTGTATAAAATGATCATGCTAAACATCCCGGCTTACATAATAAAAATTATAGACTCCTTTCTGAGCAACAGAACGTTCAGAGTAAGAGTTAACGCAACACTTTCTAGCGTCAAAACAACAAAGGCAGGAGTCCCTCAGGGGAGCCTCTTGGGGCCAACTTTATTTAATCTTTATGTACATGACTTGCCCACAGTAAACAATTCAACACTAGCCATGTTTGCCGATGATACGGCGATCCTAACGCAGGGTACTACAATTGAAACAACAATAGAACGACTACAAAATGCAATAAACGTAACGTGTGACTGGTATCAAAAGTGGAAAATAAAAATCAATCCTACCAAATCACAAGCAAAAATGTTTACACTCAAACGTTATACCCATCTCCCAACAATCAGACTAAACAACGATGATATTCCATGGAACCCAAAGGATGCTGCAGTCAAGTACCTAGGAGTCCATTTACATGCAAAACTCAACTGGGGATTACACCTAAATAAAAAAATTAATGAGTGTCACACAAGACTCATGTTATTGTACCCTTTGATCAACCGACAATCCCATCTTATATCTGAATGTTCACTATTAATCTATAAGGCCATTCTCCGACCTATATTAACTTACGCATGCCCAGTTTGGAGTAACGCGCCCAAAACGTCATTGAAGAAACTTCAAACCATGCAAAACAAAGTGCTACGTCTTGCCATTAACTGTCCTTGGTTCATACGCAACAGCCAAATACACCAAGAGTTAAGTGTTCCACTAATCTCAGACTACATTCACAAACTAAGCAGTAACTTTTAAAAAAAAATAGTGATGTGTACAAGTGCAACTAAATTAAACATCGGTCAAAAGAACATACACTCAAGGATTAAGCGTAAGCTACCACAAGACCTACTCTAGATTAACTAGCCTTAAGTAATATTAGAACCTAAATGTTGTAAGCTAGAGGTGTGAATACACTCACTTAATCCTCTCTCAAAAATTAATGTACTCCTAGCCATAAGTTTCTTCATTGTACCAAAGCCGTGTATTGCATCTTCGTTCATAATGATCAGGAACCCCTCCGCAGGGGTTCTACAGTGCGTTTAGCACTTACTACTATATTAATTGTTGTAAGAAGTGCACTATCACTAGCAATAGCCGCAAGCGGCGATAACACGCGATAGCCGTTGACACTTGTACTTTCGAGCGAGCGGAGCGGAACACCGATCTTTACGCTAGGAAAGACAAATCGCAACTCCGATTTGTAAAGTAAATGTATTCACAACCTATCAAATGTAAAGTTTGACTAGTAAATGCATACATTTTCGCATCTGATTTAGCAAAAGTGTGCACAAAATAAAACACGAAAATCTAAGTAAATACTTTTTTGCACTTCCGGGACTAAACGACCTACTTTAGGGGTGATTTTGAAGGACCAAAGTGCCACTTTTAATACCTGAGGTATTAAATTTTTATTTAATCCCTCAGGGATGAAAAGTGCCTTTGATCCCTTGAGTAATTATTGCCCTCGACTACTCGAAGATCAAATGATGCACTTTTGTCCCTTGGTATATAATATACTATTTTCTACTCGCTGTATAGAAAGTCGGCTTTTGCGACCTTATCTTAGGAAACGAAACTGTCAATTTCCAACCAGCGGAAGCCAATTTTTATTAAATCCCGGCGGGAGCCAATATTTTTACCTCCCGCATTTGTGTTTATGTAGCCATGAATCCCACACCAAAGCTCGGCAACGCTATGTTGACTTGAACATTAGACAAAATGTCATCAGAAAAATATAAAGTTACTAGATACACATCTAATAAATTCCCAAAATATATTGCAGTTATTTACTGAAGTCCTCGAGGATCCAACAGCAACGATTGATTAAGTCCAAACAAATATGTCATATAAATACATCATCAAAGAAATATCTGATCAATGGAAGGATGTCACGAGCCTACATAAAAATATCATCAGGTATGAACAAGATTTTCGTGGGCATTAGTTCTACGACTAGAGATCAGATGCAAGCACGCTCCAAGCAACTATTAGATAAGTTAGCCAACCAAGTGAGCGGCATCGCCAGTAGGGTAGTATGGGGTTAACTGGACCAGAGTCAACTGGTTCATCATGCACGGCTGCATCCTATGACGAGATATTGAACTAGTGGTGACGTAGTAGGATGCAGTTGACAGTTGACATTTAAAGATATTTTAGAGCAGATGTTTGGTGTTAGAGCCAAAAATTGTAATTGCACCTTTTCGTGTAATAATTTAGTGTATGTTGTGTTTGTTGTTTATCGGAAGATCTAATATTTTGTTAAGTTTGTAATGCATCATCTGCAATATATTTTAGTGTTCTACCAAATCCATAAACGTAGTTTGTTTATATCTAGAACCTAACCTTGTAGTCCTTGTACAACCAACTTTTTACAAAATTGTGAAGTGGGGTTAAGCGGTCCGTTATAAGATGGGGTCAACTGGTCTGAAGTCCAGTTAATCCCTTAGCTTGTGTACATCAAATAATCAATAACCTTCAACATCATGAAGTTTAGTAACACCAGAAATATTGCGCCCTTACCCTAAAGCTTCGCCTCGAAAAATGAAGGGAGAAAGAGAGGAAGCTCTTTATTACAGTGTGTCTAAAAAAGAACTACATCTAGTGTGCTTTGAATTTCCCATACAAACGTAAAATGTGCCGCTCTCGCGCGCTACTGTTAGCTAGTAGTAGAGCTAGTAGACGGAAGGATAACATAACCTCAACAACAGTCTTTGTTGACAAATTTACTTGTGGTTTTCGTTTACTTTGAATGATGAGACAACCCTTATTAAAAATGATTAATCCTCATTGTTTTCCAGAAAATAAAAAATATTTCTCAAATACAGAACTTAAAAGTAATGGAAGGAATATAACTTAATAAACTAAAGGTAGTCCGTAGAAAAGGGTTAATTATTGACTACAACAAGTGCTCGAAGTGTCCACCGTTGACCATTTATGGTGTTATGAAAAAATATAGGTCCTATGATCCTACGACGTGACACAGCTAACCATATCCCAACTTTAACAGGATGTAAAGGAGCTTCAACATAGTTATGTGGATTATCGACTGACCACATTCTCTAGTTCTGTTTATTTACAAATCCACTTAAATGGAATCACGCCTCGTGACTAAACAAACTTAAATCAAGAACATCGTTGTTGTTTAAATTTTCTTGGAAAAAGTTGCAGTAATGTATTCGACTAGCATGGTCGTGGTCATGGTTTCATGTACAACAGACACTTTATATGGATGCAAGTGCAGTCGCTTCTTCAAAATGTTGTGAACAGTACTTCTAGGGACATCTGTCTGAGCTGAAATACGACGCACTGACATTTTGGGGTTTTCTACGACAAGAGCTTCGACATTTTCAATAATGTTTGGTTCAGTGGCTGGCCTTCCGGTAGACTTGCCTTTTTCTACACTTCCTGTCGCCCGAAATTTTTCAACAACGCAACGAATGTGGTGCAGCAAAACAGTTTCTTCGACAATTCTGTTAGGAAACTGCTGCTTACAAGTCGCATAGGAATATTGCCATTCCCCATTTATTAACTGTCCTGATCAAAAATATGCCTCAATAATAAAAATGTTTTCTTGCACTGTGTACATTTTGTATTGTATTAACAAATATTTTATAATTAAAACTACTTGAAGTGAATATTTACTTTTTTTTTTGACAATTAATTAATGACAGTTCTGGATAATGCAATACCAATAACAATCAACTGGAAGCAGAACATGCAGAAAGAGAAGGAAAAAAAGGCTAAACAAAATAAAAAGAGACAGAAAAAACAGAAGAGGCAGAAAGAAGAAAGCTTTACAGACGTTAATAGTGTTAAACGTAAAGTTTTAGGTCTTTTGAGGAAAAGATTGGAGGTGATAATAAAACTCCGCAATATATCGTTGTTAAATTATATGACAAATCAAGCTTTAGGCAATATGTTGCAAAAGTAGCAAATATTTTTACAACTGGTTAAGATGTAATATTTCTGAAAAGGGCCAAAGGCACAAATAAATTGTGAATTAACCCCACGCTACCGTACTATTCAACCACAAACATACAAGGAAAAGCAGACAATTCAGTACAGTATGCAGCAACTAACGGGTGTTCATAAACAGTCGTCATCCCAGTTGCTTTGAAAAACAAAATTTTATGTCTTTGATTAATTCGTGCAACACAATGAAACGTCATTGAGTACTGTCATAGCGCATTTTTTCTCAATTTTAATAGACATACGTTTCTGAAGTCAAAACCTACTGGGATGACGACTGTTTATGAACACCCGTTATCAAAACCCCAACAGCCGATTCTACATTTCGAAAAACCCTGGAAATGACTTAATTCGATGTGTAAAACGAACTACTGTACGAATTAACTTTCTACCTACAGTAGTTACCGTATTATGGCAATGTTTAGAAAATAACATCTACCCCATTTAAACCTTTCGGGAGTTATTTTTGAGAAAGCGTGAAATTGAATTGACCTAATTTGTAAAACGATCTAATAAGCCGAATTTCAATTTCCGGCCTGTAGTAGATAATTTTTGGTTATTTTTAGAAAAACACTTCTGGCCTATTTAACCAGTTTGAGCGAATGTATTTCGAAAAACTGATACGCAGAATTGTTTTTTAAGCCTTTATTTTAGTTTATACATGTGAAACAGTAACTTGTCACAAAGCAACCAACGCGAACAACAACTACCGCTCCGCACTACTTCTTACAGAGTAAATACATTTTAACCTACTCGCATACTTGGAAGTGTCTCATACACATACAAAATTGTTCAGTGATTATTACAACACTCCCACTCAATGAACTAATTCAAACAACATTATTTCAAACCTATCTCGGACTTAACTCTTTCGAATTGAGTTCGAGTTACAAACTTGGTAAAAATGTCAGCTAATTGCTCAGCACTAGATATGTATTTCAGTTTTATTACCTTTTCCTTAACTAAGTCACGAACAAAATGATAACGAATATCTATGTGTTTAAGTCTCTTGTGATGCTCTGGATTCTGTGCCACACGTATAGACGACTGGTTGTCTTCGAATATGGTAATGGGGCTTGCGTTATCTCCTACTAATTGTAAGTCTTCCAATATCTTTTTTATCCAGCATCCTTCCCTAACTGCTACTGAGAGGGCAATATACTCAGCTTCCGTCGTAGAAAGGGCTACCGAAGCTTGCTTGGTGGATTTCCAGGAAATGGTACATCCATATAATTTGAACAAATACCCCGAAGTGGATTTTCGTTCGAAACTATCACCTCCCCAATCTGCATCCGCGTAACCGCACACAGTCTCTGAGCCTTTGCGCTTCTTGTACACTAAGTTCAAGTCCACTGACCCTTTAATATACCGTAAAACTCGTTTTAGTACATTCCACAACTCAGTACTCGCACATTTTTGATAGCGACTTAGAATACTTACACTCGCACACAGGTCTGGCCTTGTACCCAACATAGCATACATTAAACTTCCGATGAGTTGTCGGCACTGTGTTTCGATATGTACAGTTTCTGGTTCTTCTTTCTTGAGAAGTTCCAACTTATAGTTTGCATCTACAGGGGTGGAAATTGGATTACAACAGTCCATCCCATATCTTTTTAAGATGTTCCTCAGGTACGCAGTCTGATTCAACGTTGTAATTCCATTTTCCAAATCTTGTTTGATATGGACTCCTAAATAGTTTTTTGCCAATCCCATATCTTTCATCTTGAAATGGCTAGACAATATTTGTTTCAATCCTACTATTTCATCTTCGTCAGTTCCAAGGATTAATAAATCATCGACGTAAAGTAACACATACAATTTACTATTGTCTGTTACACGAACGTACAAACAGTAATCATTTTCTGATCTTTTAAACGCATGCTTCTTCATTACTTCATCGAATTTATCATTCCAACACCTTGGCGATCTTTTGAGCCCATAAATTGATTTAAGTAATTTATATACCTTATTGTCCATTTCTCTTTGACCTTCTGGCGGTTTCATATACACTTCCTCTCGTATGTCTCCATACAGAAACGCTGCTCGTACATCCATTTGATAAACTGGCTTACCAATTTGCACTGCTACAGCAATCAAAATTCTAACCGTTGTTATTTTTGCTACTGGAGCATAAATTTCTCCATAGTCAATATTTTCTTTTTGCTGAAAACCTCTTGCCACTAGGCGGGCTTTGTATTGTGTGATATTTTCATCTTCATCTCGCTTAGTCTTGAAAACCCATTTGCTTTCTATCACCTTGCAATTATTTGGCTTTGCAACTTCTATCCAGGTATTATTTTCTTGAAGGGTTTTTAGCTCTTCTTGCATAGCTTCCTTCCATTTCCCTGAATCTTCGCTTTCGATTGCTTCTTTATACGTTTTGCGGTCCACTGTCCTCGCTTGTGCTTAGTAAACAAACCTCGTAGTCTTTCAATTTTTTTGGTAGTCTTACGATCCTTCGTTCTTTTGAACTGTTTGCTCCTATGCTATTTTCGTCGACTCTGTTGCATTCTTCACCTTCAATTGCGTTTTCTTCCACATCTCTTTCTACTCGTTCTTCTACAGATACTGAAGTCTCCTCGACGGGAGTCACTACTTCATCTCTTTCTACTCGTTCTTCTGCAGATACTGAAGTTCTTCTTTTACCGTTCACTACAATTTCATTGTTTTCCAGATAACGGTTCTCGTAACTTGGATTTTCACAACTCGAAGTTTTTCCATTTGCAAAGATTACATCTCGACTAGATATTATCTTGTTTTTCTGTGGTAACCACACTCTATATCCGTCTTTATCTCCGCAATATCCCACGAAACGACCGTGTTCACTCTTTCTATCAAGTTTCTTTCTTTTCTGTTTGGGCACATGCACATAGCAGTGTGTTCCAAAAATTTGCAGGTTATCAATTTTTAGACTTTCCCTCTTAAACCATAATTGTTGTGGTGATTTTTCTTCTACTGGCGTTCGACCCGTTTTATTCATTACATAAGCGGCTGTATTAACGGTCTCTGCCCACAAGTATTTGGGTAGATTTTTCATGTAAATCATAGAACGTGCGCTTTCAATTAGAGTTCTATTTTCTCTCTCAGCGCCGCCATTCTGCTCAGGTGTATAGGGCATTGTAGTTCTAAAGGTTATTCCTTTTGATTGTAAAAAAGTTCTTACCTGTTGATTGTCGAACTCTTTACCACCATCAGTCAGGAACTCCTTTATTTGATTTCCCGCTACAACAGCTTCTTGAGTGAACGTTTTCAAGCACTTGACTACTTCGGATTTCTGGTTTATGAAAAATACTCTTCTGTATTTAGAAAAGTCATCCTTGAAACACACAAAATATTTTGACCCACCTAATGAGGTTGTTTGCATGGGTCCACACACATCTGCATACACCAACTCACCTGGATTAGTTGGTCGTTCCTTTCTTGCTTTGAAGGAATCCCTCGTTTGTTTCCCCATTATGCATCCTTCGCATAATTCTTCATCCGGGTCAACCTTTACGTTGTGTATACCCAAAACCTTTTTGACGTGAGCTTTATTTTGATGTCCCATTCTTTCATGCCACATCTGGAGGCTTTCTTTTTCTTTAACCACCGCATATGCTTCTGCATTCTGCTCAGTAATTATTGCCTGCATGTCTAAAACATACAAACCTCTATTTGTCTTCCTTCCAGTTAAACGTACCTCCTTATTCTTCAGCACTTTGCATCCCTCTTTGTTGGCCTTGAATTCAAACCCCTTTTCTAGTGTTTTTCCTATAGAAAATAAGTTCTGTCCTATCTTAGGTACATACCATACACTTTCAAGGTGATTCTGGTACCATTTACCATTCAGTTTCATTTGAACCAGGACCGTACCTTCACCATGGGCTTCAATCGTTTCATCGTTGCCAATTCTTACACTCTTTGGACTTGCAAATGCTCGGTAACTCCAGAAATAGGTTCTATGTTTGGTCATGTGAGCCGACGCTCCTGTGTCGGCTACCCAATCTTCAGACTGCACCTCATCGTTGCACACAAAAGCTTCACCAATCTCTTTCTGGTTTCTTTTACCTGTTTCAACCGTGTCCGTCTTCTTGGGGCAGTTTCTTGCAAAATGTCCCACTTTTCTACATTTGAAGCATTTTGGTCCCGCAGGTTTCCTTTGTGTTTTTGTTTTCGCAAACAGTGCTGCTGAATCGTTGTGTTTTTCTGGCAACCTCATTTCAATTAACCGAAGACGTTCAGTTAACTTATTAATTGAGCGTTCTTGTAATGGAACAGATTCCCACACACTCTTAAATTCGAAGTATTCTTGTGGAAGTGTTGACATTACACGACTCATCAATAGTAACTCTGGTAGCTCTGTATTCACTAACCTTTTTAATTCGTCGTTTAACTCATGAAAATTCTTTTGTAGACGTGCTATGTGGGTTGTAATATCCTCAGCTGGGTTCTTTTCACTCGTGAAAAACTTTTCTAATAGCCTATCTAATCGCTGACTCGAGCTTTGCTCGTAGACTGATATTATTTTTTCCCATATTTCTTTTGCAGTAGTGCATGTTGAGGCCAATTCAATGTTTGCATCATTCATGTTGCCTATCAAAATCAACTGTGCCAACGCATCATCCTTTTGAAAAACTTTCAATGATGTCTGGAAGGTTCTTTGTTCTTGTTCAGATGCTTCAGCTGTCAAACCTTGCGGTGGTGTTCTTGAACCACAGGCTATATCTAAAACATCATGATGACGTAATAGTAGTTCAACTTGCTTACGCCACTTCGACCAGTTTTCTGCTCCTTCCAATTTCTCTACGTGTACTTTGAAATCCATTGTTTCAATTTGAGCACTTAATCTTCTGTTGATTTTTTTCATTACGCTTCTTTCGGACACACTCACGGTTTCTACCGCTCCGCACGACGCTTCTTTCCACAACGACGGTTAGGAATTTTCCACTCGCGATGCCTAATCACTTCGCTTTTAAAAACTGTTTTCACTGTCAGACTTAAACACGCACATTTCAACACGTTTCTGGGCCCATAACTTGATACGCAGAATTGTTTTTAAGCCTTTATTTTAGTTTATACATGTGAAACAGTAACTTGTCACAAAGCAACCAACGCGAACAACAACTACCGCTCCGCACTACTTCTTACAGAGTAAATACATTTTAACCTACTCGCATACTTGGAAGTGTCTCATACACATACAAAATTGTTCAGTGATTATTACAACAAAAACCCTAAAAATGATTTCCGATTAGTAAAACGATCTAAAATGCCGAATTTCAACCTACTGCCTGTAGTAGTCTTCTCATGGACATATTTTGACAAATAGATTTGTTTCATTTAACTCCTTTCGGGGATGAATTCTCCAAAACCCTAAAAATGATTTGACTCCAAAATCCATCGTGCTACGCACTCGGGATTCTTGTTGAGCGGCAAATTTTCTTAACATATTTCTTAGCAAAACATTTGACAGAAAAAGTCAAAATTGAATCGGTTATTTTAATGCACTTGGGATATTACTGTTGACTATTTCCCTCATACACTTTAAAGCAATCAAATCTTTTAGATTTATGAGATTCATCCAATCAGATCCCAATTATGCGATAATTTTCCACTAGTGCAAATTATCGATAATTATTGATAATTTGCACTAGTACAAATTGCCTCGTCATCTAATTAGTGACGCGCCTGAATGGATTAACGAGATTTCCACTCTCCTTACCTACTATTTAGCGAAACCACTGCAAAATTAGCCAAATTAGTGGGGAATGAAGATCCTGTTAACTTTTGTTCGGGAAATGGTCTGCAAAATACCCCTATTGCATACCAAATTGATTCTAATATTGTCTCGTGCACTTCCTGCACTCAACAAAATTATCGACAATTTGGCATGCACTAGGAATATTACTAATGAAAGGAAAATATACACAGCGACAGTTTATACCCTCCGCTAGTCTACATTTGGAGCATCGTCGAAAGCGGAATGACAACCAGATAAGTACCAGCTGAAACATATAAAGAGGCAAGACGACAGTCCGAAATCTCCAGAAATAGAAAATACAGAACCTACCGTACACCAAGACGAAAGTGAAAAATCTGGTGTGATACACTCACACAACTTTCTTTTACAGTGATCTTATAATTAGTCAAAAATTTCATTTTTAATTTTTAACCATTTGTTAAAAATTTTCAAAAATTACAAATTCTACAAAAACGGTACAAAATCCAGTGTTAGTTAAAGAGACAAATTTTCTCTAGAATTTTAAGGTGAATTCAAAAATGTAATAATATACCGGGTGTTTTATTTAAAATAGGAGTTAATAAAAAATTAGAAAAAAAAAACAAAAGAAACCCACTTTAGAAGTATTCAACTGGAAAATCATTTATCTCACATCAATACACATTAAAAATGTAAGAAAAATGTAAAGTTTAAAAAAAATCGTTAGAGCCGTTTTTGAAAAAATCGAAAAAAACTGAAAAATTACAAGAGTAAACACCTACTTCCGGTTATGCGATTTTCTTCAAAAGCTTGCTGTCTCATCTACATAGTACACAAAACTTATATATGAAGTTTCAACGCCATACCTCTTTTCGTTTTTGAGATTTTCTGTTCACAGACACACACACAGACAGACAGACAGACACACAGACAGACCAATGAAAAAAATATGTTTTTTGGGATCAGGGGACTCTAAAACGTGAAGATCCGTTGAAAACTCAATTTCGAATTTTTGGGGTGAATCCAATACTTCCTTTATAGTAAAAGGAAGTAAAAATACTACCGCTGTGAGCAGTTAAGAATCTACCACTGTGGATAGTTATTATTTGGAAAGCAGAAGATTGAGGATAGAAAGAACATCATGATCAAAAAAGGCTACCTTACTTCTACTGAGATATCTACTATACAGCGTGAAGCCGGGAGAGATCTACCTAATGAACAAATTTATACTGAAGTTGTTGTTGAATCGCAGCACATAACAATCCAAACAGCTCATGTAGAACCTACTGAATTTAACAACGTTGAATCTGAAAACTATTTATAAGTAACCTTTTATGAGTCCACCAACCCATCAAAAATTAGTTCTATATCGTGATGTACTGCGCCAAAGAGCCAAAGGGAAGGGTGCATGCGTTAGTAAATACAATGAGTCTACTAAAATGAAACAACAAAACAATGCATTCAGAGAGGAGAAAATACGTTTTATCAATCTCTTAGAGACAGCTCTGCGGATATCACTACAATAGATGCAGACAGTAACAAATTCAAGCAGTATTGGCAATCGATCTGGTCTGGAGCAGAAGTGGGTATAAACGCCCCGTGGTTGACCGATATTCTTACTGAAACAGAATATATACCTGAAATTTCAGAAGTGCAATATGCTTTTGAAGATATATTTACCACTGTAAAGAAAAAATCACACTGGAAATCCCCGGTACCTGACGGAGTATAAAACTTCTGGCTTAAACAATTCACTTCATATCAGTTAACCTGTTGCACGATGTTTCTCCAAGCTAATCACTAAACTTGAACTCTTGCCAAAGTTTCTCACAACTGGAGCAATTTACCTAATATCTAAAAAGGGTGATCCAAAAGACCCTAGAAATTCCCGACCAATAGCATATGTATACTCATTGCTCTTATTAATGATAAGATATATGCACACTGCGATACCCACAATATCGTTGCATTTGAACAAAAGATTGTGTCAGAAATGCTCTTGGCTACAAAGAATAATTTACCGTAGATGCAGTTATCATGAGGTAGGCATTCCTGGAAAATCGTAACCTGCAAAGTATTTACATTGATTACTCCAATGCGTTCGATTTCGTGCTTTTTAACTGGCTAATTAGCAAACATTCTAGAAATCTATAAGATCAACCCCAGAGTACCATAGTTACTGCTACATGCAACGAGCGACTGGAAGACGACATTGAATTTAAACAAAAATAATATAAGCAACATTCAAAGAAGGGTAATTTCCAGTGGGACTCTCTAAGCCCGGTTTGGTTTTGTCTTGCTATCAACCCTTTGTCAACTAATTGCGACGGCTTTGTTACGAATTTATTGTCAGTGGACAATGAGATGATGTATATTCCCACGCATGTTATATTTATGGACCATGAGACAAACTACCTACTATATATACAGGGTGAGTGTGAAAGGTCTGTAGAAAATTTAAACCTGAGATAGATTGCGGCAATTAAAAGACAATGACAGGTTGGTTTTTTCAAAACTCGTAAACATGGCCTTAATACAATTAGATTTTGCATTCCTCAAAATTGATTGAGACGCTCTGGAATACTATACATTATTCACAACAATGTTTAGAGAATAGGTTTTAAAATCCGTATCGCTTATCTGCACAATGTCCATGCAGTTGGAGCAGCAGTTTATTATTTGACGGCACAGCTGTTGTTGACTGAAAGAATGTAAGTGCACTATTTGATAACAAGAATATATTTTAATACTGTTTGGCCTTGTATGAAATAATTCGTTTTCCTTGAAGGCAGCGGTTCTCAAACAATACTTACAAGTTTTTTAGATCGGAAATTTTTTAAATTAGCGGATTTTGAAAAATCAAATCTGCCATTGTCTTCTAATTACCGCAATCTATCTCAGGTTAAAATTTCTACAGAATACGAATAGACGACATTAAGATATATGCAACAACACAAACAAAACTTAAAGAATTACTCGAATCATAGAGCAAGTCACATCCGATATAAAAATGGAATTTGGAACGAGCAAATGAAAAATGTTGCACATAGAAAGAGGAAAGTGGAAGAATGAAGTTAACTCAGAAATGCTTAAAGATGATATACTGGACAACATGAGCAAAGACGAAACACACATATACCTGGGATTCCAACAAAGCACACGACTTGACTATACAGCTATTAAAAACCACTTAAAGAAGCAATATAAACATCACATACAACTACTATTCAAAACCACACTTAATTCGAAAAATTTATTTAAAGCCATCAATACTTTCACCGTCCCCGTTCTCACATATTCATTCGGAGTCATAAACTGGACTGGAATTAAAAATATAAACATACTCATCTGTTCAGAACTGACAAAGCTACACGGTAAACACTGCTACAAGCTACATCATGAATAAGGAACATATTAACAAAGAATGCACTTACACATGGTGGACAAAAGGACAATTTTACCCCGAAACGGAAGGCTTAGTACCAGGGCCGTAACTAGGTATAGGCCGAGTAGGCACCCGCCTACAGGCGCAAGCGGCAAGGGGCGCCAAAATGGCACTGAAAAAAATGCTTTCGTACTAATAAAAAATAAATAAGCAAGTGGCCATTTTTGCAATAAATTAATAAATATTAACGATTTAAAATCAAATAATGCTAATTACAGATATAATAATATGAATTACAAAGTAAATATTATATGTCTACCAGATTTATTTTATAGTTCTTACCAATATCAATCAAAACATTAGAATTATTAGCTTGTTAGCCTACCGCATAGATGGCCTTATTCTAATTATAAAAATGTTTCCATTTTTAAAACAATGTAATACATCAGTGGCGACAAACTAACTTCAATTTTTAACAACTGTTGGAGCAGGTCCACTAATATTACATATACAGTGTGATTTTTTAAAAACTTAATTGCAGCAGGGTCTGGATAGTCTGAATCAGTTGGCAATACTGAAATGTATTGTTGGTGACACTGTAAGTCTATGTCAAATTCGAGGTTGAGTTAGGTTTTGCGTCAGTTTTGACACAAACTGACGCAAAACCTAACCTGCTAACCTCAAATTTGACATATACATACAATACATTTTAGTATTGCCAACTGATTCAGGTTATCCACTGCCTGCTGCAATTGAGTTTTTTAAAAATCACTCGGTACATTCACTGCTTTGGGGTCATTGCTGATACATTTGTCCATTGCAACAATCAGCAGAATACCACAGAGAGATTTTGAGAGCTTACCTGTTCCACTACTATGGTATTTTTCGCTACAATCTCTTTCCCGGTAGAATTTCTTCAAATTAGCTTTTATTAAAAAAAAAGAATTATCGAAATTGGCCTGATGCAAGGATTATACTACGAGCTGACAAAAAAAGCTTTGCGTTTTAAATATATTGATGTTTACAAAACAGCGTGGCTGTGAATACAGAACCTTATTCTACGTTCACATGTTACTACGCATAATAATATGTAATTATTTGTTTATATTGTATTATTTTAACATATTGATATGTCTTTACTAGTTTTTGAACGCACCACGTAGGTGGTCTTATTCTAATTAAAATAATTTTTGCATTTTTAAAATAAAAAAATTACAAAAAAATGTTTTCAACGTCTTTAATACAGAAAGCGCGTAGCAAGAAAAATAACTTTTGCTAGATCGAATTATGGTTGCAGTTTTCAAAATTCTCTACAAAATAGGTAAAAAATACCTTAATGCTGCTAATAATACAGAAACACTTAGTAAAGCGAATTACATGAATTTGGAAATTTAAAAAATGCAGCCAGTGGGATTTGAGCCTGTGTTCACTGATAAATGCATATGCTTATCGTTGCTCTATAAATGCCGCAGTGGCGTTCCGATTTTGAGTACACCATATGTTTATATATAGGGATTTGTAAAATGTTCTGCTGATTACATAATAATATGTACTTTTTAAATTAGAATTGTGTTGTCTAATCTTGTTTCCTGTTCTCATTTTATTTGTGTTGTATTTTCTTAAACATTTAGTTTTTTATTTTTAAAATGTTTGAATAAAAAATGTTGGATTTATTTTTGACTACCTACCTGTTAGTTTGAATACATTACATAATATATCCGGAGATAAATGTAGAAGTCATACAGTATCATTAGTATTTTTTGTAACATATATCGTTTTTGTACTGAGGGGCGCAAAATGTTGGCTTGCCTACAATAAAAGTTTGCCTAGTTACGGCCCTGCTTAGTACTAACCATTCAAGATCAAATATTGGACACCGTAACTTCAGAAGATATATGATAAAAGACCAAAATATACCAAATGATACATGCAAGAAATGTCATACACAAAATGAAACACTAGAGCATATAATAGGATGTTGCAAATTACTAGTGGGAACAGAATACAAAGAACGGCATAACTCAGCAGCAAAGATAATTCACCAAGTAATAGTAAAAATAGTTGCTACAAAACGATGACATGCGGTACTACTAACATATACCAAATAATATAATAGAAAATGATTACAGACTATATTGAGATATAATAATACATACAGATACAACAGTAGCACATAATATACCAGATATTAGTTTCAAGACAAACAAAATTACAGAACATACATTATAGATATGGCAATACATATAACAAAAAAAAAATATAGAAAAATACAAACCCCTCGCACTTAAAATTGAACGGATAATGAAACAAAAAGAAGCAGACGTCATTCCATTCATAATATCAAAAACGAAAATCACACCAAATCCATTCATGCAACCTCTCAAACAACTTAAGGGAAATCCTTTTATACATCAACAAATACAAAAGTCAGTTATTATAAAAATATTCAACATAGTCCACTGGCAAAGGATCCGAAACGGAATTATATATTTTCACGCCTTGAGTTCTATTATTTAGATAATTGTTAAACAACTGAATAGAATTTCTTTTAAGACCTATAAAATTTAACTTTGAAATTAGATTGTTATAGTTTATAGTGTCGAAAACTTTTGAATAATCTAGAAATATCAGAATTGTGACCTGGCTTAGAGACTATCACCTGTGACCTTCAATGAATCAGTCGTGCAACTGTGCAAGGGGCGGAAACCAGACTGATTCTCAGAAAAAAAGTCATATTTATCCAACAGCCTACATAACACTTTTTAAGTATTTTATCATCCAAATTCCGGATGTAATACATATCTTTGAGGCCACTATGTTCCATATCAAGAATCAAATCTGGTTTATTAAACTTTTTGAAATCTCTTATGGCACCTGTAAAATGAGTAAACGGTATTTTTTAACTTTTAGTGTGCACTCTACCAATTTATGGTCCGAAATGTCTGAAATTATAACATTCACGGTATGCATTAGATCAGGAATAGTAGAGATGACATGATCAATAAGAGTACTAGACGTTGCTGTTACCCTTGTAGGAGTTGAAACCAATTGACTCAATCCAAATATCTCTAAAAATTTGTTGTAATTTATAGTTAAATTGTTGTTGTGTTTCAGCTAGTCAATGTTAGTGTCACCTTGTTACACGTTAAAATTGACTTTACGAAAATTTGAATTCGAATCATCTACAGCGGGTTCCAACGGTCGGAGTCGCGGAGACCGTTTGCACAGAACAACTCCGCTTGGCTACGTCAACTGCCACGAGAAAGGAAGTCTAGCTGCCGGAATTGAGAGAGGAGACGCAAGGGCAGGACGCTAGTGCGGTCCGGAAAGTGTGCAGCTGCACGAACATGTGGTCAATTGTCTGGAAAAACGGCATCTCTGCCGTTTTGCCAGACAGTTGACTAAAGTTGGAAAATACGTTTGTGCTCTCTCTTCCACTCAAAAAACCGATCCATTCTAACGCCGCTTTCCGGTATCACCTTTGCGCAAAGCAACGGACCGCCGTAGGATAAAAAATAGTCTTTATTGGCGCAAGGGAAAACGGTTGCAAGTAGACACAGGATTTGAAATTCGCTCTACGAAAACGAGCGGTCTGAATTCGTGAAGGAAACGCTGGATTTTCACCTAGCCTTAACAACCTAATATAATGATATTTTCTATTATTGGCAAATAATTAGCTATAGTATTTCCAAGTTTATCTAAAAATGAATCTATTTCATGTGTCGGCGACCTGTAAATTACACAAACCGCAAACATTAAAGAATTTGTTTTAATCGTTATGCAGAGTTGTTCAATCTCAATTTCAGTTTTAAGTTTTTAAACTGTAAATATGTCTTTATATACATACTCGCCCCTCCGCCCTGCTTGTACGATCGTGACATATAAAACTGTAACACTCAATTGTAACAGCGTTTATTGTAGTGCAATCTGTAAGCCATGTTTCAGAGACGGCCAATATATCGTAACCATTACGGCAAGTTCAGCGATTTTTGGCTGTAATGAACGAACATTTAAGTGTGCAATTTTTAGTTTACTCGTCCTCATGCCTTGAATGTATCAAAAACCCAAAACAAACTTGTATAAATAAGAAAATAAGTTTGGGACTGCTACGTATACAAGTTTTTGCAGCTGTAATATGTATAAAACGATACACATGATATGAGTCACCCCGTTGCACCCCAAAAGAAATGTAAGCACTTCACAAGAATACCAAGAACAATTTTACATCCCAGTGTTAAATTAGATAACAAATAAAAATAAAGCCCAGCGCTCCCTTAGAAATTTAAAAATATATACAAATGCTAGTTCCCCAAAACAATTTTGTTATAAACCACCCAAAAGTAATACTAAACCTTATCTAAAACATAAACACTATAAAATGTGAAATTATTAATATTTGTAACTTCTTTTTATGCGTAAGCATCCTTTAACACATTCGATTAAGGTGGTGCTGCAGTTTGACTTTCAAAAACTGATCGGAAGTTTTTTAGCGACATTGTTTTCTTTGGCGTACGCAGATCTATCCCTGATCCCAACGGATTTTTTCCGTATGGAGTTTTTGGGTCCTGATATGACTTGTACCTAATTTTTGTCAAATCTTCCTGTACAAAACCTTATAGTTAAGTGATGTTAGATACTAGATAGCACCAAGTGACCGGTTTTATTTATTTATTTATTCAACCGACAGGCCAGACCCAATACGGGTTGAAAATACAATACAACACAAAATAAGAATAATTATACCAACTTAGCTCATCTTTGTAGCAGTAGCATAACATAAGTATCATGATGTAAAATAGCAAATTGTGCAAATATAAACGCAGACACATTTAACAAATTATACAAGAAATTAAAATTTAAAAAGAAAATAGAAAAACTATCAATTGTGTAGATATTTCAAAACTTTTATATTTTTATATTTTAGCACATGTGCTAAAAGTAAACAGCTGGTTTTGAATTTAGTATTTTAAACTGGAAGTGAGGTGAGAAAGTTATTCTAGTTACTCCGTTCGTTAGAGGTAAAGTGTTTTTTAAATAACTAAAGCATTATGTAATAAATAAAGTAAAATGTGTATCATTATAATTACCTTCGATTATTACACACAACTGTCACATGACTGATATCCAATGAGACTCATGATTTTTTTGAAAATCGACCAATCCCGAACTGATCACCTGACAAGCGCCTTAGGGATGATTATCAAGCGATAAGCTCCCTAGTGCTAATTATCGACCCCGTAGATGGTGTCATAATTAGAAATAGAAATATAAGAAACAAGTAATTAGGGCTTTTTGGTATTATTAGATCAATTTTCCATCATAATTTGTATACAGGTTTTGTGTAATAATCTTTAAAATACAAGGTGTTATGGAAATGAGTGCAAATATTTTAACCAGAGCTCACCAAAATGAACAACTTTTCTATCTATCGTTTATCATTTAACCGCATATTTTTCCAATCATTTATCTCCCCTAAATTTGAAGAGTCGCTTGGTAATCAATTCTAAGATAGAGGTGAACGACATAAGCATATTAAAATTGCAAAGTTCTTGCACAAAAAGCATGCGGTCAACAACTTACCTACCTCAATTGATAAAGTACGTTGGTGACCAGATGTGAATCAAAGGTTTTATCAGTACCTATGTAGTTTTTGTTGGTTTGCATATCAAAGAAATGTTTTTTGTGTTTTGTGCCATTAAATTAAAATATTATTCCATAGGCGGGTATGCATTTTTAGAGTAAAATTGTTTTGAATTTTAACTCAGTTTTGAGAACGTTTTCGTAAAAATGATAACTAGAGAAGTTGTTCAGTTTAGCGAGTTCTATTACGGGTTAAAATATTAGCACTCATTTCCATAACACCCTGTATAAACGCGGGCAACACACATATAATTTTGGGCGTGCCAAGAGTCATCGTGCTGGTTGCCCTTAGAAAATTGTTCCCGGGCAAGCCCTCGGAACGGTTTTGATTGCAACCAGCACTCGACCCTTGGCGTGTGCAAAATTATCGGTAAGTATGTCTCGCCCTTGTTATATTACTATTGATAACTAACTTTGACAGCTACCGGCTGCAGAAACAGTCAGCTGTGCCGTCACGCCATCTCTTTACTATGACATAAATTATAACTGTCATAAATGCAAACCTCTGTTAAATCGACATTAACGAATTAATACCAGTAAATTTCAGGTCATAGAAAAAATATTGAGTGCAAAAGTGCTAAAAGTGTTATTGCACTCGATATGTTATGGAACTCACCATTCGGTTTCGTTTTATAATTTTTATGTCTCGTTCATAAACATTCACTTTTAGCACCTGTTGCACAAATAACTATTATAACGACACGCGGCCTCTTGTCGTATTCACCTAGCAGATTTCTTGTAAATTAACCTAATTTGTGGCACCTATCTACCATGTCTTTCTTTGTATTTAACTCCAACTCGGTATTAATTGCCGTTAACACTTTTTCTCGGTCGGATTCGATTACACTAAATCAATTTTTTAATAGTAACTCCTTTTCAGTATCTTCTAGACAAAAACCAGTTCTCATAAAAATGGTGGAGGATCAAATTCTCTAGAAAATTGGCTGAAATATTGTTTTTGTGAAGTAAATAGTGTTAGAATTAATCTTATGTGGATTAGAGTGTATTGTCTAAAATTGCATAATTGATCTCTTGCCAAGTAATAGCTATTTATGTTATTAGACCGGTAGCAACATTTTTATGGCCGCGCCAATACTTTACAGGTTAAGCCCGTAGGGCGAGACCTGTATGTTCGGCAAGGCCATAAAAATGCTACCGGTCGTGTATCGTATAAGATTTTTTAGGATACGAGTCCGGTAGATAAAATTTACCGGCCGGTAGTTCTACTACTGGTCTAGACCGGTAAATTTTATCTACCGGACTCGTTTGTAACTATGTAAACGCTAGTTACCAATGCAGTATCCTAAAAAATTGTATTCGTCATTGATTAGTTATTAACTAATTATCATTTATACTTGTTTCCACACCACCATGAGGCAGACTAAATGCTGCGTTTTTTTATTGTGGTTTCACGAGAAGCATAATCCACATAAGTGGTTTTGGTGGATTTTTATACTTTTCTTCCTTTCCATTTTCTGGAGAGACCACGTTTGTTGACTCCTCTCTGTACTCTCCTCTACATAATTCTCTTCCCTAGAATGTTCGTATACAGACAATTTGTTAATGACAGTTTCGATTTGTTCATTTTCCTGGAAGTCGCAGCAAATGATAGAGCGCTTTAAACGTACCTTCCTGCAGCCATATCCTAATACGTCTCCTTTTTTCATTTACAAGAAACGAATTTAAGTAGAACTTCAGAACAGACATTTAGTTGTTCTGACTGGACTAAGTCCACTCTTACTTCTCTTCCATCCCTGGTGTTGATGTTGATGTTGTGAAGCTGCTACTGTGGATGGAAGTGAGGCAAGATTCAACTTGCTTTTTGTTACCGATCTGGTGAAATTTTGGTACCGGAAAAAATCCAAACATCTATTTTCTAGAAGCTGCGTACAATGTAGTTAAGCATTGTTCTCCTGCTGCAGCAATAGTGTCGAAATCTACACTTTCTTCCTAGACCACTTTTACAGTCTGGTTTAATTCCTTGCAATTTTGAAGCATTTTCAGGAACTTCTTCTTTACTTTATCGAAGATCGTCGACGTCGTGTCGCAATCGCTGAAAGTCTGCAAAAACAATATGTTACTTGCCACTATTTGTTCAGCCTGCAAACTTTGTCAATAGCAAACCTTTTCTGGGGGTTTTCTTTGCCTGATTTCAGGAAATAAGCATTTGGATAACCTTTCGATAGTGCTACTACAATAAAACGGAATGAAATGATGACATATCGTAAGGATAGCGATCAATACGTCAATATCTTCTGTTTCTACGGTAAAATTTGAATTATAAAATCTCTTCCTGACCATGCAAAAAAACGACTCTTTTTTTTCGTTAGCTAGAGATCTTGTTTGTGTGTATGGCGTGATTATCGACTGGTCAAAAAATATATCCTTGCGAAGTTTGCGATTTTTATGGCAGAAGTTGTTCTGCACTCTTCGTGTTTTCGTTTGCTGCATCAGCTGGATAGCCATCAAATACAATCATTGCGTCCGATCCGAAGTGTTTTTGCACATACTGTATGTACTTGACTGCTTCGAGAGTTTAGATATTAGTATAAATGATAACTAATTGATAACTAATCAATAACGAGTACAACTTCGCGTGACAAGGGACCATATGTATAATTTTGAGAAATACACTCTAATTCACATTAGATTAACTCTAGAACTATTTACTTAAGAAAATGCTTGAGACAAAATTGTTTATAAGAACTAGTTTTTTCTAGAAGATGTTGGAAAGGAGATACTATAAAAAACTGATTTTGGACGCCATTTATACAAGAAGCGAGGCGAGTGGACACATATCAAGGTCGCAAATTTAGTATGTTATTCAGAATATTAAATTGTACTAAACTGCCAAATAGCAAAACTTTTTTTTTTCTCTAGGCAAAAATACCTATTGTTTGACCTATAACCTGTAGAAAGAAAACTTGTCATCTGCGTCTTGACCCTCAATTTCTGAATTAAAATGTATGCTTTTGAAAGCTATATTTTTAAAATAGAAGTTCCTATTGTTAAATTACAATTCTCAGTATTTAAAATGAAAATACGTATTATTTAAAGAATTTCTTACTTTACAGTACAAATCCCCTCGTCTAATATAGTAGAACATCTTGTATCACCCTGCGTTCCTAGACTGGATTGAGAATTACACCATTTCGCGAGTGGGCTCTCTCTTCCTAGTTGTCTGTATTTTGCTGTTAAGTTATTTATATTTTTATCTTATCGTCATATTTAGATGCAACAGTTTATTTTACAAGCATTAGTGTGAAAATAGTCAAGTGTACAATTTATTGACGAAAGCCTTACAATTTTACGTATCGTCAATCAAGGAAATTTCTTTCAAAATCAATATTGAAAGCAAAACTAAAATATTTATTATAGCAACGTATAAAAGCAAAGTAATTGGAAAAACAGCAACAACTTTGAAATAGTCCGTTTCACGCAGAATGTTTATTATCACAACCAGCAATTTAAATTCTTGGCAGCACAGTTCACATGTTGCAAACAAATGCAAGTATTTCAGAATTTGTAGTAACAGCTGGATACTCTACATCTGCAAAATTTGCAGAATGCTTGTTCGATTCTCGACGTTTGGCATTGTTCTTTTTTAGTTACTCCCGGTAGCTCAGTCCCTGGTTGACGTACATTGACATATTATCACGAAACGAAACAATGATTTATTTATAGGACTGTGCTTCAGCTAATGGTTTTGTTCTGTTAGACAGTATTATATCAACAACTATAAGACGATGTTCATCTAGAATTGACTCATACTTGCAATACTGGTGAACTAACGGTCTATGGTGGTGCTAGCACACTCTAGAATGACACCTGCTGGCAATTACATCAATCTTGAATAGAGTATTTGGTTGGAACCTGGCATACATTTCTATATGTCATCTTTTCTTATTTTGTATACAGGGTGATTTATATCAAAAGGGCAAAAATGAAAATTCGTGTTCGAAATTGGATTCTAAGTAAAAAATGCGAAATAACTTTTTTTCGATCGGCCTTGGTTTTGGAGATATCGAGGCATGCAGTTTTCTGAACTAATTTAATTTTTTCCCATAAAATTTACTATTCATTTCATGGAAATTGCTTTGAAACAAAAGATTTATTTATTAGTTGTTGACAGTTGTCACATACTTGGGTATTTTTCCTAATTGTTAGTGTAAAAAAGATAAAAATTTTGTCAAAAATGCCGCTCGGCAATGAAGAATATGCCGATATCATTTTTGTTTACGGTTTTTGCAATGGCAATGCTTTAGAAAGTTG
This sequence comes from Agriotes lineatus, assembly GCA_940337035.1. Taxonomy (NCBI): domain Eukaryota; kingdom Metazoa; phylum Arthropoda; class Insecta; order Coleoptera; family Elateridae; genus Agriotes; species Agriotes lineatus. The sequence continues at coordinate 227,582 of CALNHX010000251.1, read as the reverse complement.
TCGGGAATATCAAAAAAGGTTCCCGAAGAGACGTCAGCCGCCTCGACGTGTATTTTCCGATGCATTTCAAAGACTGCGACAGTGTGGAATTGATAATCGTCATACTGGTGGTGTAAATCTACGATACAACGCTGAAAGAGAAGAAAAAGTAATTGATGCAGTGCTTGACGAACCCGGTATTAGTACCAGAAGAATTGCAAGTTTCTCAAAACTTCGTTTGGAGGAATTTAAACAGAGAAGTGTTGCATCCTTACCATTATCAGCGTGTTCATCACTTAAACCACAAGATGAAGTACAAAGATTAACATTTTCTCGATGGCTTCTCGAACAGCACGGTCAAGATCCTAACTTTATTCATTCCATTTTGTGATCCGACTAAGCTACTTTCACCAGAGACGGTATCAATAACTGTCACAATGAGTACAAAATCCGCACGCGTTTAGAATAAATCGTTTTCAACACAAATTTTCGATTAACACGTGTGTAGGATTTTCAACAGTCGTCTACTACCAAAATACAAATTCTGCCGCATCGTTTAAATACCGCGTCCTACTTGGAATTGTAGCATAATCACTTGCACGAGTTATTAGCAGATGTTCCACTTGAATTGCCTAACCTGCTAGGTCGCCAGATCTAAATTAACTAGTTTATATATGTAGAGAAAATACACAATAAAGAGCAATTACGAAAAAGAATTATGAATGCTGCACTTGAAATTGAAAATAAACAAGATTTTGCTGCAGTTTATAATTCAGTGGATTTACGTTGCCAGGCTTGCATCGCGGTTGGCGGTGAACTTTTCGAACATGAGTTTGTTATGTGTAGAATACGCCGCCTGTCGTAATTTCGAATTCGAATGTTATTTTCCCGCGCACCGCGTGTCTGGGACATTTGGCCGTGACAATTGCGACATGCTTTTATCTGGGGAAAACTGATTTCAGGCTTTGATGCGTTCTTCTTCGCTAGCAAACAGTTAACGAACAGTTGTGTGACGTTGCAATTCACTAGTTCGGGGATGTCTTTATAGGGTTTTTGGTTGGCATTTTGTGTTGGATTTATGCAAACCCTCACGATTTTGTGGCTTTGAGACCCCGAACTCATTGAAGGAAGATTTTCCTACGCTTCGACGAATTTGGTTTGTAATTGCATCTACGATCTGTTTTTATATGACCAAAACCACCTGGGGTTGAGTAGCTAGAAGCGTTAGGAATTATGTGTTTACGTATTCTATTCGGACCTCCTTCCCTCTTACAGCAAGCAGTACCAAGTAAAATTAATGCCGGTCTTGAGTTAGCAGCGACAGCGAGATTGTCCGGCCCGGAGGCCACATTGAACTTGGGCGCGCCGCTCTTTCGTTCTGAGTTTACGGCAACGTGCTGCAGGTCCCGCGAGTCGATCTGTCGAGCCCTCACGGAACCGCTTTCCCTTGTCGCCAACGCTCGGTTAGGGCACAAGAAGGATCCGTATTGTGGGGTGTATTTGGCCCCGAGGTTTGGCACTTTAATCCCGCTGGAGCAGCGCTGTTTTACGCTGAGAACTACCATCGACGGCTGCAGAAACTTCTCGGCCGAAAGCTCGAGAATCGCGATCAGCTTCCTCCAGAACTGAGCCTCCCCCCCAGGAACTTCTGCGGCTAGTAGCTTGCAAAGCTGCTTGTTTTTAACCTGTTATAAAATGCTGTTTGTGTCAGAAACTGTGAGTATAGTTAGCGCATGTAGTTTAGACCGTTTCTACAATACCAATTTATGCTATTTGTATGTTATTCATTGTAAAATTGTACTGTGATATTAGCATGAAATTAAATGATCTTAAATTGCCATTATACAGGGTGAGTTAGCTATGGTTTGATTGCATTTGTTGAAGCTATGTTTCAGGAAGTCTGTTTTAGCTGGCTATAGAGTTTACAATTTCTAGTCAGATCACCGGGGTGCATTCGCCGTTATTTTCATAAATTGTTGGCGCTCTGGACATTTAGTAATTATTGTACTACCGTTTTATTTTTAAGAACTACACGGCCTCCGAATCGCTGTGCTGTCACCCAAGTGTTCCTAATTTTATGCTGCTTTGGAAGTTCGCCCAGTAATTATAGTATTAACGAGCTAACAAGTTGTAAGTCAAAGTAGTGGTTTTCCTTTCCAGTGATTAAATAAAGTTTTCATACAGCCTACTATTAGTTTTTTCTGAAACTTGAAAGTATATCTTTCACAAGTTTGAAGCTCGATATTTCCAAAGCAAAAGCCGATCGGAAAGAAAATTATTTCGCATTTCTTGCTTAGAATCCAATCTCGAAAGCTAATTTTAATTTTTCGCCTCCTGGTATAAATCACCCTGTATAGGTTTTCCTATATCAGATGATCATTCTGTTACGATTACAAGCGTCCATTGTTTCGGAGGTCTCCCTGGTCGTCGTTTCATTGGAGTTGGCCATTTTAACCATTTTTTTCAGCGGTGGTCCTCGATTCTTTCAACGTGGTCGTTTGATTTTAGTATTCTTTGTTGTAAACTTTTCACTAATGTCCTATAACGAATTTTCGTGTTTATCTCTCTGTCATGTAATGTTAGTTTTAGAATTTGACCCAGCGTTTGCATTTCAGTAGTGCGTAAAGAGCGTTTGCAAGTTATATTTGTAGGATTAACTTTGCATGAGTTCCTATTTGAGTTTCAAAGAGGAAAGACATTCATTTGTACTCTGTGATATCATATCATGTCACCCGTCGTATATTCATTTAAATATTATTTAAATGCATAAATGAAAGTTTAACAATACATACTAGCGATGTGTCGATCCGGTCGGATTCGATACAAAGGATCGAATCCGGGGTAGGATCGATTTGGATCGAGTCCAAGTTTCGGTCCGGAGGAACGAAAAGGTCGCGAGGCTTCAATCCTCGCGGACATTCATTGCTTTGGCATTCCGTTATTCAATCCATTTCAATACAGAATACAATACAATGTGTTGATGTGGAACAGCAAATGATGATGGTGTTCATTTTAAAGGCTCGACGTCGACAGGCGACACATGATACGGCCGAACTTGCATGCTTTTTTATCAGTTATCAGTGATTTATGGCTTTTGGCGGCTTTGTATGTGCCCAATTGATGTCTGTGACATATAAACATACTGAATTACCGACTGCGTGACCACTCACCAAAACAAAGATACGCGCGTTGTTCGTTCCGGGTCCGGAATGACCGAGGACCCCTGGTGTCTGAAATGCACATTCAATTTCGATGTCGATCCGAGGATCGAGTCCGATGGACTCGATCCACTTGCGGAATGGGATTGGAATGAACGAGTCCGCAAAAGTATCGAAACTTCCCATCACTAATACATACACAATCTAAAGCATTACAACCCCTGTGCGTCATACGGCACGCCCCTCGGATTACGCTGCACTTGAAAGACCAATCAGCGTTACGTCGCTCCGAGCGGCTGGCACAGACGACTATAAATATCTCCACAGCGACCTTCAGTTCTTAGTGCCACTTTGACTCTGATTATGCAAACTGCAAAGTCTTACGAAACGTTAGTCAATATGGGCGCACAAACAGCAACAAGGTCAAATCTTCCTAAGTATCCTCGTTCTCAAGGTACTCAAAAAACACGCGCCACCAAAGAGCATTGTCATCGTGTGGATCCTTGCTCGAGTTCACAAGGCACATTAAGCCAGGGAATGCTGGGTGCTGATTCACAAACACTACGCGATTTAAGCCGAAATTCTATGTTAACAAGAATAATAAAACCTTAAACAGTATATACATTTAAATTGCTATTAATACTATAAGTTCGGCAGAATTCCACACATACAAACCAAAGAACGAAAGAAACTTTAAGGTAGTGCCAAAAAATTTGCATACTCAATTAATACCGATAAAATAAAAACTGAAATAGAGAACTTACGTCACATAGTAATAAATATATGGAATATCAAGCAATACAAAACCAAAACACAACTCCCAACGTTCTTCGTAGAATTTAAAACTACTGCTAATAATAAAGACATTTATAAAGTGGAATACCTTCAACAACGTAAAATTAAATTTGAACCACCCATGCACAAACGAGAAATCGTACAATGTGCTAAATGCCAAAGATATGAGCACAACAAAAATCTTTGCCAAGTAAGACCCATATATGTTAAATGCACAGGGGACCATCCTGCCATCAATGTTTAAGAAAAACAAAATCCGCTGAAGTGCGATGCGTCTTGTGCGCAGGAAACTATAAGGGTGTCAATCTATAAAAAACTACACAACAACAATTTTCACCATTCCGCATATCAAAACTCAACCAGGACTATTATTTTCAACAATAAGCAATTAGAAAAGCCAGCAATCTCATAATAACAGTAATATTACACAAATACCAAACCAAAATCAACCTCTTTAGTAATGACCTACTAGAATTAGAAAGTACGATGAAGGGCTTATTTGAACAAATAAGTACCATGTTAAAACTTCCCACAACCGTGCTTTCTGAAATACTCTTGAATCCTAACATTACTAGATACATTTCAGCGATTGCATATTCAAGATATCAAAATTTAAATCCACAGAAGTGCATTTCCGAAACAAACCACATACTACCAGAACCAATTTATCACTCAATCTGCTTAAGAAGGCTACCGGAAATAGCTCTTTCTAAATTGAAGTGGTATTAAGCCCACGACTTGGCTCTGACTGCAATGCAGGATAATCGACTGATTCAGATAAGCACAGAGTTGAGATATTTTAGATAACTGCAATATTAAACAAAAGTAAAATAGTAAATGCATTGATAATGAAATGCGAGAACCAATAATTAGTACAGAAATGCATGCTAAGACAAGGCATGCTCAGGGGGTTTTGAATTGGCTCGTGAATTAATAACTTAAAATGAAAGGTTTGTGCACATGCAAAGCCAAACCGCATATAATTTACTTAACACAAACCGTTTGTTGGCTGCAATTTTAACAGAGCGTAAGTTTATTAAGTCAAAGCATAAGATGGTGAAAATTGTGAGCATAGCAGAAAGGTAAACCGATATGAAGCAGAATAGAAAGAATTTGCAAGACAGCAATTGCTAAATATTGGCAACAGATTGTGGCGAGAGACATGAAAGTGCGGAACTCAATAATTAGTGCATTTAGTAACAAAGTGAAACAGAGCAGAGCGGTGACCTTTAAAATAACGTTTGTGTGTGTAATCGCCAACAGACGATTTTAATTATAAGGGTAAAGACAATAATTTAGATTTAAGAAGTGTTAATTTTAAATTTATGTATCAAACTTTATTCCTTTTGTAACCTTTTGTATCAAAACTTATTTCAGTAACTTAGCAACCTGATGCTGGATTGTTTGAAACGAAAAGAACAATTGAAATTAATTTGTCTTGAAGTTTGAAAGAAATTTGCTCCACTTTTAATTACGAATTTATTATAATAAATGAGCATATTAACAAGTAAAAACTACTGCATTTTATTGCCAATGTGTCAGTGTTCATATGAGAGTGTTTGTGAAGCTTTACACCACAAATAAATTTGAAAATTCTACGATCCCATTTCGCGGACATTGGCTGCCGTTTCAACTCGGATTTTCCAGCTTCGTTATCGGTAAAAGGAAGCATCCCAAGCCAGAGGCCTGCACTGCAAGACGTCTGCAGGGTCTGCAAGAGAGCCACCGTCAACATTATCAGCGAGGGGACCGCCTCTAGCAGGAAATCCGTGCAGCATCACCTACGGGCAGCTACGTTGCAGAGCGAGCTGAAGTTTAAAAAGGTAGGGTGCCTGAAATTTAATCATCAGAGCCGCGAAACGCAGTATAACGCGAGAAAAAATCTTGGCAAGGAAGTTTAGCGCGTTTCCAGGGCTGCAGCGACGTTCTAAATATTGAAAACTCTAAACAATGAAGGAACAGTCTTGACGTCATCCCACAATAATGAGTTTAGTTGCCAAGCGGGAAAAATTTAAATGACTTACCTGACGCATTTCCACGAGTTTTAAAACGTTCAGATACGCAGTTTGTACCATCAAAAAATGTGTGTCTTCTGTCAGTTGGACAATTATTTGACCTACCTACTAAAAACCGCACATTTGAACTACCTACTTTGAATTGAGATGGATAAATTCAAATCAAACTTGAAAATATAGTACAATTCTGATCCCACCTGAGCGAATTTCATGTTTTACCGATGAGTTAGTCCATTGAATTTTGCAGTTGAATGAAATATTAAAAAGGGCATACAACCATTTATTTGTGCATTAAAATATTACATCTCATTTTAAACAGCCGTAATTCATTAAAAGGCGATAATTGCTTAACAGGCGAATTATATTAAATATTATCATCATTTTCAAATAATCATACAGCGGGAAAGAGGGCCATTCATTGCATATTTTTATTTGCACGAAGAGCTTAAATTTTTGGCATACCAGCGTGTCTGTAAATTTTTATAATTAAAATAACAATTGCAGTCGATAACGAATAGGCATAAATTGCGTAATCAATAAAAGCATTTATTCACAGCAGATTTAGCTGTAGTACACTAGTTAAAACCATTGTTTGTGTGAGTAAAACCTTGTATGTGAGTACAAGCGCTCTGATTTGAAACACGATAACAAAATGACCGATAAGCGTTCGAGAAGACAGAAGAAAATGGAAGAGGGAAAGGAAGAAGAAAACCAAGTAGAAGAAACAGTGGAAATATCAGAACCACCAACAGAAGAACAACGGCAAGGAGACCAGGCTGAAGAATAACAGCCCCAAGCCTCAAAGCAAGCAACTGAATTAAGTGTAATTATGGAGGCGATGCTGCGAATGGAAAAAAAGACCAATGAGACAGCACAGAGCGTGCAAGAAATGAAAAAAGATGCAGAAGAACGCAACAATAAATTGAGAACCGAGGCAGAAGAACGCGACAAGAAATTGAAAATCGAGGCAGAAGAACGCGACAATAGATTGAGAATCGAAGCAGAAGAACGTGAAAGAAGGGCACAGGAAGCAATTCGGAGTGATATCCAAGAAGCAATTCGAAACGAGGTGCAAGCATTGAAGCAAGATGCCGAAAAGGTCACACAGAGCATACAAGAAATGAAAAAGGACGCAAAGAGAGAGAGTAGGGACGAGACCATGCAGAATTCTTAGTTTAGGGGTTAAAAACGAATTTGTAAGGATGCAAGTAAATAATTAGGAAGAATTGCAAGCGGAGATCAACGGTTTACAACAAAAGAAGAATTTAAGGAAACGACTAAAAATGAAATAAGACAAGAACTACAACAGGAAGTGTCACAGTTGGTGAATGGAAAATTAGAAAAGAAAGAAGAGGAAATAGAGGGCAGAATTAAAGGACTAGAAACTAAAACACAAGAACAAATAATACAGCACCAAGAAAGAATCAACCAGGAATTAGGCAGTCTAGAAACGAAGGCAGATGAACGATGGGCCAAGGCGCAGGAAGGACAAAGCCGGAATGCGAACCGTATCACCATGGTGGACAACCGAATCACAAGGGAACTACAAGGAATGCATGAAAGGTTCGAACAAGTACACGGATACCCTGCAAGTGCGGCGCCACCAACCCTGAATATGGAAATGATCCTTAGATTCGAGGGCAGGTATGGCGAATTGCCTATGATTTTTCTGGCAAAACTTGACGATGTTATGATAACGGTTTCAACCGAATGTAGGAGGCTGAAAATCATAAATATGGCCATGTGAAATAACGCCGAGATATGGCACAGCATAATTAAGAGCAAATATACAACATATGAAGAATTTAAAGAGCTTTTTACGCAGCAGTACTGGAGCAATTCGCACCAAGCTCAAGCGCGTACCGAATTGACTTCAGGAAGATACATTGCAAAGGGATGATCCAGGGAAATGTACATAATGCACCGGTACAATAAGGCGCAGTACCTGACTCCTAGGTTAGCAGAGGACGAAATAATCCAGCACTTGTCAAGACACTTGGAGGCCGAGATAACACGGGCAGTAGCAGTACAAAATGTAAAGACCTTAAGGGACTTCCTGGAAATAGCAAGGAACTACGACCTGGCCGTTTACAACGAGAAAGGAGAAAGTCCGAGTCAACAATATCAAAATTATAGTAAGAGGAAATTGGAGAACACTTTCGGAAATAATTTTAATAACAACTAAAATAACAGCAGACAAGAAGGTCGTTATAATAATAATAATAACTATCAAATAAGAAATTTTAATAGCAATAGTAATTGGAACCAGAATCTACAAAACTTTAATAGGGGGAGAATCAGCAAAGGAATTACAATGACCTAATTAACGAACGGAATAATAGAAGATGCCAGGAGTTGGACAATAACCAGCAAACAAGTAGACAATTTGTCAATACCATGTTCATAGAGCGAGAAGAAGAGAACAGAAATGATATGAACAGAATTGAGATAGCGGAGGTGCATGAGGAGCCCTCGATGGATAAAAAAACCTCAATTTTTGTAAATATTGTAAATAAACAGACCGCTAACTTTGCCATCGCCTACGACAACATGGGGGAATTTTTGTTAGAAGAAAACGAAGATAATTTCAAGATCATGTTTACCGTTTATTAAATTAGAATTGTTAGATCAAGAATATTATGCGCTAATTGATAGCGGAGCAATGGTTTCATTAGTACCTGAAGAAGTCCTAACTAATCATCTAAATGTTTTACAAGGCAATATAATTAAAGTAAATAAAATAGATTTATTGTCTGCAACAAGAAAGAAGATCTCTAGGACAAGTAAAGTAATAGCAATCAAGATCAGTATAAATGAAAGAGAGTATGATGTCCGATTTTACATAGTATCTGCTTTAAATGCACAATTAGTGATAGGTGTCGATATTATTCAGCAAGTAGGAATTAAAATAGATGGAATGCAAAAGTGCATCCAAATAAATTAAATAATAAGGCATTGGTCTGTTTCCGAGTATGGGGATCAAGAGCGTAAAAATTGTTGCCTAGCTAAAATACATAAAAGCAGGAGACGATATAAATTGTTGCCTAGCCAAGAGTGCAGGAGACGATAAGATTTGCTGCCTGGCCAAGAGTGCAGAAGACGAAATAATTAAAAATAATTGTACGATCATAGAAGGAATGCTGGATGATGAACAGATAGGGAATGATTACTTACAATATAAAGGCAGAAATATGGAAATAATAGAGAAAAATAAGGAAATAATAAATCAGAAAACAGGGCAAGCAACGAAATATTGTCATAGACTTGTTTCGACGAAACGATGGGCTTCAAGAGTAAAACTTATCCAATACCGTTTGCACAGCTGGAAAAAGTAAAACATGAGTTACAGAAAATGTTAGACGATGATGTAATAGAACATTCAAAAACGCACTTCGTTAATCCGATGGTGGTGGTAAAGAAAAGCGATGGTAGTCTTCGGTTATGTTTATACGCACGTAGAATAAATCAAATTACCAAACCTCAGTATGATAGTCCGCAGACAATTGTTGCTTTATTGAGTCAGATATATCATAAGAAAGTGTTAACGAAATTTGATCTTAAAAACTCATTTTGGCTGATTTAATTACACGAGGACTGAAGGAAGTACACAGGTTTTTGTATAGAGGGAAATTTTCCATTTTAAAGTAGTCCCATTTGGTTTGACGACGACGTCATGTGCAGCATTGGTAAGAGCCATGCAACAAATTTTAAACAAATACCATGAGTTCTGCGTGCACTACATTGATGATATTTTGATATTTTCACGAGATGTGGAACAACATTTGATACATTTAGAGTCAGTTATAAGTACATTGAATGAAAATGGGTTAAAATTGAATTTGACCAAGTGTGAGTTTATGAAAACAAATGTAGGTTACTTAGGCTACGAGATTAGCAACAGTGGGGCCACAATTAGTGAAAAGAGAATAGAGATAAAGAATTTGCTCGCCCCAAGAATTTGAAAACGTTGAGAGGATTACTTGGCCTACTAAAGTATTATAAAAAGTTCATAGCAAACTATTCCGAGTTAACTTTACCATTGGTTGAGTTGTTAAAAAAGATACTAAGTGGATCTGGAATGAGGATAGAGAGAGAGAGCTTTTCACTCTGATGATGCAAGCTGCAAGGTCTTGCGAAACGTTAGTGAATATGGATGCACAAACAGCAAAACGGCCAAATCTGCCTAAGTATCCTCGTTCTCAAGATACTGAAACAACACGAGCCACCAAAGAGCATGGCCATCGAGCGGGTTTTTGCTCGACTTCACAAGGTGCAAGGCACATTAAGCCAGAAAATGCTGGGTGTTCATATACAAATACTACGCGGTCTAAGCCGAAATTCTATGCTAAGGAGCTTTTAATAATTTAAAACACAAATTTCATGAAGGGTTGCTACTCAAGTACCCAAACTTTAAAGAGAGCTTTATCTTAAGGACGGACGCATCGGACATGGCAGCCGCAGCTGAGCTAATACAGGTTTAAAAAGGAGTAGAAGTCCAAATTTGCTTTATATCACGGATTCCGAAGGGTTATGAAACAAGATACACTACCGCTGAAAAGGAGATGTTGGCAATTATATTTGCAACCAATAAGTTAAAGTTCTACTTAACAGGAAACAAGTTCTACATAGAAACAGACAATTCAGCAATATCGTTCCTCAAAAACAAAACGTTCCATAATGACAGATTGTACAGATGGGCATTGTACTTACAACAGCACGATTTCTAGATAAGACATAGACCAGAGAACATGAATATAATAGCCGATTTCTTAAGCAGGAAGGACTTAGCAAAGAGTAGAAGAGAGAAACAATTATTGATAGAATAGAGAAAATTTATCAACAAGGGAGATTTTCAAAAGAAGAATTATTAGGCAAACAAGAAAATTTGAAACTTCAACAAATAAGAAATTTAGTACAAGACAGTCCAGACCAAGAATATAAAGGTTGCAAGATAGTAGAAGGTTTATTGGTAAAATTATTGAGTGGTAAAGAATTAATAGAATTATGCGGAGAAAATGTAGTCAACGTGGTAAAAGAAATACTTAACACATTTAGACACTGTGGGGGAAGAAAGACATGGTTAATGTTTCGCGAATGTTTCTACACAACGAACCATACAAAATTTATTAAACATTTCAGAAAGTGTTGCAAAGTCTGTCAATTTGCCAAAGAAAAGAATCACACCAATCAGAATTTAATCAAAAGTATCAGCGTCAATAATCCTTTGGAACTAGTCGCAATTGACTATTTGGAAAATTTAGTACCGAGACAATACGGGTACCGACACATTCTAATTATGGTGGACGTATTCTCAAAATATATTAAATTATATCCAGAAAAATACAGCAACACAGAACATGTGATGAAGATTATCGAGAAATTCCAACGAGAAGTGGGGACTCCGAAGAAGATATTAGCCGACAACGCAAGCTATTTCAAGAATGCCAGATTGGTCAACAGCTTGGAACAGAAAGGAATTCAAACATATTTCTGTAGCATACGACACCCGCAATCTAATGTAGCAGAGCGGTACATCAAAGAAACAATTAATTATTTAAAAATAATGCCCCATGAGCATCATAACAGATGGGTTCAATACTTATCGAAGGTGGAAGATTTCATCAATAACGTACCTAACATTACTACCCAGATAAGTCCAGTAACACTATGCAAAGAGATAGTACCAGCAAGGCCGTGGAGAAAGGAAGAGGACACAACAGAAATTGTCGAACTATTGGAGAAGATTAGCCAACGAGTGAAGAAGATACAAGACAGGTACGAGGAGAAGCAGAATAAAAAAATTAAGAATCGCACGAAATTGAGAATAGTAATCATAAAGAAGCTAAGGGTAGTTGATCGAAGGGAGAAGATCTGTGCCAAATTCCTAAACGCTTATGAAAGACCATATAAAATACATCAGATATTAAGCAATGAAAACACTTACGAGCTAATTAATGAAAATGATAATAAAATCAGAGGACGTTTTCACATTTCAGCGATTTACCCATATTTAAATAATGTAGATTAGAATAGGTTCAATTAGTTTACAAACAAATGTTGGGACGCTCTCATTGGTATAGATTATTTTAGATAGAATAGGTATTAGATAGAATCTGTTGTTGAACTAACTTTTGCAATGAGTTAAATGTGAGAGAGATTTGAGTCATGTAATTAAAATTTGTGACAATTAAAATGACAACGCATGCAAATCAACGTATGCTGTAAAATAACACTCATGCGTGGTGATTTTAATTCTCAAAAATTGGGCGAACATGAAGTGGTATTAAGCCCACGACTTGGCTCTGACTGCAATGCAGGATAATCGACTGATTCAGATAAGCACAGAGTTGAGATATTTTAGATAACTGTAATATTAAACAAAAGTAAAATAGTAAATGCATTGATAATGACATGCGAGAACCAATAATTAGTAGAGAAAGGCACCCTAAGACAAGGCACGCTCAGGGGGTTTTGAATTGGCTCGTGAATTAATAATTTAAAATGAAAGGTTTGTGCACATGGAAAGCCAAACCGCATAAAATTTATTTAACACAAATCGTTTGTTGGCTGCAATTTTAACAGAGCGTAAGTTTATTAAGTCAAAACATAAGATGGTGAAAATTGTGAGCATAGCAGAAAGGTAAACCGATATGAAGCAGAATAGAAAGAATTTGCAAGAGAGCGATTGCTAAATATTGGCAACAGATTCTGACGAGAGACATGAAAGTGCGGAACTCAATAATTAGTGCATTTAATAACAAAGTGAAACAGAGCAGAGCGGTGGCTTTTAAAATAACGTTTGTGTGTGCAATCGCAAAGAGACGATTTTAATTATAAAGGTAAAGACAATAATTTAGAGTTAAGAAATGTTAATTTTAAATTTATGTATCAAACTTTATTCCTTTTGTAACCTTTTGTATCAAAACTTATTTCTGTAACTTAGCGACCTGATGCTGGATTGTTTGAAACGAAAACAACAATTGAAATTAATTTGTCTTGAAGTTTGTAAGAAATTTGCTCCACTTTTAATTACAAATTTATAATAATAAATCAGCATATTAACAAGTAAAAACTACTGCATTTTATTGCCAATGTGTCAGTGTTCATATGGGAGTGTTTGTGAAGCTTTATACCACAAATAAATTTGAAAATTCTACGATCCCATTTCGCGGACATCGGCAGCCGTTTCAACTGGGATTTTCCAGCTTCGTTCCCGGTAAAAGGGAGCATCCCGAGCCAGAGGCCTGCACTCCAAGACGTCTGCACAGTCTGCAAGAGGGCCACCGTCACCATTAGCAGGTAGGGGACCGCCTCTAGCAGGAAATCCGTGCAGCATCACCTACGGACAGCTACGTTGTAGAGCGAGCCGAAGTTTAAAAATGTAGGGTGCCTGAAATTTATGCAACAGAGCCGGGAAACGCAGTATAACGCGAGAACAAACCTTGGCAAGGAAGTTTAGAGCGTTCCCAGGGCTCCAGCAACGTTCTAAATATGGAAAAATCAAGCGGTGATACCAAAAATTGCAAATCCAGCGAGAAGCCAAGCGTAATAAAAACAATTGCTAGAAGTAGCGTCGTTTCCGCATCTAAACAATTAAGGTCTTGACGTCATCCTAAAATAATTACGAGTTTAGTTGCCAAGCGGGAAAAGTTTAAATGATTTACCTGACCCATTTTTCACAATATTTCCAAAAGTTTTAAAACGTTCAGATACGCAGTTTGCACCATCAACAAATTTGTGTCTTCTGTCAGTTGGACAATTATTTGACCTACCTACTAAGAACCGCACATTTGAACTACCGTCTTCGAATTGAGATAGTTAAATTAAGATCAAACTTGAAAATATAGTACAATTTTGATCCCACCTGAGCGAGTTTAATGTTTTACCGATCAGTTAGTCCATTGAATTTTGCAGTTGATTGAAATATTAAAAAGGGCATACAACCATTTATTTGCGCATTAAAATATTACATCTCATTTTAAACAGCCGTAATTCATTAAAAGGCGATAATTGATTAACAGACGAATTAAATTAAATATTATCATCATTTTCAAATAATTATACAGCGGGAAAGAGGGCTGTTCATTGCATATTTTTATTGGCACGAATAGCTTAAAGGCCCCTATTCATTGTAATATAGACAATCCTTTTTAAACATTTCCAAAAGTTCCTAGACGCAAAGATGGCTACATAGCCCACGGCATACCAATTAATATTAAATAGCTGAGCATTCAAGACAATTCCTGCATAAATATTTGAAATCATCAAACGAGTAAGACTTTTCTGGACAACATTCGGAAAACTATACTCAAAAACAAAACCATTTTGATTTTTAGGGTATAAAACTGTTTTTATGACACCTTGGGGTACGAGAGCGCCACTTAACTTTTCACGTCCGAGAAACGCCACCACTACTTGCCCTAGAATTCTCGAGAACAGACTAATAGCCACGGCTTGATGCTCTCAAGGAGATGGGCGTGGTCCTATAAACGGGACACCATACGGACAAGTGCGACGACATATACAGGATGTTACAAAATAATAGGGTGCCACGGGATTCGGTATTTGAACCCGCGTCTGTCTAAACCCCAAAAGCCAAACGGGGTGCATGCATGCAGCCTTGTGACTCCCCGGAACCGGCAACTGAAGCGCTCGAACCTACCTTTGACGCTCACAACTCGTCCAGGATCCGCTTTACATTGATCTTACACTACAGACTGCTTAACCTGAAACTCGGCATGCAACACACAAAGAAAATATAACGGTAGCTTTTAACGAATAGGTCTATTGTTCTTACACACAGAAATGATTATGGACAATAATTAGTAAACAAAATAGGATTGGTGGCATTAATTATTACGCGAAATATGATAGTTGCCCCACACCCGTACACAAAATTTAGTTACAGACATCAATTAGTACATGAAATATGATTGCTGGCTTTAGTTAGTACTCAAATATGATGGCTGGCATTAATTATTACGCAAAACAAGATTGCTGGCTTTAATTAATACTCAAATATGATTGCTGGCATTAATTATTACGCAAAATACGATTGCTGGTATTAATTATTACGCAGAATATGATGGCTGGCATTGGTTACTGCACAAATATGATTGCTGCCATAAAACAGTATACAAAATCTGATTACTGGCATTGATTAGTGCATGTGATATGATTGCGTCCATTAAATAGTACACAAAATACAATTGCTGACGTTAGTTAACATACAAAATATGATAACTGGCATCGATTAGTACGTGAGATATGATTGTTGCCATTCAATAGTACACAAATAGAATTGCTAACATTAATTAGTGCGAGAATATGATAGCTGTTAATGCTGTTATTAAATAGTACACAAAATATGATTGCTAACGTTTGTTAGCATACAAAATATAATTACTGGCATTGATTAGGCTTGCTAGCATTAATTATTACGCAAATATGATAGCTGCCATTCAATAGTTCACAAAATACCTGATTAACTTTACCTGCGGCGCGGCGGTCGAACGAGAGCTGTCTGCAGCACGGCCGGCGGCACGGGGCGAGATGCTCCAACAGCGTAGGCGTTGATGATGAGGACTCACAGATTCCTTCGCAGAACTCACGATGCGGCCACAAATGACGGCAAGGCATGCATGTGAAAGATGACCAGGGACACGCTCTCGATGTTTTTGGATCCATTATACACAGCAATGGTATTTTGGCCGACGGTCGACGACAAAATGCGAGACGTTTGGTCAAGACGACGGGGGCATCACCAACACTCACCTTACTCGCTTCGCATCTCGGAATACTTTCCTTGAAAACACGACACGCCAACACCCAGCCATGCCAAAAACGAGACCGGCGGGGAGCTTGTCTGCAACGCGCACGGAACACGTGCAACCATTGACAAGGCGGCTACAGCGTGCCGTCTCGCTCGCACCCGCGGGCGATTTAGCCTTCAGAATATTCTAGGAGAAGGGTCTGCCTACTAAATCGATATTGGAACATAACGTGCCTACGAATATAAGCGACGCTACAAAATGAGTGCTTTTCAGATTTCACGGCGGCGGACACAGCTGCGTAATGCTATAAACCATTAAATGCCTGCACAAAACTACATATAAATTCCAAACGCAAAATTATGAAAAGAAAACTATATACAAGCGGTGTCGTAATCTTAGAAAAATATTCCATAAGTCGCACATTCGTATAATGTGAAAATTGCCTGACACGATATTGAAAGGAAAGGTCTTCAATGCATGCATTCTATTGGTATGGATTCGAAACAGTTGGTCTACCAATAAAACACGCCAGAAAATTAAGAGAGCTATGGAATAAAAACAATGCTGAGTATCTCCTTGAGGGACATAATTAAAATCAAGGACATTAGAAGGACACAAGTCACTGATATAATTGAATGAGTAGCCGAACTGGAATTACAATGGGGAAAAGTCACATATTGGCGACCAAGAGAAATAGAGGCAGACCACAACTACGATGTGTGAATAATATTAATTAAATGGCAGTTAACAGTTCGAATCAGAAGGTTGGCTTAAGGTAGACGTGAATGGAAAAATTGGGAAAGTCTATGTTCAGGAGTGGACAGGAGTGGGTTTTGTGCCTCATCATCATTTATTATATTATTTCAGTCATAAATTATTGTAGGTCAGCTGCGATATATTTTTTGGCCACCTACATCTTTTGTTCATCGTCCAAATTTACTCTGAGGGTAAGACCTAGTTTTTTTGTTACAATTTTGCATTCTTGTACCCATGTATTGTGTCCATCTCATTGTATAGCTGTTGCCTTGCCCTAGTATTTGCCTTTTATATAGCCTTTTTATTTTCCTTTAATTACGTTAACTACTTGCATATTGATCGTGTGCTCTGTCCTTCTCCTGTTCTGTAGTGTTCTCTTTTTCGTTACACCTCACTTTTTCTCTGATGATACTATATCTTAAATTCCACAATCTGCTAGTTTTATCAATAAACATATATGTGTGTGTTTTTATTTTATCCATTCATGCATACTGCAGACATCTCCTCAACTAGTGTATTCCCACCGTTCTAATTTTATCTCGGATTTTATTTGTCATCGGCTTCGTCTCTCCTTCGTAGGTTGTTAAACTTTATATTATAGCGAGAAATATGTACCTCTTTGTTTATTGCCTGCGGCGTTTGTTAAAGAAATGGTTCTATGCGATGCTCGTGTTGCTCATTTTCTATTTATAATTTTGTTTTCTATATTTGTCTCCGTTTTTTTCATATTGGCCATATTGGTTTAACTATTTCATTATCTATTTTTCATTCGCTTGTTGGTCCTCCAATGCACATACACTCTGTTTTGATTATTTTAAAGACATCAAATTTGCTCTTCCATTGACTGCGGTCGTGACGCATAACCTGTAGTAGCACGAAACATCACTAGCTGGAAGTGTTGCGAGTTAGTGTGCTAAGTGGCGCGCAACCAAGAAAACGTGGGGTAGTGACGTTCGTTGTTGTTGTGCACCTGTCGTATCACGATTTTTGAAATCGATATTAAAAAAAACAGGGAGTTTATGTAAAATTTTCCGCGAGTTTCAGAAAAAGAGAAACGAGTACTTTGGTAGAGAGTCAACAAGTTAATAATCTCTTGGCCGGGCACACGTGTTGCAGGGACACAGAAGGAAGTTCTCGTTTAGATAACTTCTAAAATGCCTCAAAAATTTACCATCTTATCCTGGAGGATCGGTGTCGCACCTTGCACGACCTTTGTGAGGAGATGGGAATTTTCGCCTGAAGAATTGGTCATGCACTGCATCGTAACGAAATTTTTCAGTCAGCATTCGCATTTGCATAATACGCATGCCATTTTTTGAATCTTTGCTAGGGGAGTTACACTTCTTCCTGATATTCATATAAAATACGATGCAATTTATCTATTTCTTATATTTGGGAAATTGCCAGAAAATGGGTGCAAGATAGCAAACAAACGATCGCGACTTTCCCCTATATGCGTTTAGATCCGCCCAACTTGGCACACTGGCACAAAACATATTATGTTAGTACTACCACCTAGTGGTGCATCACGTTTTAACAAGGGTTTAAGTGTGGCGGCCTCGGTATTTTATGTTTTTGATACCACCTGGTATGTGCGTCTTCATTTATCTGAATGTTATGTGTAAGTAGGTACGCTTGAATTATCAACTTCGTTAAATAACTCTCAAATATT
Organism: Agriotes lineatus; assembly: GCA_940337035.1. Lineage (NCBI taxonomy): Eukaryota > Metazoa > Arthropoda > Insecta > Coleoptera > Elateridae > Agriotes > Agriotes lineatus. The sequence goes on along the minus strand of CALNHX010000251.1, from coordinate 209,434 downwards.
CTATCCTTGATATAGATCGATAGGTTTAATTTCGCTCTCGTGCATCTTTATAAGACCGTAACTTTCCAAAAAAGCGAACTTTCATTGCCTTGCAATAACTCCATGGCAAATTACAGACAATTTCAGGGAGATTAATCACCGCGAGTTAATTTCCTTCTGAGGGCAGCCGGCAAAAAAGTAATGGAGTGCGCCGGAAAGGTGAAAATATCCGGGCCGCGGGCCTCGTGCATCGCGGGAAGCGGGTCAGAGGTCGGGTCGAAGTGAACGTGAAATAATGGCGATCTGCAATGCGGCTCGGTCAAGGCTGCGGCCAGGTCACGGTTCGCCCAAGATAGACTGCATGCGTGCCGAAACGTCGATAATCGATGATTTCATTTAGACTGCGGTCGCCGATGCATCATCCACGTCCCGTAGGCCGCGCCGAACGGTACGAAGAAGTATCCGGCTGCAGTTCCCCTAAAAATTTGACGCGCCGGGCTCTTGGGCGTCTGCAGACTTCCGGATCGGGACGAAAATAGCCCGCCAGGTATTGATGCGGACTATCGGCCTTGCCGCACGGGCTTTTATAATCCCGACCCACTTACTGGTCGCGAAACTTTCAACTGGGTCAGGAAAATTGCTATGCTACAACTTTAGTAATAATCGGCAGCTCTGTATTTTTAGCTACCATTGAAGAAGTAAATAATAAAATCAGTCTCATTTCTAATTTAACCCTTAGCTACTATGCAAGAATCCTAAGAACCCATGCACTTCTAATTTTAGAATAATGTCAATTTTTGGAGAGCTCAGTAAAAATAAAACACAATATAAAATAATACACATATACGAGGGTCATTGAAAAAAGCAATGAGCAACATTTGCATATAAAAACCAAGTAGCGTATCTTAATCCAAAGATTTCTTCTTATTTCTCTACATAATCCGCGTTTCCGCATACACATTTTCCCTCGTTCTGAAAGTTTGAATATTCTCTACCCCGTTCCAGCTGCTCGAAGACATTGTCGCACAGCTGTATGAAGTAGTGGTTGGTGATATCGTGATTTTTCAATCACACATTGATCGTTACGTTGATTTTTTATTACATTACATTGAGGAAAGTTTATCGCATGGAAAGTATATTTAGAGCCGCAAACTCGCTGCTTGTTGCTCTATAAGTAGTTATACATATAAGAACTAATTTATTACTAAAACTGTGCTCGGCTCGGAGCTCTAATACATTGAAAAAGTTTAGAGACATTTAGTAAGAAAGTATAAACTTAGACCTACTTTGGTTTAACACAGTATTTGACTATTTGATAGGGAGATGTACTACACAACGTATCAGATGTTACTAGTATCTATATGAGTGATTAAATCACAGTTCGTGAAATATTGCCTATCAATAGTTTGGAGTGCCTCGTCCGTGTCGCAATCTTGGGTTCTCATCGGGTCTTTCCAAAACAAAAGAGCTTGTAATTGGGGGTTCCAGATCAGGACTGTGCGAAGGGCGAGGGAACTTCCCACACCACGTTCTCAAGTTTTCCAAAGTCAAACGAGTTTTCTTTAAAATGTTTTAACCATCATATAACACTACTAGCACTCATGCACACATTTCCATACGCACATTGAAGTCTGTGGTAAATATAAGTAGCGGAAATCTCTCCTAAATATATGAAGAACGTTTCACAAAAAAATCAACGAATTCGATTTTTGCTTCGTTCATCTAAAAATGAAGGAAGTATTGTAATCGCGAAAAAATCGCCTTCCGAGATTTCTTCAGATCTTCACGTTTCAGAGTCCTTAGAAGACGAAAAACAGATTTTTTCAATTACGTTTGTCTGTCTGTCGGTTGAAGATATAACTCAAAAACGATTTGTTGGAGGAAGACGATATTTTACATGCAAATTACATACCCTCCTGGAATGAAACCCAGAAAATATCGGTACAATATATACAGAACGAGCACCTTAAAGAAATAAAATTCTTCCTACGTTTTTAACTGAAGAGCTATTACTTAAATTAAAGTAATATTTTGCACATAGCTCAGATTTTACCCTTAAAGAAAAAGGGCGTATTTTGGACTGAACATATACAGGGTGAACACTTTAAAAAATAATTTTTTTTTAATTTTTGCTTTAATTTAGAAATAAATAGAAGCAGATAAAGGGTAAACGTAAAAGGAGTAAAAATGGGGCAACGATAATTCCTTTTCTGCATAGCCTAGTGAAATAGATGGGTGTAACTAAAATCGCATTCGCAGGGGCTGTAGTTCGAACTTCACTACCGGTAACGTGTTTTTTAAATTTGAAAATTGATATAATTCGCATTAACAGGGCTTTCCTTTTATTATTTCTTTGTATTTTAAAATTTTTTTAGTGTTACAACATCTACCTGCGAGTTCTGAGAAAAGTTCTTTACAGTAGCATTCACAAAACACATTATGTACTGTATTGAAAAAAAATATAGGAAATAAGGTAGAAAGGTATATTTACTTGTACAATACATGCAAAGAAAAATAAAGAAGCAGAGTAAAATCAAATAAATTTAAAAAGAAATATTTACAAAAATTATCGTAAAGAACGTCTTGTTAGTGATCAATAAAATCTCAAAATAAAGTGTTGAAAATTATAATATGATTATGATATTATTAGTACGATTACATTATTATTATTGATGTGTGCTGAAAACTGCCTTCCTGTTTATTTTTTAATATAAAAGTTTTTAGCAATTTTTTTAATGTTCAGACTGTTTAGAAGCTCTCCGTATAATCCGTGGCGGCCTTGTGGCGGTGCGATTGAACCGGGCGCCGTCTTCTAGGGGGCGCCACCTTATTTTAAATATCCAAAACACCTCGTTACGCAATGGCAATCTATATTGCAGAGTATGAGAATCAAATTCATAGCCACTCGTGTCACAGAGGTTTTCGTTACACAATTTTCTAGGTTTCTTAATCTAGGTCAGTGGTCTCCACAATTTTTTGATCGCGTACCCCTAGACAGTAAAAATGAATAGTGCGTACTCCTGATGCATGCATTGTGTGGCGTTTGAAATGAAGGTACCTACGTATGCTTTTTATAATAAAGCACAATGATTTGAAATTGTGGTGAGTCGTATAAACCCCTAAGAAACTTAAGCTATGTATTTGGATTATTTCCACCATTGCATATATTATATAATTATATGCTGTTCATTCCTAAATAGAATGGTAAGCGCTGTGAGCTCCTTAGATTCGGTTTTTACAGTAATAGGAATTTCTGTTGAATAAAGAGAAAAAGAACATTTTTTAGAAGTAGTAATAATCGCAGTATGGCCAAAATATAAAATGATGTAAACGAAAAATGTTACAATTTTGAGAAGTGAAAGCAAAAATTTTCACTGTTTTGTTTTTTTTTCTTGAGCGAATTTGACTAAACCAATTTCTCTTTCAAAAATTGTCCAAAAGAATTAACTGGCTAAAACATAAATTTTTATTTAAAATGTCAATGTTCTTTTATGTAAGGAACAGGTAAAAATTCCATTATAAAATATTTTTCATATTCTTGAATTCTTCAAATAACTTTTGTTTATATACAGTGACCGCCAACAAGTCGGCATAATATGGGAAAATTTTTTATTTTTAATTTTTCAATAATTTTTTTACGTCAATAATGTGTGCTTGTCTAAAAACCTATTTAGCCCCTATCATATATACCGAGTGATTTTTATTTATTTAAAAAATAGAGTATTCCGAAATTGTCAAAACCCAAAAAGTGCTATTTTTAGGAAATTAAGTGAGCTTTCAATTAGATTTTTTAAAGTGTGTCTTTTAGGTAACTGAACAATTTCAAGGCCGAAAAACAACTAATTTGTTATAACTTTAGCTAAAAATAAAAATTTCAATTTTTTAAATATTTTTAAAAATTTCATATACCATGACTTAATATTAAAATCGAAGACTTTAAAGGTTTATAATTGGAAAATATAATATAAAATGTTAATTACGTCTTTAGATTTTGTAATTTTTACCGAAAAGTAGTATGTTTGCATAATTTTTACGTTTTTCATGCAAGGCACTTTTTAGGAGAAATATTTTTCAATTCTAATTAATATCTATTTAAATGGCTTCAAAAAACTCTAATCTAATTCTGTTAATGAATTACTGTTACAAAATCCTGTCAACGTTCTTTTACAGTTGTCTAAATGAGGAGATTTTTTAGAACATGTAAATTGGATAAAGAAAATTCCCCTAATTTAGGCAACTGTAAAAGAACATTTACAGGATTTTTGTAACAGTAATTCATTAACAGGGCTAGATTAGAGTTTCTAGAAGCCATTTAAATAAATATTAATTAGAATTGAACAATATTTCTCCTAAAAAGTGCATTTCATAGAAAATGTAAAAACCACGCAAACATACTACTTTTCGGTAAATAATAACAAATCTAAAGAAGTAATTAACATTTTATAATATTATTTCCAAATATACACCTTTAAAGTCTTCACATAAAAAAATGAATTTTAATATTAAGTCTTGGTATGTGAAATTTTGAAAACTATTTCAAAAATTCAAAATTAATTTTTAACTAAATTTAAAAAAATAGGTGTTTTCTGGCCTTGAGATTGTTCAGTTAATTAAAAATAACACACTCCAAATAAATTTCATTGAAAACTTACTCAATTTCCGAAAAAGAACACTTTTTGGATTTTGATAATTTCGAAATACTCCATTTTCTAAATAAATAAAAATCACTGGGTATATATCATAGGGGCTAAATAGATTTTTAGACAAGCAGAAATTATTGACGTAAAAGGTTTTTTTGGAAAAATCAAAAATAACATTTTTTGTCGGTCACTTTATAATACCGTTTCCTTTTTGTGGCAAACTTAATTAGTTTGCTATTGGTAGTATAATTTCAATTTTTGTACAATTTTTATAACAGAAATTGCCCTAGGAAAAACACAAAAGGACCTAATAACTTATAAGGCTTTTTGTAAAACGCAGGAAATTTTCATCCACAGAAAAATATAAAATGTTACCGTTATGCGATTTTATGTTATATAATTCTTTCGTTGGCTGCCTTACTCAAGCCATCCGACTCTTTCGGTGAACCCCCTTGTCATTTTCTTTGTAGGTTTATAAACTTTACATGTGAATAAAACTACGAATAAGGCGCTAGTGTATTGAAACATCTAATATCTGCTATGTTTTAACAGGTTAGTATCAACGACAGAAAGATAAACTCTGCAAATCATGCAGTGGATGAATCTGATTTTAGAATAAACTTCCCCAACTGCTTGTATGATTGCCCTACAATTAGGATGTCACTGGGTTCAAATTTGTCCAAGTTAGCGATTACAAGTTCACATAATCTTGTCGCACATCTTTCGATAAAGCATTTGGAAAATTCCAGAAAATTTTCTTGGGTTTCGAGATCACTATCGGTGTATCTCATACATAAAGATAATTTTTCAAATGTCTTGTTTCGTCAATTTTATAATGTTAAATATTCTACAGTATTTGACATCACTTTCAATTTTCTTCGGCGACAAATTAGAATTTAATATTTAAACGGATAGACCTTAAATGCTATTACTTATTATTGTTGATGTTGATGTTCAATCCTTCAAAATTTAATTTCAAAGTGGTCGTTGCAATATATTGTTTTACATTTTTATAGTAATACTGTGGGGATTTTCTCTACAGTAAAGTTTGGTTGTGTTGAGATTTCATTCTGGCTCCTTTTTCCCAGTGTGAAAAGTGTATTAAGAATGGACAACGTTACAATTTGTTATTGTAAATTTACATAACCAATTTATTTTATCTGCATATTATACGGTATTTTCAGCACTCTTTAAAGGCTTTGTTACTTTTAGTAGATATTGAAACCTGAAAAACCTCGCAATTGGCACAGTACTGAACATGGCCGTCGGATACGCTCGCGCATGCGTAAAGCAATTTAATAATGGTGCCAAATTTAAACGAGACCAAACAACTTGGCGGGAATTTCAAATCTGACAAACTAACTCCATTTTCAATTAAAACACAAAGAGAGAGTAAGAAAATCTTTATTTAATTTTACTGAATATGAAAATTGAACAGCTCATAACAAAAGTTTGCATTTGTATCATTTTTGGACATTTTAGAACAAGCAGAGCATGGATAATAACATGTGTAGTATTATAACTATGCACTAATTCTTATTAAAGACTAATGAAACATACGCATGTTTTAGTAAATGTAATAAAATAGTATTTCACAATAACACAAAGAATAATACAACAAAAGTCGTGACAGTAATTTTTCATCATAATAAAACATAGACGTTTCACATTACACAAGGTGCGTTTTTTCCAGATTATTCAGAGCAATTCAGAATATCATTTGATTCACCAGTCTCACATAAATTACCACTCTCGCTTCGCTGCGCTCGCTCTAGTGATACAAATATGCTCGAATGTTAAGACTGGGTTACCCCTCTTAATACGTTAACTACTATTACAAAAACTCACAATCAAAGGTGAAGATCGGAAAGCAGTTATCAGAAGCATTTGAAGTGACCAAAGGTCTTCGGCAAGGCTGTCCACTTTCGCCTACCTTATTTAAAATTTACCTCAACCATGCCCTTCAACTATGGAGAAATAAATGCCACGGTATGGGAGTTCCAATAATAAACGAAACATCTTTATAGAGTCCGCCCAACGTAAGATAGGGACAGGCACGTCATCATTGCCAGGGTGCGCAGTGGTTTGGCGATTATACCGATGGGCAATGGTTACTTAGCAACGGCACGTTTTTAAATAGGCGTCTTGTTACCAGGGGGTTTAGTAGTTGATAGGATACGCGATGAGTTCACTTGTATCCGTGTACGCCACTGCCAATTCTTGAGGCGCGTGACGTAACAAAAATCCGCGCAGCCGAACTGTGACGTGCCTGTCCCTATCTTACGTTGGGCGGACTCTACACCCTACATTTTGCTGATGATCAGGTCGTGATAGCTCAAGACAAATCCGATGTAGAATACATGAGCAGGAAACTAATTAAAGAGTACAATAAGTGGGGATTGAGCGTAAATTACAATAAAACTAACTATTTGTGCGTAGGTGGACCTTTGGAAGATCTAATACTCGACGACGGAAATGAAATAAACGCATGCCAGGAATATACCTATCTAGGAACCAAAATAAGTGGCTCGGGAAGAACAGAAAAAGAAATTGAAGGCAGAATGATAAAAGGAAGGCAAGTAATCGGTGCATTAAATTCAATCTTGTGGAACAGGCACATCCCAAAAAATAGAAAAAAAAATTTATAACTCCATCTTCAGAAGCGTGACACTATACGGATGCGAAGTATGGCATATAAATTCAAGCGTAGAAAGAAAGCTACGGGCCATTGAAATGGACTTCTGGCGAACATCAGTGGGTGTATCTCGTTTGGAGAGAGTTCGAAATGAAAGAATAAGAGACTTTGTGGGCATGGAAACAACAATCATTAAGGACATACAACAAATACAACTAGTTTGGTATGGCCATGTACAAAGAATGGGCGACGAAAGAATCTCGAAACAAATATTCCAGTGGACCCCTCTAGAACGCCGAAAAAGAGGACGACCAAAAACAACCTGGCTGAGCGGTATTCAGAAAGCGATGTCTGCTAGAAATTTGGTAGCAGGAGACTGGATGGATCGGAGAGGATGGCAATTGAGAACCGTAGCGCATAGAAGGACGCTATAAGCGGATATATATTGCAATGACTTCTGTGCACGAGATAATTAATGTAATTAAAAATGTGTAAATAAAATAAGTCACCACACAATATTTACTTTTACTATTTGCTATGATCAAACTGACTGATTAACTTATTTTGTTGGGTACGCCAATTTGAGAATTATTCTTATGGTAGTTTGCCCTTTATTTAATCCATTCATCTGATACAATAACTTCGCTAGCTCATTTGAAAACAGAGACATGAAAAGAAAAAATCAAATTCTCGGGTCTGAGGTTCCTAAATTTGTAAGTTTAAATTTTTAACGGTACGCCACTGAAAAAGTGGACTGGGGATCTAAAAAGGAGCGTACTGCGCCGTCGCTATTCTGAAATGTCCAAATCTCGCACAAGAAGTTCAAGTTACCTGTCAGCTCGCGTGTAAACTGAATTATCAAGCAATTAAATGAACAGATTTTTTTTACGGTATGATTTTGAATAATTGCGCCTTCAAGTAGCGTCTTATCGTTCTATTGTTTTTCAGGCAAATCTATCATTGGCCCATTCTAAAAGGACGCTTAAAACTGCTTTTGTTTACTGGGACCTCCAACTGACGATTTATTTCGCAAATCCTGGGAAAACACCTCGCCATGCACAGGAACTTTTTCATGCCAATAATAATAATAATAATAATAATAATAATATGGCCTTTATTTAAAAATAAATACACATAAGAAAATCAAACAATGTAGGTATGAGGCGAGATTCAGCTCACGTCAAGCAGTAAGCTGTTCTACCATCTAACCCCATAGTTCGTCTGCACTGTTTTTCCTTCTGTCTGTCCTCCGCGGTATGCCTGAGAAAATTTTAAGTATCAAGGTAACATAGAATTTATAACCAGCGTAAGCCCACGCTACCGCAGTCGCGCCCCCTCCGGACGTATGTAAACTGCAGCGGCTTAATCCTCATTAGCATGTAATAGCCAGGTAGTGTCTCCAAAAAGTATGTAAATTGCAGCGGGTTCATGTTAATGACGGGCGCCGTGTAATTACCATGATCTAATGAGCGCCTAATGATGGAATTCCATAGGTACTGTAAAATTTATGGTATTCCATTTTGAAGATGTGTTAACAAATAGACGAACTGTTGCAAGAAATTCTCACTATTCATTCAGCAACGAAACCGAACATTCCTACGCTAAAATGAATAAAGTAATGGTTGTTGAGAGCGAACGCGGCAGAAAACTGCTCTTAGCAGACGGCTGCAAGTTTTATAAAAAGGAAACTTTGAAGTCTTCGGGTTTGACCTTGGAGCCGTACAACCCAAAGATCAACGCGTTTCAAGGTACTTGGATTACCTAGTTGACACCTACGTTTCCGAAGAGGCTCTCTTTCCCTCATCTATCTGGACATCATCCTCAGCAGAGATGTGTCGAACGACTAATGCATACGAGTCGTTCCACTCTCATTTCAATAAAAACTTCGGCACTTTCCATCGAAATCTTTGTTCAAACTCTCTTGGAGTATCAGACCGAAACTTACGTCAAAATGAGGAGCATCGACTGCAAGAAAAAAGTGAACCGCGAAACGTTGAATAAACAACAGTTTTTAGAAGTCCGTTTGTCCGCGTACAAAAACGTATGTATAAATAGACTGAGTTTCTTGCAGCAAGTATGCCATCACTTTGGCGATACAGTGATGCACAAGAAGTAATTTTATTTGGCGATAAAAAAAATAAAAAAACAAATATCGAAAACACAATAGTATATTGTATGTTAAGAGCTGAAAGTGCATTCTTGCCGCTTGCGCATGAATATTGCTGGTTGAGACGAAGTCGAAACCAGCAATCATGCAAAAGCGGCAAGCGCACTTTTAGCTCGAAATATACATACTATTTTTTCGACGACTGAGCATATTATTAAAGGAAAATATCAAATTTCGTTTTATCGCAAAAATTAATTGACAATCAAGTTAACATTACTCGCGCAGTCTATATGACATGTGACGCGATTATTTCCATAAATGACGGGCGTTGTCAAGGAAACATTCGGACGTGGCTACCTATTTTGTTAACGCGGAAACCCAAAACGCTCGGCGAGCGGCAAAAAGATGAAAACGCACGCTCAGCGGCAAATGTCAACTTTCTGTTGTCAAATGACAGTGAGAAAAATCTACTTTCGATGTCAGTCGTCGAAAAAAATACTTGCATGTTATTTGTCTAAAAAAAGTGGAAATGAGATTTCCATCATTTTTAAACACGCCGAATATATATTTAATATGTATATTTCGCCAGTACCAAGCCTGAATAAAGTCTGATGGGAAATGATGTGATTAGTTGTCGATTAATGTTAATGTTAATTTTATGACTCCGCTGCAATTTACATACGTCCCAAAAACTACCTGAACGGTGCCCGCTGCAATTTACATACCCTCACTAATGATCCGCTGCAGTTTACAAACGCCGCCCCCTCCAACCATCTAAATTAATTAGTTAGAAAGAGCGCGACAGCGAAAACGCAGCATCTACCGCTGCCGACCGAGCATAATGAGGTAATAAAAAAATTTTGATTATCAATTTTGTCTAGATAATAGTAATAAGCGAAGCTGATGTCGAAACGCAGGTAAAGATAGAGCTTTGAGGTTCTGTGGCAAATCATTCCACCATTTCGCTATAGTATAAGTAAATCGACGTCGTCCGAATTCGTTAATTAATCGTGGTATAGTAATGTTGCCCCGGAACCTCAAATTTAAGTTATGGAGATCTGTCCTAAATGTAATTTTATAATATAAATAAGGTGGTGTTTTAAGTAACAAAATTTTAAAATATAGTACTGAGTAATGCAAATAACGTCTGTTTAACATATTTAGCCAATTGATGTCTTTAAGTTTATGAGATATTCTATCAAATTTACGTATACCAAATATTAACCGCAAGCATGCATTCTGAAGTCTTTGAATTCTAGCTTTATCTTGTGAATCGATACATGGATCATACACCACATCACAAAAATCCATTTGTGATATAACCAAACTATCGCATAAAATACCCTTTACCTTAGTGTCCAGCATATGCCGATTTTGGTAGATCAACCTGAGATTGCTGTACGCTTTTTGTAAGCATTGTGATATATGTTTTTTAAATCGTAATGTTGTATCTAGAATTAGCCCTAGATTTCTAACTGTATCGACAACTGGTATTACCTTATTATCGATCTTTAATATCATATTATCTTTAGCGAAGGCAATATCGTTCTTTCTTCCAAAAAATATAACAGCCGACTTATCGGCATTTAGTTTTAAACAATGTTGCATAGAAATATCAGCAATACGATTTAAATCTTGATTTATAAGGTCAGCTGCATGCAAGCTGTCAGAAGCTTCAAAAGAAAAATAAATTTGTGAATCGTCGGCATAGAAGTGATGATTGCAATGCTTTAGAACAGTATGAAAATGAGAAATATAAAGCGTAAACAGAAGAGGCCCAAGAATCGATCCTTGAGGAACTCTTGATTTATTTTCAATGAATTCAGAAACATTGTTACCTACGCGGACAGCCTGATAACGATTTACAAGATAATTATGTAATATTTTAATAGCTTTAGGTTTTAAACCTATGTAATTGAAAATTGATAGCAAAACTTTATGTTCTATTGTGTCAAATGCTTTTGAGTAATCTAAAAGAACGACAGCCGTTATCTTACCAGCATCTGCAGCCGCAACCAAATCGTCAACAATGTCTAATAAGGCAGTGGCGCAACTGTATCCCTTTCTGAAACCTGATTGGTTGACTGGCAGCACATTGTTTAGCTGTATATGATTACGAAGTTGCTGATCCATTATCCTTTCTAATATTTTTGACATAAACGGCAAGATGCTAATAGGACGTGAATCGTTTAGTTCTTTAGGTGATTTGATTTTCGGAATAGGATTTATTAAAGATTTCGGGCGGATAAAAATTTCATAAAAAACTAACCTCACATCCGTAGGAGTCGCAACCCCTTTATGGTGATCTTGGCTGAAATCTGCGCCCCCGGACTGCTCAGACTGCTGTGCTGTGTTGGGACTTGGTGTACGGCGCTGCCGGAACAATCTTGACACCCTAGGCCTTCCCACGATGCTGCAAATTGGTTCTGCGGGAGCTGGTCTCGTAGCCGTTTCTGCCGAAGTCGTCTCGGAACGAAAAATAACTTAAGTACGTGGAAAATCTTGCCTCCAATTGTGCTTATACACTGCAATTCGCTGATCACGATGGTGCTATTTTTATTTAAAAATTTTTATGCCTTCTATTAAAATTCTTTACTTCTGTTAGTTTTTGTCAAAACACTGTCTAGAAATTTAATTTCAGGAAGTTCAACCATGTACAATTACACAACTTATAAACTAAATTAACATATTTGATAATTTAATTACAATTTCTTACATACTAAAATTATTGTTTTTTGAATTGTTCATTTCTCATCGTTTTAAGGCCCCACTCACTTGATTTTATAACACTTAAATGCCCATTGTTTATCACTACACTGAATCGTTTTTTAATACACCAGTATTGTCTCATTTCCTGCTATTTGAATTCCATCTAATTTCTTGCCACTGCAATCTCTTCAAATTCCCAAGTCTTGTATTTGCATGTAATAAATGACTTGCCTGGCTTTTCTATGTTCTTTGCCTTATCTTTCTGGTCATTCTTATTCTCACCTTTATTCTAAAAATGTTCATTTCCTATTCATTCCCTAATGACTTTACTTTCTACGCTTCCTTTTTTAAGCTGCGTCTAACTTGAACTTTCTGTGCCAGTTCCTAATTAATTTAGATTCGGCTTCTACTTTGTCCAAATCTATTATATTATGCTTAAAATTATATTGCTAAACCCAATACACGGAATTTGAGTTTTCATATTTCTGTGCCTATTCAAATACAATCAATGTCATTGGCCATTTATAACAGTGTTATTATAATTTGGCAATTTATGTGAATCTTCTCAGATGCCTGCATTATTACAACTCTGTGCTTTAGTGATTTGATTTGTTAGTTGCTTGTACTGCAATCAGAGCTGATTTGAGGGCTAAATACCAGTGCAATATATAGTGTTGCACGACGTTGCTGGTGGCTGGAAAGATGCCCTTGTGACAGGCGAGTCGGGCCCTTAATAAATTCTCGCTGTAAACTGACTTGGTGAACACCTCGCGCTTGACGGATTTGTTGTGGCCTCTCTGTAAGCTTATTGTCGTTTCTGCCGTTCAGTGTTGGAGCAGTGGCCCATAAAGATTCCGGAAGCCATGGGGTTCAGTTCTGCGATGGGTCGCTGTACAGAGTAGACGTATCTGCAATAGCCGTGCCACGTTCTGTATTTCTAATAAAGTTCGCAAGTGTTAATATTAATCGAATAAATATGGGATCAGAAGGTAAAAAGGTTATGACACGTAGTAGTGCGCTAGAAGTGGACAAAGAAGAAAGTTTGGTTACTAAAATAGTAGACAAATTAGTGAATTCCGAAACACTCTTGTAAAAGCTGACGGAAGCAATATCAACCGCCATCGATATAAAATTCAAAAGTATGGTTACGAACTTGGAGCACCAGGTATCTAATCTGGAGAAGAAGTTGAAGGCTACAGTTAATGAAATGAATGTTAAGCTTGATAATCTTGAGCAATATTCGAGACGCAATAATTTGCGTATCTTCGGAATTCCCGTTGTGGAAAGTGAAAATACAAATCAAATTGTAATTCTCCTGTGTAAAAGTAAATTGGGTCTCGAGATATCCATTACATAAACCCATAATAGTAAAATTTACCAGTCGTTAAACCAAAAACCTTATCTACAGGAATAAACGGAAGCTAAAGAGCACAAAGTTCATAATAAGAGAGGATGTAACTAAAAAACGTGTGCAATTACTGAATGAGGCAGCTTCTGCTATAGGAAAACAAAATGTGTGGTCCAGTGAAGGTAGCATTTTCGGAAAGTATGATTCCAAAATTGATAAAATTGTTTCGTATGCGGACACAGCTAAACTTAAACTCAAGAGTGGTACTGCAGATAATTTGATAACGAACCAACTGTTGCTTGAAAATAGTACTTAGTTGTGTGGTCTGCATTGATAAGATTGAATAAATTTTTGCGTTCTTCACAAGTTAAATTCTAATTATTAATGCTTATTTACTTGCATTGTTTACAATGATTATCACTATTTGGCATCATTACATAGTTATATTTTAGTTAAGACACTTTTTTCCCAGTAATGCGTAGCAAATATTAACCTGCTTGCACTTTGCATTAAGTATTACTATATCGAGTATCATATATAGTAACTTTATAATATGTTTGTTTGATTTTAGGTTATGAAATCAGAAGGATGGAATCCCAATTGATAAAGGCTGCTCACATAAATATTCGATCCTTACACCCAAAGCTAGCTGAAGTTAGGAACTATATCTTCGATTCAAGTTATGATATTTTGGCTATTAGTGAGACCTGGCTGACGCGAGATATAAATGACGATTATCTTGCTATTGACGGGTATCAGCTCGTTCGCAGGGACCGTGAAGCGCGAGGTGGTGGTGTAGGCACATACGTTCGAAAACAATTTCATTTTAAAATAATACCGACCAATAATACCATTGAATAAATTTGGCTTGAATTAAAGTTGCACAATATAAGGTTAATAGTTGGTGTAGTTTACAAACCCCATAATTTAAATTATAAATTGTTCTGTAATGAACTAGAACAGTCACTTGTATTATGCACTGCCATTTCGGAAAAACTGGTTTGCTTTGGGGACGTCAATATTAAGTTATTAAAATTTCCAAACTATGATTATATTTACTTTAATACAATGATAGATGCCCTTAGCATGAAAGAAGTTATTACTGAACCTACCCGATTTCAAAATAATACTGCTTCGCTTCTTGATGTTATATTAACTTCATATCCAAATCTAATAATTGACTCTGGAGTGACAGATCCACACCTCTCAGATCATGAATTAGTACATTGTACAGCTGCGGAAACATAAACCGGGACAAGTTCTGTAGGGTCATTTTTTACTATTTGAACGTTGTAATGTTGCCTTCCTGATTTTTTATGAAATGCTTTCTATCATGTGTCAATGAACAAAGACGAACAGGTTAATGCAGTACAAGAAGCTTAGGATAGCATCGAAAATGAATTAATTCAGACAATTTAACTTCGGCAAAAAATTTGTGTCCCGCTTTTTATTTCCGCAGCTGTACATTATTAATTGCTAATCCAAGCAATAAGCATATGTATAAGACTTTCAGATGTTTTAAAAATTTCAATTCTTAGCAATTTTATAATGAATTACAGCAAATGCAATTTCACATCATTTATGATATGGCAGAAGTAGACGATAAGGTTCAGTTTCTAAATTCGAATATACTTCTATTACTAAATAAGCATGCTCCCATCAGAACAATAAGAATAACTAAGAGTAAAGCTCCGTGGATTACTGACAATATAAAATTGCTCATGTCACTAAGGGACAAAGCCAAACGAAAATTCAAGAAAACTAGAAATTCAGCTCACTGGGATTACTACAAAATGCTGCGTAACTTCACAACCCGGACTTGGATAAATAGAAAAAAAAGCTTGCTTTGATTACGTATTACGAAATCAATTTCCTAAAACAATGTGGAAAGAGCTGAAATCGCTAAATGTAACTAATAGAACAAAGGGAGCTTTGCCAAATGAATTTGGTAGTTCACAAGAAATCAATGACTTTTTTATTAATGCACTACCTGAAATTAATGACAATGTACCCGAGCTCGTACAATCTTATTCAAATAATCGCTTAACTGATAATATAGACAATTTTAACTTTTCCTTGATTACTGCACCACAGGTTGTTTCACTTATTAATAAACTAAAAAGCAATAGTACTGGTGGGGATGGAATTAATCTGCAAGTCATCAAATTTTGTTGCCCTCTAATTATACCTTATATTACCCATATTATAAATACTTGTTTAATAACAAATACATTTCCAACCAGTTGGAAGACGGCTACGGTTATACCAATACCTAAAATTTCAAATCCTACTGGCTATAAAGACTTACGCCCAATTAGCATTCTTCCAACCTTATCAAAAATCTTGGAAAAAGTCATTGATACTCAGTTGAGAGATTATTTAGAGAATAATAATGTAATTCCAAAATGCCAATCAGGTTTTCGCTCGGGATATAGTTGCGTTACTGCCCTTGCTAATGTTACTGATGATATTTTTACAGCTGCAGATCAAGTAAAGTATCAGTGCTGATTCTATTAGATTACAGTAAAGCTTTTGATACAATAAATCACTCCCTGCTTTGCGCGATTTTAAGTCATGTTGGTCTGTCCAACGATGCGGTTAGTCTTTTATGGAGTTACTTAAGCAACAGAAATCAGGTTGTGAGGTTGCGTAGTGCTTGTTCCGGTTCCAGGGAAGTAACTCGCGGAGTACCTCAGGGATCCATCTTAGGCCCATTGTTATACATTATATATACGTTCAGCTTCCATCAGTATGTAAAGACGTGTAATGTTCAAATGTATGCTGATGATACTCAGTTATAGTACTCATTTTTTATACATGATGTTCAACGTGCATTATAGAGTATCAATCATGATTTGCTAATATATCTGAAAAACATAGTCTAAAACTTAACCCCAGTAAATCAGTTGTATTATTATTTGGCAATCGTAATGACCTAACCATCTTAGAAAACAACATTAACTGAAACGTGAATAATGCTACGCTTCCAATAGTTAAAGAGACCCGAAACTTGAGTCTTATATATATCCTCTAGAAAATGTTTGTCTATCAAGATCAAGTCTGTTCTATGTGAACCATTTCGTATACTGCTGCCAAATTTACGACCCATCGCTTACATATGATGCGAAGCTACGAATTCAGAGAGTGCAAATCTCATGATTGAGACTTGTTTACGGAATAAGAAAATATGATCGTGTATCTTATAAATTATCTGAACTAGGCTGGCTCAACATGTCTAACAGAAGGGTACTACCTTTTATTATAAAATAATTTTTGAAAAAAGACAATCTTACCTACACAGTAGAATTTCATTTAGGGAAGACGTCCATAACGTCAATATTAGGTTTAAGGGCACACTTACACCACCGCTCCATAAAACGGCTCTTTTCGAGCTTAGCTTTTCCTATCAAATAGCAAAATTTTACAATATAAAGTGCTACATATAAATACATTTAAAAAATATTACAAAAAGATGTTATTTTGTGAACGACCAACAATATAGTGTCTCATTTAAAAATATGATTAAACAACTACTAGGGATATGTTATTTTGTTAGCAATATATGATCAATTTGGGGGACCATCGCAGAATTAATCATTTTATTTTATAGTTTTCTTTAATGTTTAGGATTAAGCATCAGTTTTAAACTACCAATTTTGAATTTTCAAGGTTACAGTGGAAGAGCAAGTGTTAGCTTGAACTGCGTCTTGTGATTTCCATGGGCAATCACTACAGAAATATTATGTTTAATTATTTAATAATTATTTTCAATGTAATATGCCTAAAAAATAAAGACATTTATTATTATTATTATTATTAAGAGCTGTTTCAAAATAGTTGTTTTTATTACAAGCGTCGAAAGTAGCAAATATCGTGCGAGTGTTGATTAGACAAACGAGGGCGTAGCGTAGCGAAGCCCGAGTGGATCTAAAACACGTCAAAGTGACGTTTGTCACACAATTAAGAAAGCCGTGATTTGAATAACTTTGTGCCGTTACGATATGACTAGTATGATATAATATCGTGCTAGTGTATTATATGAGATCGTCAACTTTCTGTAGTAGGCTGCTGTCGCGATAATGTTACTTTCATATGTGGACGTCTAAAAATATATTTGAGCGCCTTTGGTTTATATTTTTGTAGGCGCTCTTATCTAGGTATTTTTTGGGGATATCTGGGAGAAGGAATGCCGAGCTTTCGTTGTACGCCAAGCCGTGCATCGCTGGCCGTTTCATTTATTGTCAAGCCTTTGCGTTCTGCAGATTCAAGTGCCGATTGTGGCTTAATAGCGGTATTTAAAGTTGATCACGCTATTTATGTGTAAAAAGACCTGAACTGGGTCAATAATTTCTTGCAGCAAGCTGAAATATGATACGTTATTGTTAATTGTAATATACTTCCAATATCAGTATGGAACAGACGCTGTATTATGTTCTGCTCTATGAATTTGCTGCCAGCAGCATTGTTGTGTTTGGATTACATATATTTAACATTTCATTATTTGAGCTCCTCATTCGTCCTGCCAATTCAATTATCTTTTGATATGATCACATTTTCCCTGTAATACTTTTTTATCAGAGAGATTAACCACAGCTGGCTTGTAGGCCATTTATTTTTATATAAAGGCAACTCTTAGTTTCTAAATTCATTTTTCTACTCCCACATGTAGATATTCTGTTTTCTTCACAATCCACAAAATGGATACGTAGGTAATTCTAGTTAACTGAACGAATATGATTTCATATCCACACACGGGCGTATATGAAATCCACCAATCACAAACCACGTCAGTCGTGGTTACCTAGGCAACTTTTATTTATTGCTTGTTTTGTTATGGGCACGCCCTGCTGAATTGTGTGTGACAAACGTCGGTGATGTTTGTCAAACAATATGCAAGCAATGGTCATGGGCAATGTAAAATGTCAATAAGCGTAACCTGTAAAACTAATAGTTGAAAATGAGTGATTTTAGTTACAAATCGATTAACGTCACGCCGCCAGATATTCGTTCAGCAGCTAATGAAACGTACGACACATTACTACCCCAGAAATACAAAAGTAAATACGAATTAGTTACAAGACGTTCAATAAGGTTCGAAAAATCCACAATTAACGTATAATTTCAGCATCAATAAAAATTTACTTAAGATTTTCATTTTTAATTTGTAGATGACATAATTTTTGCTCTTTTTATATGTAAAAAAATCTTGTGTGTATATCGAGCGCAAAGTGTCATTACCGATTTTGAGATATTCTACATTCTCTCTCAATTGACAATGACAAACTTTGCGCTCTTAAGCACAATATATACTTGGTTCACATCTTTTTTGCATAAAGGTTAGTCATGACAGTTTCCCCAGTTTAGCTATGTAAAATTACTTTTCTGTGTTTAAACGATGATTACATTTGAGGTTATGGTTACCAAATATTTTTTGGTTAGAAAATATGACAAAACACCTTCAATTGCCAAGTTGCCATATTTAAGCAGAATAGAAAATTGAACTTAGTAATTTTTATGTATGTGTCCAGTTTCAGTAATTGCGCAATTAGAGACATTTTTAATTAATTACATGGAAGATCTTACAATACTTGAGATTTTAAATATTTCCCCATATGTACTAAAGAAGTAAGCAGTTCATCTGGCAACAATATTCTGTTCTGTCAAATGACAGTAAATTTGTTGGAGGTTATGCAGGTTATACAAAAAAATGAAAATTACTGTTCTGTTCATGTGCAACTTAACAATAAAAATCCAAGGCCAACCTTCATGCAAAAAATGAGTGAATGGATTCTGCTATTAACCGGCCACTTAGGGATTTGTCTTCAACCTTTCTAATGTCTGCTTATTTTCTTATAATACGTACAACGACTGTACTTTAGAAGCAATTTCGCGTGAGGAAGCTGTAAATATCGTACATGACTATAACATATTTTTATCAAGGAAATTTGTGCAATTTTATGTTCAGAGTTATAAACGTTCTCAGAATGTTATTTTTATGGCAAGGCATGTACGTATTTAAGTACATGGGGATCACGAAAAGCTATGAAAACGCAAAATGAAAACCATATTAGCACTGGGTTTCCTATTAATTTTGCCAGCTCTCTCCGTATCAGAACAGAGTGGTAAGTGTTGCAACATTTATATTTTTTTGTAGACATAGACAACCACATTAATAAACATTCCTACAGATGTTGCTGACGTATTGAAAAATAATTTAATCGGCGGCCTTCATTCCTCCCTAGCAGGTCGTTATATCATTCAACGTGATACACTTGTAGACGGTAAGTGACGATTGCATGAGACAATCTTAGGGACAATCCTAGTTCTCTATTTCAATTTCCCAGGCCAGGAAGTGACTGATGGAATAAAATTGGTTTTAAAGGCTCCATCATCTTCAAACACGAGTGCTACAGCAATAGGGTTGAATTGGTTTCGGTGGGTAGCCGAAAAAGATGTGGGTTTCCTCTGCAACGGCATATTCGTACACATTCGCTATATATTTGGAGACTGCGTTGTTATGGGCAAGACTGGAGTCCGGAAAATAAGTTTTCCAAGACTGATTAAGTTTCTGGAAAACATTCCCGATTCCAACTGACTTTAATATATTTGATGTATTAACTATTCATATTTAGAAAATATAGTCTTGAATAAGGTGTGCCTATTCCCACAATACTTATATTCTCTTTTCCAATTTCATCCAGACGAGACGCAGCAAATGTTGAAGTAGCGGAAATTATAGAATACTAGGGGATCCGAGAGACGTTGTGCTGCCCGCTGTCTGCTATTAGCGGGTTCAGCAAACTTTTTTTCGATATTCGAATTTTCGATTTTTTTCATTTTAAAAAATATTGGGGGTTGGTGGGGGGGTTAACATTTTGGGGTTATATGCTCTGATATGCGAGAAATACTTAGAAAAATTTGAAAATTTTTTGGCAAAAAATAAAAAAAAATCCTAGAACCCGATTGCAGCGCCACCTACCGGGTTCAATTGTGAATCTAAATAATCCAGGGACCCACTCAACCCGGAATGGGACGTTTCGCCGTCGCCGTTTCGCCGTTGCCTTTTCGCCGTCGCCATTTCGCCGTAGACTATTTTACATTTCCGACTTAAAAAAAACATTTTTTCACTTATCTATATCTAAGCAAAATATGGAATCAAAGTTTTACATGTTTTAAATGACACATGTTCGAAATCTTTAATAGCTTTAAAATATTCACATTTATTTCCCATTAGGAGGACATTAAAGTTTATTACAGTTACACTTCTTATATGCATTAAACCGCCTGATTAGTTGTTGTTGGTAATGAGCATACTTGTTACTTTTTGCTAATCCTTTTATCATGCACATGGTGGTCCTTATAATGATTTGGTTTACAAAATTCCCTTTATGGTAGTATGGCCGTTATGATGATTTTAGTGATTTGCCCTTTACATTTTTATTACATTTTTATTGTGTATTGATGTGAGGTAGGTGATTTTCCAGTTGAATACTTCTGAAATGGGGGGGGGGGGGGGGGGGGGGGTTTTTTTTTGTTTTTTTTTCTATTTTTTTAATTAACTCCTATTTTAAATAGAACACCGGTTGATTATTACATTTTTGAATTCAGCTTAAACTTTTAGAGAAAATTTGTCTCTTCAACTAACGCTCTATTTTGTACCGTTTTTGTAGAATTTGTAATTTTTCAAAATTTTTGACAAATGCTTAAAAATTAAAATCAAATTGTTGGCAAATTATAAGATCACTGTAAAAGGAAGTTGTGTGAGTGTATCGCACCAAATTTTTTAACTCAACTTCAACGTCTTACATCTCGCTTATTATACGTTTTTTCGATATAAGTTGATTAACGTTTTCCGCTTTATTTTGAAGTGTTCTGTGTATTCCTAAAGTTTTCCGAAATAAATTTGAACCACCCTGTATATATGTTACTTTACAATTTAAATATTACTGTATATACTTACTGTTTAAGTAGAATAGAAATTATTAAACTTATTATGCATTTTCTTCCGCAACGGAGTACAAGTATATTATTGTAAGTTAACAAAGATGATAGTTTATAAGCAAGCAAATTAATGTCCAAATAAATAAAGTGAAGGTTGCATTACATTAAAGTATAAAAATAAATTAAAGTATAATTATTTGGCAGCACGGTCTTTGTTCCGCTTTCAAGCTGACGGCGAAACGGCGACGGTGAAATGTCCTAGACCCCCACTCAAACACACACAAAAAATTCATCAAAATCGGTCCAACCGTTTAGGAGGAGTTCAGTCACATACACACGTACAGAAGAATTATATACAGGGTGAGTTTTTTTGAATGTTTAGCATGGGGATCTCGGAAAGTATTGGAGATAGAGAGACGGTTAAATGGGGAAAGAATTGCAGTTTTACGAGATCAATTTAATGAGCTTCTTTTTTGGAAAAAATGCAAGGCTAACTAGATATTTCGCAAAAATTATGTTTTTCTAATTTCGTTCGGTGACTATTTTTGAGTTATGACACAAACTTGTTTTTTTTCTAATGGAAACCATAATCGCCATGACTTTATAAAAAATGCCATTTTTCAGCAATTCTAACGATATACCACTTGACATATACTTGAATTTTTGAGCCCGTGCGTGCACGTCATCAATCCGCCTTTTAGTAAGGTTTTCAGTACCAACATTTGAAAAATATAAAACTACTCTTTTTTTTCAATAAAATAATGAATAATATTTGCTTTTGCTAATAATATAGCTTCATATATTGCTATAGCCGTACATTTTTTGTTTTAATATTTCATAATTTCCATGAACAATAGCAAAAACTATAATACGTCGGGGTACTTTGTGTTTTCAAGTTCTGCTCAGGGAATTAACACGTACGCATGTCGCTTTTTTAAAACGACTTATTTGTTATAGTGGTTTTGACAGGTGTTGACAGTGACATATAGTTTAGTTTGCATTTTAAAAATCCTTTGTTCTCAAAACTAACATTGCGAACAAGTTATACTGTTGTTTTTTCGCTGCTACAAATTACTTACTTTGGGGAAGAGTTTAGTTGCTGGAAACGTATAGGGATCTTTAAGCTAAAATGTCGACCGCCTTACCCAGAAGGTCAAAAGAGCTTGTTGCCGCTTTGATAAGGTATTTTGAACGAGAAAGAGACAACGATGGTGCACTTATACCGCTAATTGCTGTGAGACAAGTAAGTAATTTACACCTGTAATATAATAATTCGTAATATAATGACCAACTTTCTAATGGTTTGGTGTTACAGAGAGTTGCCAATGCTTTAAATTTAAGCATACGAACAGTCTGTTCTATTTTGCAGACCTGCAAATCTGTATACTGTATACACCATGGTTTAAAAATAGTAAGTTGATACACCTATAATCATAAAGGACAAAATAGCCGAAAAAACGCCGCCTCAGGCAACGATGGCAACTTACCAAATCGGACCTCGACAAACGATAGTATAATAGGGCCAGCAAACATAAAAAAAACTCCTTAGTCAACATTAAAATCAAGGAATACAGGCCGATGCCTTTGCTGAATATCTCACCAAAGTGTTTACACCCTTCCCTTGTCAACTCCCGAATGAAGATGCCAAAGATCAACATAAAGAAATCTCCAGGATATGACCTGATCGCTGGGACAATTATCAAACAATTACCAACTAAAGCTATACAAGCCCTTACACATCTGTATAATTCTATCCTCAGAATCCGGCACTTCCCAAGTCAATGGAAAACAACGCAAATAATCATGATTATGAAACCTGGTAAACCACCAACGGAAATTACATCATACAGGCCCATAAGCCTACTCCCATTCTGTCAAAGGTCCTTGAAAAATTGATTCTGAATAGATTAATGCCAATTTTAGACGACCAAGAACTAATCCCTAACCATCAATTTGGTTTCCGTAAACAACATGGTACCGTGGAGCAGGTGCACAGAATAACGGACAAGATATACAGAGACTTGGAAGGAAAAAGATACTGCTCTGCAGTGTTTTTGGATGTCAAACAAGCTTTCGACCGAGTTTGGCATCAAGGCTTATGCTACAAGCTCAAACAATACCTACCCTACCAGATGTTTGAACTTCTGAGCTCATACATAACAAATAAGCACTTTTTGATAAAATACAAATACGAAAATACAACATTACACCCAATCTCCTCTGACGTACCGTAGGGCAGCGCATTGGGTCCCATCTTATATTTAATATACACTGCTGACCTACCCACATCGCGTCTAACAACATCAGCGATCTACGCAGTCGACATGGCCATTCTAGCCTCTCACATCAATCCACAAGCCGCCTCAAAGTATCTCCAAGCTCATCTCAACAAAATCCAATGGTGGGCCAACAAATGGCGAATCAGAGTGAACGAAGCTAAGTTCCAACACGTAACCTTCACTATGAAAAAAGGAAATTGCCCTCCAATAACACTCAATGGACACCAACTACCACGCTCAGAGGCAGTCAAATATCTGGGTCTACACATTGATAGGAGACTAACCTGGAGAACCCACATATTCACCAAGCGTAAGCAACTCGGCCTTCAACTCCAAAAGTTATACTGGCTCATCGGTAGAAAATCTAAACTATCATTGGAAAATAAACTCTTAATTTACAAAATAGTTCTTAAACCAATATGGACTTATGGGATCTCCCTGTGTGGTACTGCAGCTACTTCCAATTTGGCAATGCTTTATCGGTTCCAAAATAAAGTACTAAGAATGATCGTTGACGCACCATGGTAATAATGTGATTTTAAGTGATCTACAAATTCCCACAGTGAAAAGTGAAATTAAAATTTTAGTGCGAGATACAAAGACAGACTGACCGTTCACCTCAACGATTCTGTGCAGCACCTTATGGAAGATAATAATAAACCCAAACGACTTCTGATTTACCTACAAGATTTTAACTGTAACTGTAAATTACTTTTGACAAATAGTATATTCTTTTCATTACCCATACATTACATATTAAAATAATGTAAAGGGAGATTTCGCTGGAATTCTGCCCCACGTGTTACCTCTTAATCATCAGTGCTTACACCAAATCCTATAAAATACTTATTGCCAAATAATCTATGGCAGATTGTATAATTGATGGAGAAATAAAAAAACAACAATGTTTTGCTGCTTAATATCTAAAAGCTTCTTTTAAATTAAATTCATTAATTACATGTAAATCCATGTTTAGCCTGAAGAAGTGTCTAGATATTAAAGATTGAAACGTTGCAAATATCTTTCCTATTCCAGTAATTGTTTAATACCATACTAATGTTGTATTTTTAACTCATTGTTTTTCTTAACTACTTGCGTTTATTGTTTTCCACTCTCTGAACTTGTGTCTGTATTAAGTTACATTTATGATCTGCTTTATTGGATTTGTGTTGTCTATAAAATTTAATGTTTTAGTTATTTTAAAATGATACTGAAATGATTTATTTGATTTAGTTGTTAAAATACTGCGCAATTCCAATTATTATTCTTTGTAAAAATATGTAAATTATTTTACTATTATAGTCAATTTATTCGTTATTTCATGTGGTACTCAATACAATGTTTTTACTAAAATAAATCGAGCAAAATTGTATTTTTAATTGATTTTAAGTTGGGTCCGAAAAATTACATAAATACCTGCAGAGTACCTGTTATAAGTAGCCTCAACAGATAAATAACATATACAGCGAGCAAGCAAAGTATCAGTTATAGGAAAATGCGCCTTATCCGTATACCTGAAGTGCGCCAATTCATTTCACACAAGCTACATCATTCAAGTTTTCAAAGTGCTGATTTTCTGAGGTAGTTTGGTCACTTAATTTTACATTAATTGTAATTATGTAAATTAATATGATGGTTGTCTTTAGTTTTCCTGTTGTGGTGTTTTCTTTCATCTTTAAAATATTAATTTAATATATTCATTAAATTCTAACTGTTAAAGTTGTATTTTATGTAACTTTTACTTCACGTTAAAATGCAATTTTATCGTTTAGACGATAAAAAATTACATATTCACCTTGTTGGTAGCACTGTCAAGCTATGTGAAATCCGAAATTTGCAGGTTATATTTTGCATCAGTCTGTGTCAAACAACGTACTTTTAGTGACTGTATAAGGATCATATAAACATACTAGGAGATGATGTCATCAATATGTTATGACGTGCACGCACGGGCTCAAAAATTCAGGTATACTTAGTTATTTTTATGAATAAAAAAATTATGGCCATTTTTCTCTTTTTGTTTTCGAACTGTTCAAGTACCTAATAAGCTATTGAAACAATAATTAGATGCAAGCGACAATTATTGACAGGTGCATATCATTTAGTTTCCAATTAATGTTGATTGAGGTTTCGTAAATTATCAATATGAATACTTCTAATCAAGAAAAGCGTGATATGATTGAGTTACATTTTGTGCCATAAAAATGCCGTACAAGCTGCGCAACAGTATTTCGAACGGTATTTTGATCGTCGCCAGCATTCTCTACCTAGCTTTAAGAGATTGTATGATAATTTGGGAGAGTATGGGTTCTTTCTGTAAACCAAATAAGACTGCAAGAGGCATTAATGAAGAGGCAGAGGTAAACGTATTGGCACGTGTAATGCAAAATCCATCAATTTCAACCCGAGAAAGTGAAACGGAAGCAGCCACGTCACAACGTACTGTTGTAAGAGTACTGAAAAAGCATAGGTTTTATCCCTATAAATTATCAGTTGCACAAACACTACACCATGATGATTACAGTAAGCGTATTGAATATTGTACTTGGTTTAGTAACATGTGTGAAGCTGAGCCTCAGTTTACATTTAAAGTTTTGTGGACGAATGAAACACGATTTACGAACTGCGGCATGTTTAATAGACATAATCAACATCTATGGATGCAAGAAAATCCGCATCATGTGGAACAGAGGAGACCCCAAATTAAGTTTGGATTTAATGTTTGGTGCGGCGTCATTGGTTCAAAAATTCTTGGTCCGTACATTTTTTACGATACATTAACTAGTGATCGTTATCTTCACTTTCTGCAGAACAATTTTGATAATATGTTAGATGAATTACCTTTACAGACACGTGGTATGCTCGAATGGTTTCAACACGATGAGGCACCACCACATAATCAGCTAACGGTACGAAATCATTTAAAGGAAACATTCCCGAACTCATGGATATGAAGGAAACGCGCCGGTTACATGGTCACCTTGATCCCCCGATCTATTTGTTTTCGATTTTTATTTATGGGGAATGGTAAAAATAGGGTATATCAAAAGTCGTAACGACACAATAGATGACCTTAGAGAATCTGTACTAGAAGCTTTTGTTAATATTGATGGACGTTTTGTTAGAAAAGCAACGAATTCGGTTTTAAAAAAGGTGTAACTTGTGCATTAATCATAATGGTGGACCTTTTGAACATCTTTAGTCTTAAACACTTTACTTACTTTATTTACGTTGTTTTGGTACTACTTTATTTATATTTCAATTTCCTGTATTGTTTCTCAATTTATCGTTTGTCATTCTCTGTTTATTGGTTTCTCAGAAATTATTTTTATTTAAAATTGTAACTCCAACGGAATAAATAATTCACACCAAAATAATTGTTTATAATTTCGAAATTAAAAGAAAATTTTTAATAACTAACTTGAATTCTATTATTAAACGCGATGTGCATTTATCAATTGTGTCCATAGCCTACTACTTGAACAGTTCGAAAACGAAAAGAGAAAAATGGCCATAATTTATTTATTTATAAGAATAACTATATCAAGTGGTATATCGTTAGAATCGTTAAAAAATGCCCGAACGTTGGTTGGCCTGCTATTAGCTGGTTCAGCAAACATTTTTTCGATATTCGAATTTTCGTTTTTTTTTCATTTTAAAAAATATTGGGTGGTGGTGGGGGGTGAAATTTTGGGGTTATATGTTCTGATATGCGAGAAATCATAAAACAAATTTTAAAAAATCGTCAAAGAATTTTAGAAAAATTCCAAGAACCAGATTGCAGCGCCACCTACCGGTTCCAATTGTGAATCTAAACCACCCAGGAACCCACTCAAACACACACAAAATCGGTCCAGTCGTTTAGGAGGAGTTCAGTCAAATACAGACGTACAGAAGGATTATATAGGTACCGTGTGTCCACAAGGTTTCGCACCATGGAATCAGTTACTTTATCCCAAAGATCAGCTCTTGCTTTTACGAAAACATCTTAATAGCAAACCCTATTATATTGTTATGGTACACTAGCAGTTGGATTTGCCTGAATATTTAATATGTAAATAGAATTTGGGGAGATCAATGCAATCGACTTTGAAAAATTAAAAAGAACAGGCTGTTTGAATTAAGTTTATTATTAAAAATTTAATTTGAGACAAATTAATATGAAAATGATAACTATTGAGTCTTCTATAGGGGTTTTGGAATTTAGAAAGTAAATACATGCTTGTATCACACATTACAAATGTAAATTCTAATGAAAAAATATGTTGAAGTAGGTAAGACTCATATGAACTTAAATTATAGATTAGTAATTAAAATATGGTAGTTGGGCGAATTTGTCACGATTATTAATAATAACAAATTATAAAAATATGTACGTTTTTTCAATTTTGGTCTGAATAAAAACATATAAATTTACCCTATTTTTGAATGTGTTACTTTTGGAAATATTTAAAATGGGCTATTAAAAATCTACGAGGTGAATATACAAGAGAAATATAAAGAAGAGTATTATAAGTGAAGCATAAGTTATAGGAGAGTATTGGAAGATAGAAGAACTAAATAGAAGCAAGAACAGTTATTAATTATAGAAGAATTCAAGATTTGGATGGAAATAGTTTATTTTAAATAATACAATTGACAAGGAGTTACATTAGTTTGAGTATTGCCAAGTGCTGGGTTCAGTGAAGGCGTTCTGAAGACAAAAAGATCCATTGAGGGAAGATAGCAGAGGGATGACTGGATTTGAGGTATTCTGTTGGTGACTGACGACAGAGGTACGGAAGAAGGATATCAATTGGAGATCATCTGTGACAGCTAACTTGCCGTGGAGCTGTATGAAGTAGGGTGTTTATAGAAGGTAGCAGTTGCACGAGCAGAGTAGGGAGAGGTCTGTCCTGGTAGCTGCCGGGAGTTGACAAGTTGACAGCTGTAGTCAGTTTTAGGGGGTCCAAGCTGGTAACGTCAGGAGGATTACTATCTAGGAGATGATAAGAGCAGTGAGAGTAGGAACAGTGCAAGGTGGGTCGTAGTCTTGTTCAATCAACGCTATATCTAATAAAAGACAATTTAAAAAGTGCAATTAACTACAAACAAGTACTTACTGTAGAATTAAATTTAATTAACAAGGAACTAGATAATCGAACTAACCCTGAAAGAGTCTCAAAAGGCTATCAATTTAAATATTAAATAATATTGAAATTCGAACGAAACAATTCAAGTTAAAAATAAGAGTAGTCACTACATAAATTAATAGGTCGCTCAAACGTGGGGCAAAGTAAAGTATTTATAGGGATAATTTGAGATTGCAATTGATAAACCAAGTTTGTAGTCAGTTTGTTCATACCATTATTGATTGCGATTTAAGAGAGATGCTTGTAAAAAGCGATCAAAATTAAAAACGTGTTATATTTGATTCCTTTTGAAATTAATAAAAATATAACAGGACAGAACAATCAATAATAAAGTCAATAAAGCTTATTATAAAGGTTAATTGTTGAACAAAATACAAAGATTTACAATTTAATAAAAGGTTTTAATAAAAGTAAATACATTTTGCAAATTTAAATTAAAAAGATGGCTGATAAAAGGATTACGAGAAAAAGTAAGAAGACTGAAGAGGAACAAGAAGAGATGAAAGCAGTAGCGAGTGGTGCAGAGGTAGAAGTGGAAGAGGTAGGACTACAAGGAGATCAGGTAAGAATTCAGGAGGAACCAACGGGAAAACAAACCATCGACATGGAGAAGTTAATGGAAATAATGTTAGGAATGAAGAGAGATTTACAACAGTCAAATGAGAAAAAAATGCGACAGATTTGAAGAAGGATTTACATGAAATAAGGAAAGAAGCAGCAGAGATAAAAAAAATTACAACAGTCGATTGAGAAAACTGCAGAGTCAAGTAAGAAAGCTAAAGAAGAGTTGAACAGTTAATTGAGGAGAAGTCAGAGGAAAGTAAGAAGGATGCTGAGGAAAGGGAATGCAGATTACAGGCAGCTATTCAGAATACTGCAGAGAAGTTGCAAGATCAAAAAGTCCATGCAGAAAAGATAGAAGAATCAATGAAGGAGTTAAAATAAGAATTTTATAAAGTTCAACTTGAAAATAAACAAGAACTGCACGTAAAAATAAACAACATTTGTTTCGCTAGAAAATTACAAAGATGAAGTTAAGAATTGTAAGAAGGGAAAGTCAGGAAGAAAATAAAACAGCTAGAGGAAACTTTAAAACAAACCATAGGAAAAAAGTTAGAGAGGAATAAAAAAGAGTTGGAAGGAAAACTAGAGGGATGAAGTCAACGATAGAAGATAGAATGAAAACACAGAAAGAGGGTGTGGACGAAAGAGTTGAACTAATTGAAAGAAAGGTAGCTCAAAACAGAGTGGAAATGCAAGGAGAAATTCATAACAACGCAAGGAAAGTTAATTTGTTAACTGAAAACAATTCAACGAAGTTTAAGGAGGTAGAAGATAGGTTAAAAAGAATACAAGATGGCACTGAAATTTTAATAGTAGTCAAAGAAGTAATTATATGGGAGTTCAAACAGATATGTTACCTATTTTTGAAGGAAGAATAGGAGAGCAACATATGACGTATCTAGTAAAATTAGATATATTATGAAGACAGTATATGACGAAAACAAGAGGTTACAGATAATTAATATGACCTTAAGAAGTCATGCAGATGTCTGGCATAGTATTATCAAACTAAAATATACAAGTTATGAAGAATTTAGGAAGTTATTTATGGATCAGTATTGGAGTAACGCACATCAGGCTCGAGTTAAGACTCAGTTAGCAACAAGAAGATATCTAGAAAAAGGTAGTACGCGTGAAATGTATGTAATACATAAGTTTAACAGAGCACATCATTTAACACCGAAATTGGCTGAGGAAGAAATAATCCAACATTTATCCTGACATTTGAAAGGGGAAATTACAAGAGCAGTAGCAGTTCAGAACATCAAAACTATGAAAGACTTTTTAGAAATAGTAAGGAGTTACGATATGGCTATTGTTAATAATAGGAACAACAACAGAAAAGAAGGTCCAAATTTTCAAAATTACAGTAAAAGAAAGTTTGAAGACACTCAACAAAATAAATTCAATTTTGGCAGAAACAATTATAACATTTTCAGAACAGATGAAAGAAATTTTAATAATAACTACCAAAATAGGAATCTGGATAGATGGAGGAACAACCAATTCAGCAATAATAACTATGAAAGGAACTACCAAAATAGGAATGTTATAATAACCAAGATAGGAAGAGATACAATGCAATGATTGATGACAATAATAAGGAAAGAATGAACCAAGAAGACACAGGAAATACATATCCTAAGCGTCAATACATAAAGACAGTATATAAAAATGAATATGACAGAGGAAGACCGATGCAAGAAAATCGGATAAAAGAAGCTGAGGTTTATGAAGAGTTCTCTGAAGATAAAAAAAACTTAAATTTTAATTAATTTAATTAAGAACCCCACGTATTTTAACACTAACTTTGAAAATGGTGAAATATTTTTACTTGAAGAGGAAGAAGAAGAAAACCAAATTTCAACATTACCATTTATAAAAGTAAATTTAAATAATAACGAATATTTAGCATTAATAGATAGTGGTGCAATGGCGTCATTAATAAAGGAAGAAATAATTTTAAAGAATATAGATGTTTTACATAAGAACATAGTTAAAGTAAATAAAATAGATTTGCTATCTGCAATCAAAAGAAAAGCATCAACGACTAACCGAATGTTGAATGTTAAAATAATTATTAATCAATGGGAACGTGTTGTTAGATTGTTTGTAGTTAAAGGCCTAAGCGTGGATATGGTATTAGGTATTGATATAATTCAACTATTGGGAATTAATATAAATGAAGAGCAAAAATGCATTTATTTCAAGTGGTTAATTAAATCTTGGAACAGTACCAGAAGTGGCTGCCAAGAAAATAAGTGTTGCCAATCAAAGAGTATTGGAGACGCATTGAGAAATAATGAAGGTATAATAATTATTAATAATAAACGGGGCTGCGCGCGCTATTGCGCGATCTATCCTATTCAATTTACCACCATTTTTAGGCCTATTACGTAGGGTCATTCCGTTCTGTTACACACTTGTTGCACAATCTCAGAAAATACAACATTTCGCATGACAGGAAGCAAAGGGTTCTTTTGTGAAGGAAGAAGTAGGGAAATACCTGTCCTCTAAACCAAGAGGAACGTTCACGTGGTGAGGTGGAAGCTCACTGCTTTCACGTAACCGTTGAAAGGCTCCAAGGGGAGCCATCCCACTACTAATTGTCGACATGATCTAAAAAAAACACGTCAAAAAAGTCCCATGCGATCAACACGTCATTGTATGTGCCTCGAGATGCCAAATTTGAAAAACCTCTTTAGTCCAGTCATTGAAGGTTTTCCGCTCCGAATTCTTTGAACCTTGACCGATTGACGTGAAATTTGGTGAGTGGTTAGGGGATGGCTCAAAGAGCAAAAGTGACATAGCGTCCATGTGCGCTTTTACCCTGAGAGTGGATACCACCCCTTCTCGGGGGTGGAAATTGTTCACTTAAAATAACCCCGTAAATGGATAGAGGGTCAAATTCTAAGTAAAAAATGTTCTATATAGTTTTTTCGATAGATCGATATTTTTCGAGCTATTCGCGATGGAAAACTTAAATTTTTCGTGATAAAAATGTATGTTTTTGGACGGTTTTTCGCGATTAAGTCGAAAACTTCGCGTTCTATCAAATAAGTTGTAATAACAAAAAATGAAGCTCAGAAAACAGGAAAGAGATTGGTTTTTTATGAATGCTCTAGGTCCAAAATAAAAGAAGTTATGGCTCGTTGAAGAAGATTTTTTTTGCAACAACTTGGTTTGAAGTAATCAACGAAGTAATTAACGAAAAACCGATGCATTTTTCGGGAAAAACTTATAAAACATTTTTTGTAGCGATTGAAAAGACCTTTAAAATGAGCACTGTTAAAAGTCGATTGCATTATAACTAAGCGAGTTACGATGCAAAAACGGTGGGCCACTCGAATTTTTGAGAAAAAAAAATGAGCGATAAAACCCCAGCCATTCCACTAGAATTGATATTGACCATTATCCCTTTACAAATTACTTTATTTTAGTATTACTTATGTAATCCAAAAGTTTGGGAAGGTTAGAATGCGTTTTTTTTCGGAAAAAATATGGTGAAAGTGGAAAACGTATTTTTCAAATTTCTTAAAAAAATACCTTATTTTAAAAATACCTAAAACTAAAGAAAAAAACGTAAAAAATAATATAGTACAAAAATGTGGATTTTTTCTTAACGAACATTTTAGGTTTTTTTTTATTTCTGTAGGAAAAAAAATAACGGAGATATAAATGTTAGAAGTTTGCATTATAGTGCGAGGACCACCCCACCCGAGCTCTTCAACACTGTACTTTTTGAATATGCAAAGTCTGAGCATGTTGAAAAACTTTTAGATTGCATGAGTGATACTAAAATAAAGTAAATTGTAAAGGGATAATGGTCAATATCAATTTTGGTGGAATGGCTGGGGTTTTAGCTCTCATTTTTTTTTCAAAAATTCGAGTGACCCACCGTTTTTGCATCGTACCTCGCTTAGTTATAATGCAATCGACTTTTAAGAATGCTCATTTTAAAGGTCTTTTCAATCACTACAAAAAATGTTCTATACGTTTTTCCCGAAAAATGTATCGGTTTTTCGTTAATTAACGTTGATTACTTCGAACCAAGTTGTTGCAAAAAAAAATCTTCTTCAGCGAGCCATAACTTCTTTTATTTTGGACCTAGAGCATTCATAAAAAACCAATCTTTTTCCTGTTTTCTGAGCTTCATTTTTTGTTATTACAACTTATTTGATAGAACGCGAAGTTTTCGACTTATTCGCGAAAAACCGTCCAAAAATATACATTTTTATCACGAAAAATGTAAGTTTTCCATCGCGAATAGCTCGAAAAATATCGATCTATCGAAAAAACTATATAGAACATTTTTTACTTAAAATTTGACCCTCTATCCATTTACGGGGTTATTTTAAGTGAACAATTTCCACCCCCGAGAAGGGGTGGTATCCACTCTCAGGGTAAAAGCGCACATCGACGCTATGTCACTTTTGCTCTTTGAGCCATCCCCTAACCACTCACCAAATTTCACGTCAATCGGTCAAGGTTCAAAGAATTCTGAGGTAATAGCATATTTTTACCTTCAACGACTGGACTACTTGTAAACATTTCGCCAGTTTCGCCAATTTTCTAGATCAGTTCGATTCTCGATCTTACATCGATTTTTCGATTCTTAATCTCATGGCTTCTGCCGAGTTATTGGTGTCACCGGTTTCGTGCCAACAGAAGGCGAAAAAGGAACAATGGTTGGCATCTCGAGACAACATGGATGACAGCAGATCACACGAAATACACCACACAAATATCACAAAAATACACACCACGAACTAACGTGTTGAGAGGTACACAGTACAGTGTCTATATTAATGACAGTGTGGTAAATTTTGATCCTGTTTCTAATTGGTTGTTTTAAAATCCGCCATTAAGAGTCGTTTCAATGTCCTATTGAATATTTTTAGCTGTGTACGCATATTTAGTTACAAATAGTTACTAATGTCAAAATAAGACATTGACATTTTATAAATTATCTAAAGTAGCTCAGTTACTGAACACGGTCTAAGCATCAAAATAAATATTGTATCATCATTGAATTACACTTGTAATATTTTATACACAAAAATAAAGTAAGTACGAATGCAAAATAAAATTTAACCGAGCAATAATTTTGACTTTAGTAGTATGTTGTTACTAAATGTCACTGACACCGTTAAAAAAATGCACATGAAAATCCTGTCATTATATATTTGTAGTCATATTTCAATAACAGGCGTTTTCAACTGAAAACCATTAATGTTAGTTTCAGTATCACCGTTTTAAAACAGTTTTTTGATAAAACGGCAGTTATTTGTAGATAAACACTCGTGCAAGTTTTAATTGATGTTAACCATCTAAAGGAGATCTGTTATCATTTGAAGAGAGAATAATTGCTTAAAATGGGGCCCTCGCGGATCGCCCCCCTCCAAGAGGGCTCACGGGGTTCCGCCCCGCTCTAATGGGGCCCTCGGGGATCCGCCCCTCTTCAAGGGGGCTCACAGGGCTCCACCCCTTTCCAAGGAAGCCCTTGGGGCTCCGCCTCTCTCCAAGGGGGCCCTTGGGGGTCCGCCCCTCTTTAAGGGGGTTCACGGGGCTCCGCCCCTCTTCAAGGGGGCTCTCAGAGCTTCGCCCCTCTCCAAGGGGGCCGTTGCGGCCCCACCCTTTTCCAAGGGAGCCCCCGGGGATTCGCCCCTCTCCAAGAGGGCCCCCGGGGCTCGGCCTTTCTCCAAAAGGGCCTTTGGGGCTCCGCCCCTTTCAAAGTGGCCATCGGAGCTTCGTCCCTCTCCAAGGGGGCCCTCGGAGCTTAGCTCCTTTGTAAGGGGCCCTCGGGAATCCGCCTCTCGAGCTCACAGGGCTCCGTCCCTCTTTAAGGGGGCCATCCAAGGGGGTCTTCTCCAAAAGGCCTTCGAGGCTCCGCCTCTCTCCAAGGGGGCCCTCGGCGCTCCGCCCCTCTCCAAGGGGCCCACGGGGCTTCGCCCCTCTCCAATGGGGCCTTCGGGGTTCTTCCCCTCTCCAAGGGGCGCTCGGGGCTCCGCCCCTCTTCAAAGGGGCCTTCGGGGCTCCGCCCCGGTTACGAAATCGAGGCGATGCGGCGCCGACGGCGAAATGAATGCAAACGCAAATGGGGGACATCGCGTCTGCAATTGTCGTGACGGACACACACGTTTGGATCGTTCTCCTTTATTTATATGATAATGTAATAGTGAATACAAAGAGTGATTATAATGATAAAGGGGTATTGTTGAATGAGTTAAAAATAGGTGAGAAGAATCTACAATTTAAAGGCCGATATTAGAAATAATTATCAGAAATAAAGAGATTATTAATGAACAAGTAGGACCAGCACAGAAATATATTCACAAGTTGCAGGTTGATGAATCAAAAAGTTTTAATGGCAAATCTTATCCTATTCCTTTTGCATTAAGAGGACAAGTTAAGAAGGATATACAGAAAATGGTAAAAGATGGAGTAATAGAATCTTCAAAAAGTAATTTTATCAATCCTTTAGTAGTTGTTAAGAAACGTGATAGTTCGCTTCGCTTATGTTTAGATGCACGCAGAATTAATCAGATTACAAAACCACAATATGAATCTCCACAAACGATTGATCGATTGTTAAGTAGAATTTGGGATAAAAAGATTCTTATAAAGTTAGATTTAAAGAACTCGTTTTCGCTTATTTCATTGCATGAAGAGTCGAGGAAGTATACAGGTTTCAGTATTGATGGGGAGATTTTTCAAGTTAAAGTGGTACCATTTGGTCTTTCAACATCATGTGCTGCACTTGTTAGAGCAATGCAGAAAATATTAAACCAATTTTAAGACTTTTGTGTGCATTATATTGATGATATCTTATTGTTTTCTGAAAACGAACAGCAAAATTTAAAGCATTTAGAAATTGTAATAGAAATATTAAATAAAAACGGGTTAAAATTGAATCTTTGAAAATATGAATTTATGCAAGAAAATGTAACATACTTGGGAAATGAAATAAGTAAAAATGGAGTCACTATAAATGAGAAACGTGTTGAGGAAATTCATACAATATTTGGACATTGTGGAGCAAGGAAAACTTGGTTAATGTTTCGTGAAT
The DNA here is from genome assembly GCA_940337035.1 of Agriotes lineatus. Classification (NCBI taxonomy): domain Eukaryota; kingdom Metazoa; phylum Arthropoda; class Insecta; order Coleoptera; family Elateridae; genus Agriotes; species Agriotes lineatus. The sequence goes on along the minus strand of CALNHX010000251.1, from coordinate 173,031 downwards.
GTTTGTATAGTTTGTAGTTATTTGGTTATGTATTTATACGTAACACCTAACGGCAGAGAAGGTTTTTGATAATATACATATTATATAAATTACCTAATAATATACTATTTACTATTATATAATAAAATACGATGGTAAATACAGTTTGGAAGTTTTTACACTTAAAATACTATGGTACAATCAGAGTTTAAATCAACTTAAATATTATCAAGCACCTAATTGATATCACATCAGAACGATAGAAAATTTTTATGACAACAAAAGTGACAAATCAGTACATGAAAATGGGATTCTGAAACGTACAGGAGTTGAACGCAAAATTAAAGGAAGTATTCGATGAGCTGTTAAGATGCAAAATGGACAATAACCTTAATAAGAGATGCGATCTGAAATCTGCTTGTTAATTGTGAAGGGTTGGTTCTACCGAAGCAGGACAATTGGGCGCCGCCGTCTGGGCGCCGCCGTTTGGGCGCTGGCCGTTTGGGCGTCGGGACTTTTGGGCCCCGCCGATTGGGCGCTGGACATTTGGGCGCCGAAATTTAGAAACATTAAAAATAGTCCACGATTCTTCTGTTATTTATCGTAAATATTATTTTTTGCAAGAAATTTTAAATGACATTGCTCACGGTGTAATATATTTGATATACAGTGTGGTCCATTAAGTGTGCAACAAATGGAACATTTTTTTATTAGTTGTAGAACCGAACTTTAAATACCGCCAGGGGTTAGTGCATGTTCGATAACCAAATCAGATGCATTTAGAATGGCTCCAAGTCACACAGCATACAGGGCAGGACAAAAAATATGAAATGTGTTCAAGAATAAAGCTACCTTATTTAAAAAAATATAGCAAAATTTTATTGAGAAAAGTTGTTTAGAATTAAAAGTTGTGCTCAAATACAAAGCCACGGCCTCCTATTCGAATTTTTATTCTTTTTTTGAAAATTTTGTATTAACCCCGTATGATACATATTTTTATTATTCTGATTTTATACGTATTTAAAGTAGCCACAACCACATTACTTTTAAATAAGTGTTAGCAACTTGAAGCGTATTTGTAAAATCTACTTGTATTTATATTTTTTTAGGTAACCGTCCACTTCATGTTTGTTGCAACGATATTTAACAGAACTTTAGAATTTCGCAAATATTCTTTTTAACAAGACAAATGCTTTACTAATAATAATTACACACAATTAAAGCCTACAATTTTATTTCAAATTCTTATGAAAATGTTTCATGTAGAACAAAAATTATCTGTTATCTCGTTATCTATTAAGTTCATGTGGTAAAATGGTTTACAAGAAGACATTATGTGGAATTATTAAAAATAATTAAGCAACATTATTAGACGTTTCAAACTATTTAAAAATGTATACTACTGGCGCCCAAACGTCCGGCGGTCAAAAGTATGGCGTCCAAACGGCGGCGGCCAAAGGGCGGCGCCTAAACGGCCGCGCCCAAACAGCGGCGCCCAAATGTCGCGTACCGTGGTTCTACGGTCTCTGCCAGTCTGTTTGTAATGTGGGAATAATTTCTTCCACTTTGTAGGTATTGTTTCGGTGATTCTGAATAGCTCAGGGGGTATACTATCTGTTCCGGCTGTTTTTCGAATTTTAGCTGGTTAATTGCTTTCTTAATTTCTTCGACAGTGGGTTTATTTGAAGAAATCCTTAGATGTTGGTGTACAGCTCTTTGGTCACGATTGGTTCTCGTGCGTTGTTGAATCTATCCATTAGTTTTATCGCGTCTTGTAGCTCTCTTAACTGTGGTGTTGGCCTCTCTGTATTGTTGTCTTAATCTGGCTAGCTACTAGTTGTGCTCTGTAGTCTTTCTTCCTTTAACCTTCTTCCATGTTTTAACACCGACGTACATCGTAGAGGCCACCACCTTAAACTCATCCTTGAGAAGGTTTTGTAAACATTTCCGCAAATTCTTTCTTGTCAACCTAGTGGTCACCGGCGGAACGCATTACCGAGTGACGTAGTGAGTGCTGTTTCACTAAATAATAAAACAGGCTTGTTATATACATTTAGAATAATCTTAAAAAATCTACGTTATCTATAGTAGATGTACAGATAAACGAAATTAAAGTATTGAAATATCTCTGTAATATGAAGATTATATGTCAATTTCTGTAAGGGTTCTATTGGCGTTATGCCGCATTCTTTTGTATATTATTATTATTAATAATAAAATATGTAAAAAATTAATAATTTTTAGAGTCAAATATTTGTGTTCCAGCTGTAAACTAATATTCTTTTTTGTAAAAATGGTATACTTTTCAAGATAACGAAAGCTAAGGATTGTAGTGCACTTAATCGTGAAAAATCCAAAGTTGATTACTAATTAATTTCGTCTGTTCTAAATAGTTTTAAGTTGACAGCATTATCTGAATACCCGCGTCGCCCAAAAACGTGGTATTAAGTAATCTCTGACTTCTCGAGTAAAATGCAAATTTGAAGAGTACTTCATCCAGGAGTAGGTATAGGCTAATAAATAAGTAGGTGAAATAGTTATTAGGCAAGTTATGTTTGTTGTTGTTTTGTAATTAAGTGCAGTCTAATCTTCAGATTTGGTTTTCTTGAGTATTCTTTTCATATTTATATTAACCAAACAGAGCTCACAAAGCTGGGCAGTTATTAATTAAATTCCTTTTTAATTAAATTACCACTTAAATTCCTTTTTATTGATTTGTCCTGGAATTGAATTACTTTTCAAAATACGTTAACTGTAATTAGTAATTGCCATTTTTGTTAAAAAGTAATTGATAATTGCTTTTTGAAAGTAATTAATTACCACATTCAATTACTCTAATCTAAAGTATTTAAATTACTTTATTTGTTCCTCACTTGTAAACATCAATTTATCAAGTCACTGCATTAATCAAGAAAGTTTATTTTAACAAGTTACTGACTTGCAAAATCTTTACAAGTTAACTGTCAGTTTTACAAGCGCGCTCATAGATAAATGATACCGTGCAAAGCCAGAGTTGCATTCCTTAGTATGTGCCATATTGATGAATTTAGTTGCTTGTCAGTTTGACATTTTGAATAAATGATAAATATCTAGTTATTTACAAGTGAGGAACAAATAAAATATTCAACAATACAGGCAAGGTAACAGGTTTTACTGGCTCAAGAAGGTGACTGGCTCGCCTGCGGCTCGCCAGTCATATGCTTCTATTCGCCAGTAAAAACCCTCTTACCAAGCTAGTAATGTTAAATACTATTACAAGTATTTGAATTGCTTGTGTTAACTGAAATTATTCGCAGTAATTGAATTACTTTCTGGCAATCCTATTACTAAATTACTGCCATCGATTGAGTACTAAATCTGCAGATCGCAAAAATAAGATAACGTCTAATTAAGTTACATGTTAAGCTAATGGAAATAGGGCATTTCTGGCTCAATATAAAGTATAATTTACGATTTCTTATGTCGGATAACAGCTAATTTTGTGCACGAGCAAAGAGATATTTATTGCAGACACGTAAGTTTATAGATGAGATGTGTATGTGTTGTGTATAGCGTAATGTAGGTTGCCCAGGATGTAGCATTGTGTAAGAAGCGAAAAATATGTCTGCGGTAAGTACATATTACGGAGTAAGGTACGGTAATAATATAATTAATTTTTTTCCATAACAATTGACAACAATTAGCTGTATTAGTAATACGAGGGCCAAGCTATAATTATCGAGAATAAAAAGAATTAGCAGAACTCTTCAATGTTTTTATTTTAAATGTGTTCAAAATAGTTGCCGTCCACAATAATACACTTAACCATTTTCTTTTTCCATTGTTTGAATGCGTCGAGCCAAGCTTGCTTAGGAATCCCGTCAACATAGGATGTAATAGCTTCATCTATGTCCTGTTTTAAATGAAACCTCCTCCCTCGCAAATGTTTCTTCAGTCCATTGAATAGCAAAAAGTTGCACATCGCAAGATCTGGTGAGCATAGAGGATGTTCTATTGTTTTTATTCCATTTTTAGCTAAATACTGAAGAGTTAATCCTGCTGTATTGGAAGATGCATTATAATAAATGTCTTTATTTCACAAGAAATAAGTAAACAGAAATACAGTTATTATCTACTAATTACAATTAAATAATAAATTGTGAAATCACAAGGGGGAGTTCAGCCTTAATGGCTGCTGTACCACTCAACCCTTGAAATTATGTGAATCCATAGCAATCTAAGAAACCCGAAAAGGAGAAAATTGACAAAAAAAAACACATACTTACTACCATCCACAATTAATAATATAAATAATAATAATAATACACCTACGTACATAATACTACTGTCACGAAAATCACACACTATTAACATTGTTAGATAAAATTGAAAAAAGTCTTTTTTTGAAAATGTTAATGGGTAAGCATTTAAGAGTAACTGGTAGCTCATTATAAACTTTACTAATATTATATGTAAAAGATCTCTCAAAAAGTGTGGTACGGTGTTGAGGAGGCGTAATTAAGTCCTTTTTTCTTAAATTTAAATTATGCACGTCGGTTCTGAAGCGAATTTTGTTATATAAATAAGGCGGTTGTTTTTCTAATATTACCCTATGATACAAGACTGCGGTTTGCAAATATCTTCTGTTTTTCATACTTAACCATTTTGTATCAACTAATTTATGCGATATATGCTCATATTTACGTATACCGTAAATGAGTCGCAAGCATGAATTTTGGCCACGTTGAATTCTTTGTGAAGTATCTAAATCCAAGCATGGTCCGTATAACGGGGCACAGAACGAGAAGTGTGAGAGTACCAACGTATTGCACAAAATAGTTTTCACATTTTTGCTTAAGTATGACCTATGAGGAAAGATTAATTTTAAGTTACAATATGCTTTTTGTATATATTTACAAATTTGATCTTTGAACCTAAAAGATTTATCCATAATCAAACCCAGATTTCTAGCGTTCTTTACAATAGGTATTGCAGCATTGTCTACTCTTATTGGCGGAACTTCTAAGTTGTCATTGTTTTTAATTAATAACAGAACACAAGATTTCTTAGGATTTAACAAAAGAGCATGTTGTTGAGACAATTGTGAAATAGCACTTAAATCGGTATTTATATTTGTTACAGTGCGATCTACGTCACTAGGACTAAAACTGTGATATAACTGAGTATCATCTGCATACATATGCAAATTGCAGTACTTGACACTACTATGAAAATTACTAATATAAATAGTAAACAGCAACGGTCCTAGAATCGATCCTTGAGGTACTCCTTTTGTAAGAACTCTAGATTTTGAAATAAAATTCGATATTTTAACTCTTTGTGTTCTGCTATCCAGGTAATTTTTCATTAAAGTAACCGCATTTTTATGGAGACCTATGTAATGCAAAATAGCAAGGAGTAAGCTATGATTGATAGTGTCAAACGCTTTTGTAAAATCTAAAAGTACCAACAAAGTATTGTTGCCCCTATCATAAGCATGAAGAATATCATCGGTAATATGTAAAAGTGCTGTGGTGCAACTGTAAGACGAACGAAACCCGGATTGTGTATCTGGCATTAGATTATATTTTGACAGATGTTCACGCAACTGACAATTAATGATTTTTTCAAAAACTTTTGACGCTGTCGGTAGTATACTTATTGGTCTTAAGTCTTTATATTCTTTAGGTTCGTTAACCTTTGGCAGCGGCGCCACAATGGCACTTTTCCAGCAATTAGGAAACTTACTTTCAATAATGCAGGTGTTAACAATATGAGTTATAAACTGAGCAATATATGGACAACAAAGCTTGATCATATACGCGTTTAAACCGTCAGAACCTGTCGCATTGCTTTGCAATCCCATAATTAATTTCAGAACAACGTCTGAATTGACAGGTTGAAAGTTAAGGCAATTGTTTGTTAGAACGGTATCTATATAATAATTTAAAACGTTTTGATCAACTGGTAGATCGGGTATATTATCAATAAAGTAATTGTTTATTTCGTCAGCTTTTTCTGCGGGAAATTGAGGAGAATCATTTTTGGTTTTGCTGACCATATTAAAGCGTTTTAATTCCTTCCACATTGATCTAGAATTATTATTTGCACATGTATACCGAAAATAAGCTCTCTTTTCGTTCTTAATAGCTGAATTTGTAAAATTCCGCAACAGTTTATAATATGCCCAACTGCCTGGCGTTTTTAATCTTTTAAATTTACTCTTTGCTTTATCTCTTAATTTCATTAAAAGTTTTATATTGTCGGTTAACCACGGTGTAGGTTTTTTTTTAATTCGTGCTGTACGGTGTACGCCACGGCGCGTGATTATCGAATAATTGTGTTAAGTGACTGTTTAAAAATTCAACCTTCTCATTGATGTCAGGAATAAAGTAAATATCATGTAGCGGAAGCAACATTAAATCATTTAAGAAATTATCAGAATTCAGATTTTTTAAATCACGGAAAGTGCGAAAAATAGTTTCTTGTTTTTGAACTTCAGTGACAATGCTGCAGTACACAAGTTCATGATCTGATAAATGAAAATTATTAACGCCAGATTTTAAGATAGACGACTCATTAGAAACGATAATGACATCTAGTAATGAATTTTTACTTAATCCAATTCTTGTAGGTTCCTTAACTATCTGAGAAAAATTAAAAGACTGTAGCATGTTATCAAAATATTCAGTAGCAGGATCGTCAGGTAACAAGAAATCTATATTGCAATCGCCCAAACAAATAATATCTCCTTCAGTTATCGACGTGCATGTCATAAGAGATTCTTCAAGTTCATTAATAAATGTTTTGAAATTACACGTTTGTGGTCTATACACTACGCCAAAAATTAATGTTTTTGATTTGATATTTACTTGTATCCACAATTGTTCTATGTTATCATTTGTATTAATACGCATGACGTTGAGAGTATTCCTTACATACAAAGCAACGCCTCCGCCCCCTTGATTAAATCTATCTTTACGAAATAAGTTGTAGTTGTTAAGAGAAATGTTGTCTGAATTAATGTTCCCACTTAACCATGTTTTAGATATTGCAACAATGTCGTAATTCGCAGTTTCAATCAACTCACGTACTTCATTAAATTTGGGTAAAGGGGAACGTATGTTAAAGTGTGCGACCTCGAGACGTTTCTGTGCCATATCAGGAACCACTAAGATAAAACTAAATTATTTACTTACGGTGTACATTTTACTTAAAAAAAAATACTTGTAGCTCAAGAATCCAGAATAAATTAATATTTTAATATATTAATATAATACGTAAATAAAATACGAAAAGTAATACATTTCCAAATTTACTGAAATATCCAAAATTAATGTTTTATAGCTATTAACATATCTAGGAATGTTATGAGTATCATAACTGCCGCAGAAGTTTTGAAATCCGAGCTCGTAGAGCGAGGATTTTAAAACTTCTAAGGCAGTTATTATTCATAACATCCGTGATTTGTTCAATAGTTTATCGGTTGCTATATGGTTATGGTTGCCATGTAGGGTAATATTCTTTAACCCTACAGATAAGTTATGATCTAGTTACCAGCCTACTTTTGTATATGTAAACAAAGGCTTAATATCCTGAAACCGATAAATATATTAACATAATACACGAACAAAATACGAAAAGTAATAAATTTCTATACTTACTATAATACCTAAAATTCAACAGTAAACAACATTGATTGATAAAACTCAAAATTCGATAGAATTGCTTATTTATGTAAGAAACAAAGAACAAAAAAAAATAAAATGCACTAAGATATATACCCTCAAAATTCGACAGTAAATAACGTAAATTCCAGGTTGTAACATCATTCCCATCTTTGGCACTTTACTGAAGACATTAGGCAGACAATTTTTCAAGTACCATTTAGCTGTGACGGTCTTTTGTTCCTCCAATTTAATTGCGGACACCAAACCTGTACTTCCGAAAAATACAGCGTACATAACTTTCTCCATGCCACATTGCTTTTTCCCTATTGTTGGCGTTTCCTCGTTTTCTTGTATCCAAACATCAAAGAATGGTATATATTGTAATGATGCTCTTAACTAATATAAGGCTTTATTATTATTTAACAACTAATAAGAGCAAAAGGTAAAGGCTCGTGATGCTCAAGATTACATGAGAAAACTTAAATACTACGGATAAATCTTAAATTAATATATCCTACATAAACGTGCACAAGAAAGAAGCTAATGCACATAAGAAAACAAATTTACATATTTACTACATGTAGAGCACTGTCCAAACGGTTTTTACAAATTATTAAGTGATGTAGCCGACACAACTGAATTGTTCAAGGAATTCCACTGTGCAAACACTCGATTTGTGAGGAAGAATTCTCTAACAGACCGACTAAATGTTTCTCGTTGTAATTTATATACGTGGCCTCTAAGACGGGGATCCCTGTTTAAATCATAAAAGCTTGGTAGAATATGCGACAAATCACCCACTATGATCCGGTACCTTAAAATGAGATCACCACGTTTACGCCGATCTTCACTTAAAAATATACATAATAAATAGTAGCCCTATCACCACAATTTATAAATCAAATAGTTTTAATAATTAATTTCCTTGTAGGTAAATCTCAGGGCTTATTAAAATGATGTTGTAATTATCTGCTAAATAAATGCTTTATTGCTCTTTGTATTTTATCTATTTGCAATTAATTAAAGTAAAGCTCCGGTCTAGCATGAGAAAAACTATTTTTCAAAGGGGTAAGTTCAACACTTTGTATTACAAATACTTTTGTGTACGATAAATTAACTAATATGGCACTTGCTTAAAATTCGTAATTGACAGCTATAACTTTCAAATTGACTGTAAATACAAATGGTTCGCTTGTACAAGAAAATAGCATAAATTGAATTCCAAACACCAAAAATGGCAAAAATCACATCAGGTAAATATAATGCAAATGATCTGACGTAATTTCCGGCTAATCTGGTTTTGTTTCAGTTACGTAGAGACTTTCTGATGTCCAACTGTTTTATATCCTCTGACGTCAAAAGGCCGACCCGCAAATGTTTTGTATTCGACTTGAAATATTCTCAAAATTTACATTCCCAAGGGACGCCATCTCGATTACCCGAATCTCGTACGATATTTAATCTTGATGAAACCCAAAATTTATGGGCCTGCTGCAACCGTTTCCCTGTAAATTTTACCTTGCAAAGGGACTTCGTAGGTTGGCTTCACACAATGAAAGGACGCCACGGCAATTACTTCAACAATTCAAATCGACGACCACGGCATAACCCGGAAGAATCTACCATTATGGACGACGGTCGACTAAAGTTAACTAAATCTAATTTTTAATGTTGTTATTACTATTCAGAAATAACGGTACTTGTCTATTATATTTCGTAGTGCTGGAGCTCCCGTAAGAAGCAATTTCGAAACTTTTTTACTCATCTTATTGAGAACCATCATGCCCAGAAGTTTGTGAACTACGTTTTACACCCTATTTATTCCAATGCTTTTACACATTTTAACATTATTAGAATTGTGTGCCCTCATTTTCTAGAATTTATTTCTTATCAAAGCTAAAGGAGTGCGAGCCTAGAAGAAAGAAGTGTTGCTAGATTATCTTGTTAGCTTACTTTATAATAATTAGGTTATCTTTAATAACTGTATGCTTTGAAAATATGTAGTTGTAAGGCGTCCTCACATCGATGGCATAAATGTTACGCATGAGAAACTATCCTTCCAACAAGTTTTGCAAGGCTCTTTAATTTTTTAGTGTTCAGCTTTCCCAATAACAATTTTGGGTAAAACAGGTAGACGATTTTACTTATTTCTGTCGCATACTAGTATTTCTGGCAGAATAATTTCTGCTTCTGGTAGTTTTGCAAATAACGGTGTCCTAATTTTGCTGTTAATAATTCGTTGGATTTAGCTTAAAAGAGCTATTTGATTTACATTAATAATAAGCGCACTAAGATTACATCATGCGTTTAAATAGTTTATTTTGACCAGTATGAACAAATGAACTTCAAATAGTGGGTTCAATACCTAATTTTTAAATGCCCTGGTTGATTATCAGGCGAAAATAATATATTTTTGTTATTCTATTATAAAACTTGCTATAAATATATCGTGTGTTCCGAAAAAAAACTCATTTAGGGTATGCCTTGGAAAAAAAGATAAACAAATCCAGTTATGTCTTAAGTTAAGTCTGTAGGTGAATGCCAGATTGCATTTTGTTTATGAACACATTTGTCACTGTGACAGGAAAAAGTTTACACTGCATAAGTTAAAAAAAATAAGATAGCATTTACATAATAACGAGTGTATTAATCATAAGCATAACAGTCAATATTTTTTTTTATTATGTGTTTTGTATTTTTTTAGGAAAATAGTTTAAGGAGCAAGACGTAATTTAGTTCTCCCTAACTTATGGTAGTTAATTTACTTCAATGGGTATGTATCAAGTTATGGTAAACTTCAATTTGATCATGACCGCATCAGTTTTTTTTAAACACACGATACTAATTTTTAAAGCTTTTGCACGATCACCGAAGAAGTAAATATTAATGGGTAAAACGTTCGTTGCAATCAACCAGAATAATTGTAAATAAGAATAGTGTACGCTATAATGCAATTCCACAAGTAAAATTTTTACTGTCAGTTATATAATCGTGCTATGTTAAATGTCGTGAAGTTGTATAAATGAAAACCATTTCATACTCTGACGACAGACAATTTACTAGCAGTTTTCAGAATGAAGGCTTTATTGGCGTTGACTTACGCAGTTTCTTTATCTGTGGTTCTTTCAGCATCAGAAGTGAAGAGTAGGTGCTGACAATTTTTGTTTTTTCTTATTAAACGGACATTTTATATAAAACAAGAAAATAAGACTTATTTATATAATTTACTGATTAATACGTTTTTCAGAACAAGGTGGTGATTCAGATATCCATCTAAATTTAGTTGGAGGTAAGTGAAAACTTCTAAATAAGCGCTGTGATATCTACATTTTCTAAGCTTATAATGCCCTGTTTCAAACATCTTTCTTAAAACTGAAATGATGCGGTTTAGCACTGTAAAACTAGACATTCTCTTATGATCTTCGTTATTTATTGTTTGATTTCTACTAATTTAAAAGTAGGAAAGTATGTATTTATCATGTGGAAGACTTACTTATTACTTGACTAAATGTTGACAAATCAAATATTGCTCTAAAATACAGCACCGAACAACATTGCATAGTTATTATCTTAATTGAGCAAGAAGCAAATGCCACTATGAGATATAGTCCATATTACGTAATTATTTCCAGGCAAACTAGTTCCGTCAGTAATAGATGTACATGTATCTGATTCGGATGTGATAGCTGGAAGCACCGGTTGGTTTGAGTGGGTCAGCTCGAAGGATGTGGGTTTCCAGTGTCACGGTGGTTACGTTAAATCAAGCAAAGGTGCTGTCTTTAAAGATGGAAAGTGCATCGTTATGGGAAAGATTGGAATTACAAAAGTGGACCGCTCTAGTTTAGCCGATTTCTTACAAGCGATTCCTTCTGTGTAATTTCATAATAAAAATAAAGGACTTGATAAGATTACTGCAGCTTTTATTAATTGAGTGCATTTCTATTTAAACTTCGGCGCTGTTCGTCTATCCCAGATCGTCTTTACTACTAAATAATAAAATAAACATTTGCAAGGCAAATTTCAAGAACGAAAACTCATTTTGTTTATTTTGACAAGTAAATTTTTGTTCGATAACGATGGCATTCTAATAGTAAAAGTAAGTTTATATGTTTAACCATGGAATGAGAAGCTCTAAGAAAATATTTAATGCACCTACTATATTTTCTACAATTATTTCAACTTGTGCGAAGTTCTCCACGCCAATTTGGTTGAGACATTAAGTAACTTGTATAACCTCATCAAGTTTAAAGATTTTGATTTTATCAAAATTATAAAATAAATAACTACTAGATTTCAAATTTTTTTCTAATATTCCAATTCCAATAAAGTTAACTTTTAAATTGTCGCTATCTAATTTTGTCTAACCCATGTTGAGTAGTGGAATAAAAGATGGGGCTCCTCTATCGTAAGAGAGAAAGGCCCAGTCTAGAGACGACTGACACTATATCCTAAATAATATAAGAGAAAGCCAACGAGATTAAGATCCTCAACAATGAGGCAGCGACTGAAAAGAAAGAGAGAAAGATGTTTAGGTTTCTTAACAACTTGTTTTATGTTTGTTAACTTGTATCAAGCAATCAAACTTTTATTACACTAAGTAACAAACGACTTCCGGGATTGGACCGTGTCATGATTGAGATCGAAGAACTCAACGTTTCGCCCACTTTCGTAAGGGGCTTCATCAGGAGGAAAAAAGAAAAAGAGCACGGTAACTCAACGTGTTAACCACGCCAGAGGCGAAACTCCACTGATATTCAACGGAGGTTGATTCCTCGCGCATCAAAGCCTCCTCGGCTCTATGGTCTTCCCAAAATCCATAAACAAGACTTTCCCTCAGGCCCATTGTCAGTACCATAGATTCCCCTACTTACTCATTAGCTAAATACCTAACCACTATCCTCAGAAAGTTCACTGGTAAGTCTCCCTCGTATGTTCGCAATTGAGCCCATTTATATCCAATATAAGCGTTGAACCTGAGGATTTACTTGTGAGTTTCGATGTCACTTCCCTTTTTACCAAAGTTCCTATTCCCGATTCCTTAGTCTTAATCCAACAGTCTACCTGCCCTGATAGAAAAATCCCTCTCTTCCACTTATTTCCTATTTCAAGGTCAGTTCTTTAAATAAATCTCTGGTACGGCCATGGGTTCTCCTCTTTCACCGGCGTTGCCAATATCTTCATGGAAGCTTTCGAAACCGTAGCTCTGGAATCTTCAGAATTGAAACCTAAGGTTTGGTTCCGATACGTTGACGATACCTTTATTATTTGGCCACATGGTAAAGACACGTTACCCGTCTTCTTAAATCATCTCAATAGTCAACATCCAGACATTAACTTTACCATGGAGATAGAAAGTAACGTTTCCCTTCCTTTCTTAGATGTACAGTCTCTCGCCAACCCAGTGGCAAACTTGGTCATTCTGTATATCGCAAACCCACTCACACTGATCGCTATCTACATGCCGATTCCCACCATCATCCTACACAAAAACTTTCCGTTATCAATTCGCTTGTACACCGGGCTGTTTCCATATCCCAACCCGATAATATCCACGCTGAATTAAATCACATTCGGAAAGCTCTTAGGAATCGACATCTTCATCCACGGCCACCCAAACCTCCAAAACCCAATCCTCCTGCAGCAATAGTCTTTCTTCCCTATATCCACCAAGTCACTGACCGCATACGAAAGTTTCTTCGAAAACAAAACATTAAAACAGTATTCAAACCCCCGAGCAAAATCTCACAGGTTCTTCCTTCATCTAAAGATAAATTAAACACTATGTCATCTAAAGGTGTTTATAGAGTCCCTTGCTCTTGTAATACTGTATACATTGGTGAAACAGGTCGTTCAGTGAAAGCTCGCATCTCTGAGCACCAGCGCTGTCTCAAGTCAGGTCTCGTTTCATCATCGGCCATCGCCGAACGCCAACGCGATACTGGTCATAAGATCCTTTTTGAAGAAGCTTCTATCATCTGCAAATCCCCATTCTTCTTTAGCAGAAAGATTCGCGAAGCCATTGAGATTTGCAAACACCCTAATAATCTCAATCGGGACGAAGGCTTTCCCCTTCCTTCTATGTGGAAAGTGCTAATCCTAAGCCCCGCCCTCCGCCACTGAACCGCGACGGCATTTGCTGAATCGCGACGACGCTTGCCTATAAATTCTCGCCTTTCTTCTTCCGATAGTCAGTCGAGTTTCGCCTCTGACGTGGTTCACACGTTGAGTTACCGTGCTCTTCTGTCCCTTCCCTTGCAAAGAGTTTCGCCTCTGGCGTGGTTAACACGTCGAGTTACCGTGCTCTTTTTGCTTTTTTCCTCCTGATGAAGCCCTTTACGAAAGTGGGCGAAAAGTTGAGTTCTTCGGTCTCAATCATGACACGGTGCAATCCCGGAAGTCGTTTGTTACTTAGTGGAATAAAAGTTTGATTGCTTGATACAAGTTAACAAACATAAAACAAGTTGTTAAGAAACCTAAACATCTTTCTCTCTTTCTTTTCAGTCGCTGCCTCATTGTCGAGGATCTAAATCTCGTTGGCTTTCTCTTATATTATTTAGGATATTGTGCCAGTCGTCTCTAGACTGGGCCTTTCGCTCTTACGATAGAGGAGCCCGTGGCCGATATAATTTGATCAAACCACCGTAACGGTGATCTTCCTCCCCCCTCTGTCTTTCTACCTTTCCAACTACCATAAGCTTCTCCAAACTCTGGTCTCTACTGCAAACTATGTCAAAATACTGGAGGATCCTTTGTGGATAGTCTGTGTTTTATACGCAGCTGTTCTAATATAGTATTAGTTCGGCTTTCCTTCCATAGTATTTTTAACATACAGGCCTCCAGCACCACATCCCAAATGCTTCGATTCTTCTTCGGTTAGCTGCTTTTATTGACCAATATTCCATCACATACAGAGCGATATCAAAAGGCTGACTTGTTTGAATCTGTTATTTGACAAGTACAGGGTCGTATTTATTTAAAATTACGAATTTTAAAGTCAAGCAAAGTTAGAAATTAATTTTATTTTTATAGCAGAACATAAATTAAGAGAAAAATAATTCATTTGTAATAATTTGATATTAATTAATAGGTTATGATAAATAGAGCTTAGGCTTTCAATATCTGTTTTATAATAATTTTTAGCCGTAAGACTTCGTTGTATTTCAATCATTTCCAAAACCAACATGTTCTGCTATTATATACCGGGTGAATGAGACCACCCGTATCAGTATTTTTTTAAAGAACGGTGAGTCGTAGAGAGTTGGGATAAAAAAATTTATTATAAAAGTCATACTAAAGAATCGAATGGTGATATTATTATTTCTCGAAAAGGTCAGCATCACGAGTAGTTTTGCCAACCGTGTCCAGAACTCCAAAATTTTAAATGGCACCATAGGTCGAAAAACGTATTGTTGAAAAGAACGTTAAAAAAGAAGAAAGTTTTGTAGGAAAAATTATTTTACTACTACCACCCCTTTTAAGTAATATTCGATTAAAGTTATTAAATTTGAAATTCGTTGTTAACAAACAAAATTGAAAAGTCGGCTTTTAGAATCTAGTTACCGAATTAAACAATGTTACAAGTGTTCAAAATGTTATTGACATTAAAACGTGTGTGTAACATTGTTTAATTCGGTAGCTAGATTTTAAAAGCCGACTTTTCAATTTTGTTTTTAACAACGAATTTCAAATTTAATAACTTTAATCGAATATTACTTAAAAGGGGTGGTAGTAATAAAATAATTTTTCCTACAAAACTTTCTTCTTTTTTAACGTTCTTTTCAACAATACGTTTTTCGACTTATGGTGCCATTTAAAATTTTAGAGTTCTGAACATTGTGGACAAAACTACTCGTGATGCTGACTTTTTCGAGAAATAATAATATCACCATTCGATTCTTTAGTATGACTTTTATAATAAATTTTTTATCCCAACTCTCTACGACTCACCGTTCTTTAAAAAAAATATTGATACTTGTGGTCTCATTCACCCTGTATATAAAAATAAAATAAATTTGATACTTTGCTTGAAATTCATAATTTTAAATAAATACGACTCTGTACATGTCAAATAACAGGTTCAAACTTTGCACTCTGCGCATTACTCATAAAAAATAAGGAACAGCTTGCCTTCAATACGTACTTGCAGTCCAGTCAACGAAGACCCGTTTTTAACGTTTGAAAAAAATAAATAGGAAAGTTTTAAAATTTGGTAAGGATATTTATTTCGGCGTACTATTGGCTATATAAAAAGTTCCGAAAAATTCAATGTGAGTCGGCGCCGCCATCTTGAGAAGAAGGTACAGTTTTATAGTTTTTTGCAAATATGCTATGAAATATCTATTTTATCACAAAAACTGATCTTACAAAAATGAAAGAGCATCAAATAGGGCAAACTTATCGAAATTCTGAAAACAATCGGAATAGACGATAAAGAACTTCACATTATAAAAAATCTCTACTGGAATCAAACTGCTCAAGTCAAGTGTAGAGGAGAGTTATCTAAGACCATTGAAATCCAACGCGGCGTACGACAGGGCTGCATATTATCACAGCTTTTATTCAACATCTATTCTGAAGAAATATTCAGTAGAGCCCTACTCAATACATCGAAAGGTAAAAAGTGAACGGGGAGAAGATTAATAACATAATGACACCATAATACTGGCAGAGAATCTGGAAGATCTACAAGATCAGTGGGACCACACATTGGAAATAAGGTGTCGTATTGAAAATGCAAGAACGGCGTTCATTAGAATGTCGAAATTATGAAAATGCAGAGAATTAAGTCTAAAAACTAGGATTAAATTACTCCGCTGCTTCCCGTTCTCCTGTATGGAGTGAAATCCTGGACGGTGACAGAGGCATCAAACAAAAAATTGGAAGCCTTCGAGATGTGGCTAAGTAGTTAAACAAAGAAAACTCGAATACTTAGGACACGTTATCAGGAATGAACAGAGATATAGATTACTACAGTTAGTTCTGCAGGGGAAAATGGAAGGGAAGAGGGGCCCGGGTAGGAGCGCATATCCTGGTTCAAAAACCTAAGAACATGGTTCTCTACAACAACAACAACAGGACTTTTCCGTTATGATAGCTAGAATGATCGACAACATCCGGTAACGGATTGGCACATGAAGAAGGAAAAGAAGGAAGGACCAAAGCTTTAACTAGCCTTACTTTCATTCTATTCGAAATACTTCTGTTTTTCTGTATCTTGCCCAGTTTTGTCATTGCAAGTTTAGCCACCGCGATTCTTCTTCGTATTTATTTTTCGCATCCACCTTGATCAGCAATAGTTGATCCTACATAAACAAAACTATGTGCAACCTCGCGTAATGTTTTGTATTTAGTAGTTGTTGATTATGATCAATAATAAATATTTTTGTCTTGCTTTTATTTATTTCTAAGCCGAGTTGGTTGTTTTCTTGTTCGATGCGTTGAAGAAGTCAAGTGTCTTTCCCGTTATATACTCATCATATATAGTAATCAAAATGGAGAATATAGATTGTGGATTATTCTGACGAGGTGGAATGGTACTCCGATGTATTTTAAGACTTCCCATAAGAACTTCCATTGTAACCTGTGGAAAGCCCTTTTATAATCTATAAAGCCCAGAATTACTGAAATTTTAAATTCTCGGCACTTTTCAATAAGCTGACATATATAAAATATCTGC
Organism: Agriotes lineatus; assembly: GCA_940337035.1. Lineage (NCBI taxonomy): Eukaryota > Metazoa > Arthropoda > Insecta > Coleoptera > Elateridae > Agriotes > Agriotes lineatus. The sequence goes on along the minus strand of CALNHX010000251.1, from coordinate 155,727 downwards.
CCTCTTGTGCCGCTCCCTTTCACAAAACCAGCTTGCTCGTTAGGAGTCTGCCATCTGATATTGTAACGTCAGCTCCTGCGCCAAATTTACCTAAGGCACAAATAGTGTGCTAGAAATTTGAATGGTGTTAATACCTGTTACAATCTTCACGTACATCTCTATACCGTTCGGGTTTTCGATAAGGCGATCTTAGCCGCTATCCGCGGACTTAGTATAAATTGGTACGCTGCGCAGTTTCTTCACCAACTCTCTCTAGAAATGGCCAAAGGGTATAAAAGGAGAATCCGCAGCTAGTTAAAGACACTTGAGACTTGAATCTGAACCTCGTCCTGACTACCAGCTCTAGGTTCCGGCGCCGGAACCTAAATCTCGTTTCCTAGTACGTATCCTAGTTAGCACAGGTGGATTCGGCCCCAACTTGCTAGACAATTTCCGACCTAGTTAGCACCAGTGGATTCGGCTCCATCTTTCTAGAAAGCTCGTTTAATGTCCGCACCAGTTGATTTCCCCAAGCCATTATCATAACCTTTTAGTAAATTTAACTTGAAACACGACCTACCTACGTAATAAGAGAGATGTCTAGGCCGCCGTCATAATCCAGATGCTTATATTCGTTGGTACGTTAAGTTCCAATATCGATTTAGTAGGCAGACATTTTTCTAGAATGTTCTGCGGGCTGGATCGCCCGCAGATGCGAGCGAGAAGGCATGCTGTATTCACCTTGTCGAAGGGTGCAGGTGTTCGGTGCGCATTGCAGACATGCTCTTCGCGCGTCTCGTGTTTGGCGTGGCTGGGGGTTAGCGTGGCGTGTTTGGAGGAGAGCGTTCAAAGTCGCGAAGCGAGCAAGTTGAGTGTTGGTGATGCCCCGCTTGTTTTTGGCCGAACGGTTCTCGATTTATCGTCTCCTGTCGGCCAATTTACCACTACTGTGTGTGTGTGGGATCCAAACCAAGCGAAAGCGTGCCCCTGGTCACCTTTTACGTCCGGGCCTTATCATTTGTGGCCGCATCGTGAGTTCTGCGAAGGAATAGTTGAATCTTGTTCATCAACGCCTACGCCCGTTGGAGCATCTTGCCCTGTTCCGCATGCCTTGTGACATGGCCGTGCCGCACACTGGACCGGTTTGACCGCCGCAGGTGAAGCTAACAAGGTATTTTTTCGAAAATTGTCATCAAATGTTGACATTTTCGTTAAATTCTCAGTAAGCAAAGTGATTCTTTTTTGTCATTTAACTGCGAAATACTTTTATGTTCTAGAATGCAAAATTCTTTAGCGTTCTAGAACATAAAAGAAATGTAAAAACAATTGTCATTTGTTAGGAACTTATTTGTGATTTTATTAATTAAGTAACCTATATTAGTTTTTTATTAAGTAATTTAAAATTTCTATAGATACTAATAACTATTATAAACTATTATAAACATGACTAATTTATGTTGTACTAATGTAAATTGAAGGTGCCGATACTGGGGTCAGTTAAATTTATACGTCACTTTGACGTTTGTCAAACAATTCAGCAGGCCGTGGTTCAAACAAATTAATTGTTTATGAAATATAAAATTGTCAATTAACGTTGACAGTTACCTTATTTAATTTTTTTTATTCTTATACTAGTTTTATTTCAGTTTTCGAAAAATTATTGTTTGCATCTCGAATGCGAAATACTTTTGCGTTCTCGAATGGGTATTTTGCCTCGCAATATATATATATATAGGGTGGGCCGTTGTCGTCTATCGTTTAGCCTAGCCCTATTCTTCTGTGAAGGATCTTCTTGCCATGATTCCCCGATCTAGTTAGTCGGCCGCCCCTGAGTATCGTTGCAACCCTGAAGGTCACCGTCGTCCTAGAGCATCCCCTCGTTCGACAGTATCTTCAGTTTGCGTCGTAAAGTATCCAAGGCGCGATCTCCCGCATTGCAGCTTCAGGACTAACAGTTGCTTGGAGCCTTCGCCGACGAATAAGGTACTGTAAAAATAACATTTAAGAAGTGTTATGTGCGTATTGCAGTGATGTGCGCATTTTGAACATTTAGCGAACACTGCGAGTCATTTTGCGCTGTGCCAGTTGCACTAGTGTCGTTTATTTCGAATTTACAAAGCCTTGAACTCAGGCACTGTGGTAGTCTGGCTCCGGGAACTGTTAGAAGCCACTTTGCCAATTAAGTAAGATCGTTCTTGGACCCAGGTGGCCACAATTGTAGTGAACGTTCTGTCCCCGTGTAACTTTGCAATTTCACTGTAAACCGGTTGACTAACCCGATTTTATTATATGCTACTCGTCTGAATTTTTATGCGTGTGTAAATATTGCGTCAATAGATCACCTATTTTACTTGGCGCCTTGCATTTTATTTGTGTATTCATTTAGATTGGCAGGAACTAAGATTCTTGCCGTGTTGTGTATACTCCTTTGCATAGGGCCCCAAGCAGCTGCGAAAATAGACACCAAAAAGATAGGTGTGAACGTCGGTGCCGCGGAGCGCCTCCTTGGGCACAACACGACTCTACAGCGATTGGATTTCGGCTTTTGGCGAGTTGTTAGTTAAAATTAAACATACCATCTTCAAAGGTCGTGGCGCCCGTCGATTTGTCTTTGAACCTTTACCATCAATTACCCCTTTCGTGGTATCTCGCCCTGAACTGTACCATAGCGTTTGAACCCCCCTCCCGATTAAGTTTTCTAGCCGGAGCTATTAGGGCTGAACGGGACACGCAGGGGCGAGCACTACTACGAACGTCCATTAGGGGTCTTAATGAGCATTTTATACTGTAACAGCCAAACGTATATCTGTGACCAGTTCACTTAGTCGGCTATGTTGTAAATTCCTCAAAAATATAATATAATAAGAATATGGCTCTAAATAAATGAAAGAACAAGGAGTGTTCAGAATAGGTCGCTCGTTGATCGACATGTTCTCGCTGACTTAAATAATTGCAAAAATCTGGCCACAAACAACCGCCAAATGAATCTCTTCTTTAAAGATTTCACCAAGGTTTACGACACTATTCGGGAAGTCATTGCAAGAACATCTATCAATGCGGCAGTGATCGACGCTAACAAAAAAATCTGGTGTGATACACGCACACAACTTCCTTTTACAGTGATCTTATAATTAGCCAAAAATTTGATTTAAAATGTTTTAAGCATTTGTTAAAAATTTTCAAAAATTACAAATTCTGCAAAAACAGTACAAAAGAGAGCGTTAGTTGAAGAGACAAATTTTTTCTATAATTTCAAGCTGAATTCAAAAATGTAATAATATACCGGGTGTTCTATTTAAAATAAGAGTTAATAAAAAAATAGACAAAAAAACAAAAGAAACCCATTTTAGAAGCATTCAACTGGAAAATCACCTATCTCACATCAATACACATTCAAAACGTAATAAAAATGTAAAGTATAAAAAAAATCGTTAGAGCCGTTTTTGATAAAATCGAAAAAAACTGAAAAAATCACAAGAGTAAACATCTACTTCCGGTTATGCGACTTTCTTCAAAAGCTTGCTGTCGCATCTACATAGTACACAAAACTTATATATGAAGTTTCAACGCCATACCTCTTTCTGTTTTTGAGATATTCTGTTCACAGACACACACACACACAGACAGACAGACAGACACACAGACCAATGAAAAAAAATATGTTTTTTGGGATCAGGGGACTCTAAAACGTGAAGATCTGTTGAAAACTCAATTTCGAATTTTTGGGGTGAATCCAATACTTCCTTTATTGTAAAAGGAAGTAAAAATGTTATACAAATGCCACTTCTGAGATCAAAGTTAGCCAGTTTCTGTCAGAATCAATTGCCGCAACAAATGGACTACAACAGGAACGTTGTCTATTGTTGTTACTTTTCAAAATTGATCTGGATCACGGATTACTCCATTGGCGTAAAAAGTGTAAAAACAAGGGCGTTTCCATCCCAGGCAATTACTCGCTGTGCACGTTGCATTTCTCCGACGACCAGGTGAAATACATGGCCAGAAAAATGATCGAGGAATATGGAAGGTCTATAAGGAAATCTGCCAAGAACGAAATATTTGTGTGTTGGGGAACACAAAGACAATGCAGTGCTTGAAGAGAAGCAAGAAATAGATGTGATGAATATGTGTACTGACTATTAAAATAGCTAGTAGTGGAGATGGGAAAAGGAAATAGAAGAATGTTGTGGCTAAAGAACATTACTACCAACAGAGAGCATTTGATTTACCTACAATAAATACAGTAATGGCAAGTATCATGCTCTTTGAAGCTTGGCAGTAACATTAGATCATATTGGGAATGACACAGTAAGAGCAATGATAGATGCCAAAGTAGACGCATTTGAATAGATAAAATGTAGAAGAAAGAAAAAGTTCAAATAGCCTCCAAGCGACAGGCGTGGACGAGGAACATGTTTGTGGATGTAGAGCATTCATACAGAACTGTTCCAAGTTTTGCAACAAGACTATATATCGTTTGACCTATTTCAGAATTAGAAGATGGTATATTTCCATAGTATTGAGTTTCCTAGCCACCAGACCATGCTGATGCGCAGAGGAGAATGTATACAAGATAAAATATGCAGTAAAGTAATGTATGGGTTGATTAATATTTGCTTAAAATTCGGGTGGTATAATAGTTATTTACTATATGTGGGATAAGAACATCATCAATATGCGTGTGTGTAAGCTACAAACGATTGCGTAGCACAAGTTATGTAAGACCACAAAAGTATATTAATTAGGCATTATCACACATGTATTGTACAAAATGTTATCTACAACTGCCTAAAATGGAGAAAAGTGCATTAAGAGAAATGTCAGATCTGTCGTGTTCAAAAATATTTTAGTATGCAAATGTCATTATGTCATTCATTTTACACTATTTCAGTTAGGTAATGAAGCCATTACACCACTCAGTTAGGTAGTGCAGCCCTTACATAACTGAGTGGTGTAATGAGCTTCATTACCTAACGGAAATAGTGTCAAATGAGTGACGTAATGAGTTACTTATCCCACTGGCGTAGATAAAGGAACGAAATTAATTTAAAATAACAATCAATTCCACCAAGAGCGTACCTCCACAATTATTATCGACACGTTTATTTAATAAATTCTATTTATAAATGTCTGTCCGTCAAAAACATTTTTTTAATGACCATGTGTGAGTCACGATCACACGTTTACTATATAATGACGCAAGACTTTGTTTTTTATGATAACTTATATTTTATATACTTTCAGTGAGCGTATAAATAGTAAACAGTAGATGCCTTTCTAAAAATGCAGATGTTTGTGTTACTTGGTATCTTTCTGATCGCTGGAGCAATAGCTCTTGAACTTCCTGGTGAGCATTAACATTGCTTCAGCGCGAAGCTTTTTCTGTAGATATTTATTAAATTATCTGCCATACAGATTATTTGCAACACTTGACGTCTTTAAATTCTTTCAATGAAGGCATAAAAACCATAGCGTCAGAAGGTAAGTAAATGTTTACAGAGTTTACGCTTTTTATAGACTTTCATATTATACCTAAACACAATGGGAGACATTAGACTGACAATTATGATTAAGTTGTATCAATTTAATTGATAATGACAATTAACTGACCTACGTTTTTGTATAGAACACCTTGAAGAGGCATCGCCAATTGAAGGTTTCAACGATGGAACAGCGGACTCGCAAGGTAGCTTAAGTATAAAACTGGCCATATGTTAGCTTTGGTTTGAAGGGAAAACAGTTAGAAATTTTAGAAAATAGGAAAAATGTTTACCACATTTACTTTATTTTCATTCGATGATTTTATAAATGTACCATTTTGTATAATTTTCTAGGTGATGGTGGATTTGTTAGGTCTTCCGTCTGCAACGAGTTTGACGGTGCAGAGGGTTGCGCATATAGCAAATCACTTTGGTTGGAAAACAAAGGCGTAGGGTATCATTGTTTTCGGGTAACGTTGACGACGAACAATTCTACAAATGGTTTTGGTGGCATTTGTGCAATTATGGGAAAGAATTATCGGACTGTAGTGGTTAACCATTCCGATCTTCAGGCCTTCTTGGATATAATTCCCGACAAACAATAATTTTATGTGTAGATGGAAAAGAAGCAATAAACGTTCAGAAATAGCTTGACTTTGGTTCGTGGAGTTTAGTTTAGTGGTCGATGAAAGTACATTTTACTTACTTATATGCTTGTACCTTTATAATCCACTATTTTGTTATATGCATTGACATCTATTTGAAAAAATATATATTGGCGCCAAGCGAATTTTTATGTCAAATTTAGTTCATCATTTTCAGTAAACGAGTAACACATTTTTGCAGTACATTAATGAAATAGTATTAATATACAAAGAAGATAGACGTATTGCGATTTATCTGGTGTCTTCTAAATCGATAGTAATCATATTGTATAGCTTTTGTTTATATAATTATATATAATGTATAAAATGAGGAACTAAATTTGACATAAAAATTCGCTTGGCGCCAATATATATTTTTTCACCCGGTATACCAGGTGGCCATAAATATCTGAGATCCCGGTAGCCATGGAATTAGCTACTTATAAATGTTGCTTAGCATTATATTTCAATTACGATAAGTATTGATACCTATGTAATGTAATAAAATGCAATAAGAGGAGGGGAATGTGCCCCAGATTCTGCAGTTTAGCCTACGACTCGATTATAAAAAATCTCCTGTTCTAACTTCATTACTTATTGCAATCTGTAATAATTTTTAACAGATAGGAATTTTAGTTGTGATGACATTAATGACATTTAGTTTAGTTGGATTCATCACTTTAATAAAGCGGTGTTGATTCCAAAGGTAATGTGATATAAGATATTTATGGCCACCCGGTATCACCTCTAGTATATTACATTAGCTAGTACCAAATGATCTAAAACTTTTAACCTCTAGAGCAGGGGTCGGCAACCTTTTTCGGACGGCGGGCCATTTTCAAAATAATTTTTTTTATGCGGGCCGCACATTCAAATGTAACTTAAATAGTGCTTTTATATCATATACGAGTATAAATATTATTAAAAATAAATATAGAAAACATTTATTTTTTATTGACATGCTATAATAACAATAATGTTAGAGAACAAAAATTATACAATTCTTAAAAGGGAAGAAAAAGAAAATACAATTCCAATTAAATATGTATAAATATGTAAATATAAAATACAGTGTGTTTCACTTTACATGGAAGCACCTCTGTATTTTCTTTGTTTTTGAATGAATCGATTTGCATTTTTTACCTTTTGTACAACTCACCAAGAGGCATCTATTCATGTCCTTGAGCGCAAATGACGTTATTAGCCTGGCTTACTACGATGAAGAACATGGGTCGCATTGTGAATATTTTGCATCGCGTTAGAGTTACAGCAAAAAGTTATTAAGAAAAATTGTTTAGAATCAAAAGAATACCCCAGATACCGATTTTCGTTTAATAATTCAAATTTTTAATTTTTATCCATAAATTTGTCGAAGTCCCAAATTTCAACTTTTAATTTGGTATCAAATGGTGCCATGGAGAAACAACATTTTTATTATTGTTGCAAACGTCATTAGCTAAATGGCTGAATTACGTTTAACGGTTGCTGAGAAAGTAGAAATAATTAGAATTACTGGTGAAAATGCAAGATCCAATAGAGAAGTAGCTAGAATATTTAATGGAAGGCATCCAGGGCGCGCACCTATTTATCTTGGAACTGTTTCAAAAATTAATCAAGTTTTTAATTTAACTGGAAATGTTGTTAAGCCCAGACCAAGAAGAATAGTTCGAGAGCATCCCTTGGAGAAAATGATTTTGGCGGCTTATGACGCTAATCCTCGTACTAGTATTAAGAGATATGGCATTAAATGTAACTATTGCACCATCAAAAATTGGGCGCTGCTTGCATCGTCAGAAACTAAGTGCCAGGATAAATAGGTGCACGCCCTGGATGCCTTCCATTAAATATTCTAGCTACTTCTCTATTGGATCTTGCATTTTCACAAGTAATTCTAATTATTTCTACTTTCTCAGCAACAGTTAAACGTAATTCAGCCATTATTAAAAGCTAATGACGTTTGCAACAATAATAAAAATGGTGTATCTCTATGGCACCATTTGATACCAAATTAAAAGTTGAAATTTGGGACTCAAAATGCGATTCAAAATATTGACAATGCGTCCCATGTTCTTGATCGCAGTAGGCCAGGCTACTAACGTCATTTGCGCTCAAGGACATGAATAGATACATCTTGGTGAGTTGTACAACTGGTACAAAATTCAAATCGATTCATACAAAAACAAAGAAAATACAGGGGTGCTTCCATGTAAAGTGAAACACACTGTATATAAATATAAAAAATATAAAATATTGTAGTGAAACGTCATACGGCTGTCAACATGAACGCACATATGAACATACAGTAGCAAACTGGCGAAATGAAAGAATTAGTGATGGGCCTATCCGGAATGAATAATCGGAAAGTTTCCGATTGTTCAAAAAATCGGAAGGTTCCTATTATTTCGGAACTTTTCGGAATTCGATTATTTTACTGTTCGGTGCACAAAATGAGAAAACGAAATGCCAATTTGAACTGAACGGAATACGGAATGTTGTATTGACTCACTTGACTGCTATATGCTGATTGGCGAATGTCGACGGGTCGCGCCGTATGCGCACGTGTATGATACGTGAATGGCACTAATGGCAGTGGTATTTCGTAGATTAATTATTAGATAGTACACCTACAGACTTCAAATTCAAGTATTGTTTTATACTATCTATTATGTACTTTATGTGCTATTAAACTTTAAAATATCACTACCATTTTCCGAAAGTCTATTAACGTAACTACTGTAATAATTTGAAAAAATATTTTATTTCCTCATATCCCACTGTGCGACTCAAACTCATAAATTGTTTTTTAGGATACTGCATTGCTAACTAGCGCCTACATAGTTACAAACGAGTCCGGTAGATAAAATTTACCGGCCTAGACCAGTAGTAATAGAACTACTACTGGTCTAGGCAGGTAAATTTTATCTACCGGACTCGTTTGTAACAATATAAACGCTAGTTACCAATGCAGTATCCTAAAAAATCTTATACGATACACGACCGGTAGAATTCTTATGGCCTTGCCAAACATACAGGTTTCGCCCTACGGTTCGACCTGTAAAGTATTGGCGCGGCCATAAAAATGTTGCTACCGGTCTAATAACGTAAATAGCTATTACTGACCGTCCTACACACCCAAACAATAGATACCAACGCCGATAAGGGCTTACGGCGCGACGGCGAGTGCTCTCATCGTAAATTTGCACGCACTTTATCTTCCTTCCGCTTGTTGTTATTTCGCTCGTTTTCCCTTGCTTGCATTTACGGAATGTAAAATAATCGGATGATATTCCGATTTTATAAACATTCCGAAATGGAACATTCCGATTATTGAAATCATCCGATTATGCCCATCACTAGAAAGAATGCTACACTTGCTAAGCGAGACGTCGTATTCGCTGGGGAGTGGGGATTAAACTTGCGCAGTAAAATAGGTTTCCCACTATGCTTCTGTTTGTCGCGCATTTTTGTCACCGCCACATTTCGGCACGCTTACGCTCTAAGTTTGTTGATTTTTCCTAAAGTTATATTGGTGCTTTGGCGGGCCGCGCAAAAAGTTGCAAAGGGCCGCATGCGGCCCGCGGGCCGCAGGTTGCCGACCCCTGCTCTAGAGGGCTGTGGATTTTAAAAATATTTAATCTATGTTGGCAGTGATGAATAAAGGTACTTAATAATATAACTTGTATAATTTTGTAAGAATCACTCACCTTTTACAGGATGTTTAATACTGAACACAAGGTGGTGCTGTGTATGGAAAGTGCAGGAAATCGTTTTGAACAGTGATGTAGTTGTTTTTGTTACTAACATTTTTATGTGTTCAACAAAAATGTTTATATTTGTTAAAATAACATTCCTGATACAAACTTAAACTGACAGATATAAAATGCCAATGTGACTTTTATTACCACGACTGCCAACACAATTTTTTGACAAAATAATTCCACAGCCCTCTTGAGGCTAAAAGTTTTCGATCATACTGTATTAACTTCAGTAAGTTCGGAAAGGATTTCAGTTAAATCTTCAATAATAAAACCTTTATCTATAAAAATCTGGTGTGATACACTCGCACAACTTCCTTTTACAGTGATCTTATAATTAGCCAAAAATTTTACATTTAATTTTTAAGCATTCGTCAAACATTTTCAAAAATTACAAATTCTACAAAAATGGTACAAAATATGTCGTTAGTTGAAGAGAAATGTTTTCTAAAATTTTAAGCTGAATTCAAAAATTTTAATAAAAAATAGAAAAAGCAAAAGAAACCCATTTTAGAAGTATTCAACTGGAAAATTACCTATCTCACATCAATACACATTAAAAATGTAATAAAACTGTAAAGTTTGAAAATATCGTTAGAGCCGTGTTTGAAAAAAAATCGAAAAAAACTGAAAAATTACAAGAGTCAACACCTACTTCTGGTTATGCGATTTACTTCAAAAGCTTGCTGCCTCATCTACATAGCACACAAAACTTATATATGAAGTTTCAACGCCATACCTCTTTTGGTTTTTGAGATATTCTGTTCACAGGCACACAGACAGACAGATAGACACACACAGACAGATAGACAGACAGACCAATGAACAAAAACATGTTTTTTGGGTTCAGGAAACTCTAAAACGTGAAAATCTGTTGAAAACTCAATTTCGAATTTTTGAGGTAAATCCAATACTTCCTCTACCGTAAAAGGAAGTAAAAAACTGAATTTGCAATTAGAATCCAAACAAATTAACTTTTTCTCTCCAACTTCTTAGAGTTCCATGGTGTGTAAACAGTCATTAACGCTGTCGAACCAATTTTTTACGTTTTCTTATTTTGCTCTTTGCATCTTTCTTCTTTCATATTCATTACGTGTCCCACTCCACATGATTTGTGTGTGCAAAAGTTTGACGGCTATGATATTCGTTTATATACAAGTTCAAAATACGAAAATGGTGTATATTACTAAAATGCTTTTGATTATACAGACTGGCCCAAAAAAGGGTGAAAAATCAAACATTTTTTAAATAAAACGCTACATTTAGGTAACTTAGAAGATTTGCGTCGAAATACTGATAGTTTTTATATACAGTTGTATGAGCCTATTGTTAACTATGTAGCTTAGCGGTGATGAATGGCTTGAAAACGCCGGTGGTGCAAGACAACGCCATAAACTAAAATGTGACACAAAGTGCAATACTAAATCAACTAAAAAGTGAAAATCGCGATGTAGCTATCTGGTGAAAGAGTTAATAGATCTGTAATGTCAAATGTAATTTGTGTCGTCGAGTTGAACAATCAAAACTAACTCTCTAAAACTTTCACGATGCAATTTCCAGCACAGCCAGGATTATGCCGTAAACTCACGAATATCGGACAATAAAATCCTTTATCCAAATAACAATAAATAGTTGAAAAGGGAGAGTCAAGCCCGGTCGACAATACAGTCACAAACGCTCGAAAAGGGAAAGTTCTTTTCGACCGACGATTTCAACCTCTTGTGCTACAATAGAGCTGGACTATCCTATTGTACTCAATAGAATAGGGAATGTCCCTTCCATTCAGGCGCTCCATATATAAAGGCAGTAGCTTAGTTTTCGAGATCACTCATCACTTATCACTTGTACTTTTCCTGTGACTTACTATCACGTTTTGGTAATATTCCGACTTGTACGCATTTTGCTGAGTCGCAGACTGAGTTCAGATTCCAAAGTCTTTTAATCAATAATTAATTCGGCAACGAAAACCAGGCTACTCAAATTCGTATTTGTATTTTAAATTGATATGATCGAATTGGTACTATATGTTGTATTTTGTTCGTGTGTTCTAAAGAAATAAAATGAATGTTATTGTTTTCCACAAACGGTTGTATTTTACTCAACTTAATTCCACAATAATAAACAACATAATAGTTCCAGCGGCGCAAACCACAAAATTGGTAACCCGCGACTAAGTAACTAAAATTGTTAGGATATGTTAGTCATTGTTTGTAAAAAATTCTGAATTTAAAGCGGCTTTTGTAACATAAAGCAATTGAATGAAGAAAAAATTACCAAATAAAAATGATATGAACTTCTTTTCTATACACGTTCGACAGTCTGCTCAAAATTAGCATATTTTCTGTATATTTTCTTATTATTTAAGTCTTTCTTTTGATATACCACTTTTACACGATTTATTAATTACGCTCGCTTTCCGCGCAGCGGTTTACGACATCCGTTGGTGCAGGCGTTCCGATGTATACATTTTAAGCCGAACAACAAATTGATACAAATCTTAAGATCTCCGCTCTGTGAAACAAAGCCCGCTCTGTTTACATGAAACGGCTGGAAAACGTTCGGTTAAAACCATCGCCTCTTCTCTTCGTCTTGGACATTTTATTAGATCTGCGATAAATCGGCACTAATTTTATGACCTTTCTTGCGACGTAGATTTCCAGAGGTCGCTCCATCTCTGCGGTGACCTTCAGGGTGGACGTTTACCTTACGGCTTTCCTTCCTTCGCTATTTGTGCTAATCTGGTATCATCCATTCTTGTTCATACCAGCATCTTCTCCGTTGTTTCCTTCATCTAACAACATCGTCTACTCCGCATAGGTTTCTGATTTTTTCATTTCTAGTTCGGCTCCTTAGCGATTTACCTACAACGTTTATTAATATTTACATTTCTGTGATTCTCATGAGGTTCTTTGTTTTAATTATGTCGGCTCTTGTCTCTATTACGTATGTCAGCACGGGTCTTATACAAGTCCTATATATTCGGGTCTTGTTCAATGTTCATGTTTTTATTGTTCCAGATAACCTCGCGTAAATATTCAGGAATGCCAGATACTTTGGTAACTTGAGGAATTATTTTTTTAACAGATTGGGATGGCTAAGTATTTCAACGGCCAGATATCTGAACCTGCATCTGATCGGGTCTCTGCTAAAGGTCATGCATTTAGTCTTGTTTATGGCGATGGTTATGTTGTATGATTGAGCAGTTAACTACAATTTTAAACGTTTTATTTGTAGATCATCTTCTGATTCTGCGACTATTACAGCATCGTCTGCATAGCAAATTGTGATTATGTTGCTGTTTCTTATTTATATCCTAAGTTCAAGGATTTGACCTATTGTACTATTTCATTTATAAGGATATTGAAAAGGCACGGGCTAAGGCTCTTAGTCTAACTCCTCTGGTGTTGCTATTTCTTTTGTTGTTGCATTGTTTACTCTCACGTATGTTGTATTATCGGTACTTACTTTATGTGCTGCTGCTACTAAAGTAGACGAAGTTCTTTTTGGTCCAGTATTTTGATGATATCCTTTAACTGTATCTTGTCAAATTTCTTTGTAGGAACAATGTAACGGACATACAATGGTTTTTCTAATTATATGACCTTTTATTTTATTTGTTTAATAATGATTATGGCATCCATTGTTATGCGGCTCTTGCAAAACCCTTGCTGTTCCTCCATGACTGGCACTTGCGTCTCAAGTTTGCCTTTTAGTATACTTGTGTAAAGTTTTAGAGTAGAACTGTGATTGTCTGGATTTGCTTTTTGTTCTTTCTTGAAAATAGGAACGGTGATATTTTTATGCCATTCTTCTAAAATCTTATTAAACAGCTTTACAAGCATCGTTATAAGCTAACCATCCCCGTAATTTGGTAATTTGTCTATTCTGGGAGACTTGTTGTTTTTAAATTTATTTAGTGCTTTAGTAGTTTCCGATTCCTCTATCATAGTAGTATCGCCAGTCAGTTTATCGGTATTTAGATGAATTGAGTATGATTTTTCAAAATGCTTTTCCGGCTGTTCTAGCATAGGTACTTGTCAACTACGGCGCCACAGCGCAACCCTGAGCGAGTAATGTAATGTGTCATCTCTGATAACGAGTCATGTGCTCTTGATGTAATGTGTCATCCCTGATAAAGTGTCATGTGCTGTATTCTCTAAAATCCCCATGACGTCAATTGAAACCAGTAATTCCCAACCTTAGATAAGAAATGTTATAAATATTGCTGTTGTATGTTTTTAGAGTTCCTTCAAATTAGCCTGTTCGAGTTCGTTCATAGATTTGTGTCCTGCAGAACGTTACTCTGTTAAAATTTGTCACTCCTACATTTAATTAAAGCTTTTGTGTAGTAAAACAAATAAAGTTTTTTTTTGTTAAGTCCACGACAGGCAACTTAACTGGCGCAGTCGGTAGGATACTTGGCAAAAGCGCACTACGAATTTTTGAAAAAAAAATTTTGTTTTCATTTTTCGCTCTTTTGTGTATTTAATACTTAACCAAGTATTCCAAACTTAATCAACACCGGTACGAAGCAACGCAACTTTAAGGACAAACATCGCCAAGGAGGAGCACCGCCAACTACTGGTCCAGTCTATCGAAGACATCAGTCTATTGAAGACACCTGCTCCATCGAGGAGTTCCTGATCATCGAGATCACCTGTACGACCAATCCAGAGGAAGTCTACACGTTCATCAACTACAAGTATGAAGTAAGCAACCTTTCACGTATTAAAGTGTGTGTTTTTTTAAACAAATTATAAACCCAAGGTCCCGAGTGGTGTAGCTTGAACAAGCGTCCACGTTCGATCAGCAGAGTTAAGCAACGCTGTCTCTGGTCAGAACTTGGATGGGAGTTCCATGGCTGCATCTCTCGGCGCCTCGTGGTACGGCTATCACGGAAAAAAGTTGGTCCCGGCGGTCATACAACATCATGACAGTCGTTAGTGGGGTTGGAAGTCCTCATAACTGCACAGCGACGCCTATAATTGGCCTAACGGCTGTTGGCTGAGTGCGAATTAAATAAATAAATTAAATAAATAAATAAATAAACATAGTTTTAAATATTTATTTATAAGTTCAAGCAGAACGTAGTAAGCTTGACCAATCACCGCACATATTTTGTGTGCTTAATCTGTGTTTGTGCTTGCGTTTCTGTGCGTAGGTTTCTATATACCCCTAGTATTAAATTTCCCCTAGAATAATATTGTTTACTAACATAAAAATCAATCGTTAAAAATAATAGTGAATTTTTATGCTCAGGCCACCACGTTTATTATTAAATCAACCACCAGCAAATCAAAACATGGCAGATTTATTCCCACCAGGTTATTCTGTACGAATGATTTCTGAAATACCAACGTATGATGGTAATCCTCTAAATTTATCAGAATTTATTAGGTCTGTTGAGCTTATTTTATCACAATTTTTAGTACCAGCCCAGCCAGAAGCTTATATTAATAAATTTTTACTTTGATCCATTAGAAATAAATTAAGAGATAAAGCGTTAGAAGTTGTTACCGGTTATGAATTTAATAACTGGAATGAACTAAAACAAACAGTGATTAATAACTTTGGAGATCAGCGATCAGAATTAAATTTAACCATAGATCTAGCTAAAATGAAACAAAATCAAAATGAATCCCCTATTGACTTTTATAATAGAGTTAGGACACATTTAGCAATTTTTAATTCAAAAGTTTCTCTTGGTCCTGAAGTTAGAGCTGTAAAGGATTATAAATTATTAAATTCAAAAAATTTAGCCCTTAGAGCCTTTTTGAGCGGTTTAAATGAACCATTTGGTACTTTGTTACGAGCTAGAAGTCCCAACAGTTTAGAAAATGCTATTGCAATTGTTAGAGATGAACTGAAAGTATTAATAAACCAATAATGCATCATCAAAATACCCAAAATAATCCATGGATTAAACATAATAACTTTATACCTAATCAAAATGTTCAACGACAACCAATTCAAAAGTTTTCTAATATATTTAGAAGTCTCCAAAATCCCACTTTACAACGTAACTTTTACCAACCCCCTGCACAATTTCAATCTCCAGGTCGATATCAGCCTTTTGAAAGAAATGTTTTCGCTCCGAAACGAAATTTTGTGCCAAATAATCCAGTTAAACCGATGCAAACATCTACTATACATGCAGCCATCCCAAAAAACCGTTAAATAGTAACATTCAAAATTTAAATTCAAATAAGAGACCAAATTATCGTTCCAATCATTTACAAGTAACTCAACCAGATAATTATAATCCCGAAGAATTACATCACGAGGACATTGACACAAATTATTCAGAATGTGATAACCCACTTCCTGACGATAACGCAATTGATGACTCTCGGAATTCTTATCCGGATTATTTACCAGAAAATGACATTGAACTAGAAAACAGTGATAACATAAATTTTTAAATAGAGCCTCGGATAAAATTGAAACATTTACTTTAGACACAATTAAATCAAATTTACCTTACATTTTAATACCAGGTACACAAAATAAAATACTGATTGATACCGGCAGTAGTAAAACACTAATATCACCCTTATTTGTTGAAAAACATTTTCCAAATTCAATTCACAATTGCCATTTTCAAATAACTACACCCCATGGTACTACTACACATAATCAAGTAGCCCATATTCCAATAAACTCATTATTTTTAGAACCCGGAAGTCGTATGTGCTATATGTTTAATTTCAGTCCCGATTATGTTGGATTAATAGGATCTGATTTATTAGCAAATATAAATGCAAACATTGATTTTAAATGGATGCATATTCAAACCGAGAAAAACATTATACCATTTTATTATAATCAATCTAAACTTAAACAAGAAGTACAAAAGAGAAACGAATGCAATTTTTCTAAAATCAATCAACACTCGCAGCCCATCAAACGAATACCCCCAAGATCAAAAAAACCAATTATTTTACCAACTGTAAATAATAATGGTACATATTTGTGTGACAAAATAATATTTGACAAAGACTGTAGAACACCTAGAGCTATAGTTAAAGTCCACAATAATTATTTTTACACAACAGCAATCAACACATCTAATCAGACAAAAGAATTTCACATTTATAACCCACTGTTATTAGATGAATATAAACACTCAAATTTAATAGAAGGAAACAACATCAACACTGAAAATCAAAATTTTAATTTGAAATCTCGTATTCAACTTCAAAATGAAAATTTAAAAAACATTGATACTAATCATCTAAATACTGAAGAAGCTCATGCATTAAAAACTTTATGTTACGAATTCAAAGATATTTTTCATCACCCAGAATTACCCTTGACTTACACAAACTTGACCATTGCAAATTAATAACTACCAATTCATATTTTTGTACTGAAAAATATCACTTTTCCCTTACTAATAATCAGCTATGTGAAACTCAACTTTTATCTTTTGCCCCTAATAAAACTTGTTCTCCTTACTTGTTCAAATTATTAAAAGTTAAAGTAGCTCAGATTGATGATTCTACTTGGTTAATTACTACTCCTAAAAAGGTAACTATTGATATTAAGTGTTTAGACATTAATTCAAGAAAGATATTAACAAAAACAAATTTAATTCATCTTATACCAGATTGCACGGCAATTATTGATCATGATCAGGGGCGGATGGGCCATAAGACGAACCGGGAAATTTCCCGGTGGGCCGGCTGTTCAGAGGCCCGCAGGGCCGGTGGCTGAAAGTACGTCTAAGTGATCTACCAACCTATCTTCATAAACATCCACTTACCGAAAATAAAAAACCGGAATGAATTATTCATTTTCTTAACAAATTTTTGTAGGATTTTTGTACATTTTTTTCTGTATTTTACAATATTATTTGCCTATATAATTAATCAGCAAAAAATTTTGTTTTTATATTTCTTCTTCCGACTGCCCATAAATAACTCTCAACCTTTTATGTTTTGTTTATTTTGTGGTAATTAAGATAAGTCACGCGTCACGCGCTGTGGATTGGTCACTATTCGATTTTATGAAATGAGAGGGACAAATTCAATTTTTGACTGAAAATAAAGAAGTACCACCTGCGATTAGAAATATTTAATTTTCATACCGCTACGGAATCATTCGGTCACAGAAATTTAACGTATAAAACTGTGTAAGAGCAGGCTTAAAGTGCTTTGTGTTTTGCGTGTGTTATTTACCCTGAATATTCGAATCGGACTTAACTAAGGTAATTAAAATAACAAAATTTGTAAAAAGAATTTAATAAAAATATGGTTTATAATATATTGTATAATAAATCATTAAAAAATGGACAAAGAAAAACTGAAAGGAGGAGCGGAGAAGTTACGCGAAAAGAGAAAGAAGGCAATGGAAGCTGAGGCACACAAGTCTAAAAACATTAAATTTATGTTAGAAAAACTAGGCTCTTCTATTATTAGTCAACCGCAACCATCTCAAGAATTATCGGAAAAAATTGTTTCGTTCCCTGAATCTGTAAGTTCTCAAGTTGAAACAAGAATACAAAACGAATGTAAAAACCAAGCGTCCACGTCTACTGCTTTAACAACTTCTTGTAATTTTCAAAGCATTGCAAAAACAAACGAAGCAAAATCAAGCTTTCAATCCGCAATTAATATTACTGATAGTCACTATGATAGTTATTTTAAAACGCCAAATTTGTACGACATTCAAATTTTTTTTTCATTTCATCCGAGACAACCAGCTTTAATTGAGTTTTTTAATCGCGAAAAAGCCTTCAAAATGAAAAATGGCACAGTAAGGAACTGGCTAACATACAATGAAAAAACTTTTAAGTTGTTTTGTACTGTATGTCTAGTATACGCAAAGCACGAAAATCGATTTGTTCTTGGTATGAATGACTTTTCGCACACTTATCAACGAATTCAAGAGCATGAAGTAAGCAGTGAACATGAACATTCCGTTAGAGCATACTTTATGTGCAAGAATCAACAGGCCATTTCCAATTTGCTTCTTTCATCTACATTAAATATCAGACAGCAGCAAATAAAGAAAAATCGACGAGGTATTAGAAGTGATTATCGACATTATAAAAATGTATATTTTAGTCATATCCGGAAATTAAAAATCTGGTGTGATACACGCACACAACTTCCTTTTACAGTGACCTTATAATTAGCAAAACTATGATTTTAAAGTTTTAAACATTTGTCAAAAATTTTCAAAAATTACAAATTCTGCAAAAACGGTACAAAATAGAGCGTTAGTTGGAGAGACAAATTTTCTCTAGAATTTTAAGGTGAATTCAAAAATGTAATAATATAGCGGGTGTTCTATTTAAAATAGGAGTTAATAAAAAAATAGAAAAAAACAAAAGAAACCCATTTTAGAAGTATTCAACTGGAAAATCACCTACCTCATATCAATACACATTCAAAATGTAGTAAAAATGTGAAGTTTGAAAAAATTCGTTAGAGCCGTTTTTGAAAAAATCGAAAAAAACTGAAAAATCACAAGAGTAAACACCTACTTCCGGTTATGCGATTTTCTACAAAAGCTTGCTGTCGCATCTACATAGTACACAAAACTTATATATAAAGTTTCAACGCCATACCTCTTTTAGTTTTTGAGATATTCTGTTCACAGACAGACACACAGACAGACAGACCAATGAAAAAAAAAATGTTTTTTTGGGTTCAGGGGACTCTAAAACGTGAAGATCTGTTGAAAACCCAATTTCGAATTTTTGGGGTGAATTCAATACTTCCTTTATTGTAAAAGGAAGTAAAAAAATCTGGTGTGATACACTCACACAACTTCCTTTTACAGTGATCTTATAATTAGTTAAATATTTAATGTTTAATTTTTAAGCATTTGTCAAAAATTTTCAAAAATTACGAATTCTACAAAAACGGTACAAAATAGAGCGTTAGTTGAAGAGACAAATTTTCTCTAAAATCTTAAGCAGAATTCAAAAATGTAATAATATACCGGGTGTTCTATTTAAAATAGGAGTTAATAAAAAAAATAGAAAAAAAAAACAAAAGAAACCCACTTTAGAAGTATTCAACTGGAAAATCACCTATCCCACGTTAATGCACATTAAAAATGTAATAAAAATGTAAAGTTTGAAAAAGATCGTTAGAGCCGTTTTTGAAAAAATCGAAAAAAACTAAAAAATCACAAGAGTAAACACCTACTTCCGGTTATGCGATTTTTTTAAAAAGCTTGCTGTCTCATCTACATAGTACACAAAACTTATATATGAAGTTTCAACGCCATACCTCTTTTCGTTTTTGAGATATTCTGTTCACAGACAGACACACAGACAGACACACAGACAGACAGATAGACAGACAGACACACAGACCAATGAAAAAAATATGTTTTTTGGGATCAGGGGACTCTAAAACGTGAAGATCTGTTGAAAACTCAATTTCGAATTTTTGGGGTGAATCCAATACTTCCTTTACGGTAAAAGGAAGTAAAAAGGGCCGACAAATATTATTTCCCGGGCCGCTAAGATGTTGCCCATCCGCCCCTGATCATGATACTCTATTATTCCAAATTAGAACTTCTTTCACAAAAACTGTAAAATTACAAGTACCTAATATTGATACATTAAATATAGATAGTGATAAACACACTAAAATAGCTAGTTTAGATCTAACACCGATCAATATTAAAGAATTAATTAAAGACCAATCACAACTTGGAGAAATACAGAAAATACTTGAACCTGCCAATGTAACAGATTTGCATTATATTTCTGAAACCGCGATTATAATGATAAGTATAATTGTCACAGTAATATTAAGTTTGTTATTGTATATCTATTGTAAACGCCAAGCCTTACAAGATAAATTCATGGCATATATAAAATCAAAAGTATTTAAAGATGATATTCCTAAACCTTTTGAGTTCTTAGAAATCAAAACGTGAAATTCAAATGCTTTGAGGGGAGGAGTAATGTAATGTGTCATCTCTGATAACGAGTCATGTGATATTGATGTAATGTGTCATCCCTGACAAACGTGTCATGTGCTGTATTCTCTAAAATCCCCATAACGTCAATTGAAACCAGTAATTCCGAACCTTAGATAAGAAATGTTATAAATATTGCTGTTGTATGTTTTTAGAGTTAGTTCAAATTAGCCTGTTCGTGTTCGTTCATAGATTTGTGTCCTGCAGAACGTTACTCTGTTAAAATTTGTAACTCCTACATTTAATTAAAGCTTTTGTGTAGTAAAACAAATAAAGTTTTTTTTCGTTAAGTCCACGACAGGCAACTTAACTAGCGCAACTGTGAATGGACATGCCTAATACTGCAAAAACTTCGATTGGAACCCTGTACTCTAAGTTACGATAGTTTAGTTTTGTTATTATTTATTTCTATTATGGACACCGACGTCGCCAAGAAGCAAACATAGAAATTTTATTTTTTAAGTTTTTGTTGGTGCTTCATGAGATATTAATTCTATAACCTTTTGCTAATTCTTGTGGTTTGACCTGACTAGTTTAGTTTTAGATAAAATTCATATTAATGAGGAAAAAAGACCTTAAGATATATTATCAGAATGTTTGGAGCTTGCGTACGAAATCACATACATTTCTTCAAAACTTACTTAATAGCGACTATGATAGATATTATCCCCTTAACAGAAATGGGTTTACATGCAGATGTTTATGATGCTGAATTATTTTATTCGCGATTTACTGTATACAGGTCTGAACGCAACGAACATACTTCCAAAAAGACTCGCGGGGGTGGAGTGTTAATTCCGGTAAATAATAAATATACCTCTAAACAGATTTACGTTGATTTTACATTGAGATAATCTTAATAGAATGTACAATTTGCGGATTGAGATTTATAATGAGTAATGCGTATTTTGTTCATCGTTCACCAATTGATAAATACAACGAATTGTTCGAAACTATCGAAAACGACAAAATATTCTTTTATATTTTTGGCGGATTAGAATGTTCTCTTGTAAATGGAAACAGAATAACAAAACGACTTTCTGAGTTTTTAAATTACATAAATGCTGAATTATATACTAATGTATCTAATAGAAGAGAGGACGTTCGATTTAGTATTTAGCAATCTTGACATTCAAGTATTTAGTACCTATTCATATCCCTCTTTTCTTGTAAAACATTTGATAAAGCAATAGTTCTAAAAATGACCCATTCGGAGTTAATTTTACAACAAAGTATAATAGTACAATTTGTTACAAAACGTGGAATGGGACGATTTAAAACAATGCGTTGATCCAAAACATGCGGTTGAAAATTTTTATCACAAAATGTATTATGTGCTTGATCAATGTGTTCCGAAGATTGTGCTAAATCTAAACGTTACCCGAAATGAGAGAAAAATAATTCACGACTTGAAACAAAAAAAGTATTATCATAGAAGTAGAAACAACTCGGAGTTTCATCTGCAAGAATTTCGGTGTCGTGCGAGATGCGTACAGTGCTATTTGCGTACAAATTGATTTTCGTGCGATTTGCGAACAAAGCACTTAATTTCTTCTTTCCTTTGCTAATTATTTTTGGTTGGAGTGCATTTTGCATAGACACATTTCCTAATTGCCCTTTTCTTCATATAATTCTACATCCAGGTTATTATTTGATATACAATTTAAATACTTTTCTCTTAAAGTATTTTCATTGAATTTAAATTCATTTAAAATATAACTTTAACAGCCCTGTTTAAATACCGTGGCAAGTAATTACCTAAGTGTAATAATTGTAGCTGGAAAATACCACGGTGTCTCATTCCTGTATTTCTATAACCAATTAGATGCTAATGCCTTAATTACTCCGTCGAAGAAATGGTATAGAAATTACCACCCCTCGTACAAGAATTCATTTTTGGGTGCTCTTTGTAAGCGTTCAGAAGGATTGTGAGTTCGTTTGAACGTTGCTTAAAATTTTTTCACATTCAAATTACGCTATGAATGTTATCAAAACTACGAAAGGAAAACCGTCACTAATTCACGATGGCTAGCAATATCGAAAACACCGGGAAGATACGAAGGAGTTATTACTTGGTTGTGTAACAAAATAGAAGCCAACATTGTCGAGGCAACATGAAAACCAAATCTGAGAGCAAGAACACACCTGCAAACCAAATGAAGCCGAAGTGGAAGTCACTAAACAAAAGTTCATAGCAAAGAAAAGAGCACGGGATGATCCACAGGAGATTTTCAGCATATACAAAGAAGAATTTACTCCGTTGTTCAACAAAGGATACGATTTTGTAGCAGAGGTACCACGATTTGAATCATCGAAGTCAACTTTATATAAAGCTAATAGAAGAGAAAACATTTGTCGGAACCTACAGTAGCAGCAGAGATAAACAATCCTCAAAATTTGTTGATGTGGGTGATGGATCCAATTTTTTACTAGCGGACCAGGACGAAGAACAAAGAATTTTGTTCTTTGCAAGCAGTGAGGAAAAGGAAGCATTAAGACAGTGCAAAACCTTTTTTTGCGGACGGAAACCTTAAAACTGCAGTAAGCAGTTTTGTCAAATCTACATTATACATGCGCACATAGGAAGCGACTCCAAAGAAGTCAACGTAGTTCCTGTGGTATTCGCATTGCTTCCTAACAAAACACTGAACGTGTACCGTCGATGATTTATCATACTGAAAAGTCATTCATGGCATCCCGAGTCCATACCAATTGACTTTGAGCATAGCAGTGCAACAGCACTTAAAACTGAATTTTCCAATGCATTACACTCAATGCTTGTGGCGAAAAATTCAGGCACTCGGATTATCAGCCGCTTACAAGAATGATCAAGAAGTAAGGAAACATCTAAGAATGTGTACTGCTTTGTCGTACGTTCCATTAGATGCCCTTGACAAGTGGTGGTTATGTATACAAGAAACAACGCTTTTGGATGATTCTCTCCAACTGTTTTCTTATTCTTCGGAAGAACTTGAATCTTGCAGGGAAAAGAAAAAAAGTACAATACGGTGAGCTTAACGACAGAATTAAAAACATTTTGGAAGGGTATTCCACAACAGGAAATATTAAAAAATGTTTGGAAAGCTTGGCTTATGCAGCCAAATTTGACTAAAAACGAAAACAGAAAAAAAGTACAAAAAGTAAAAGAACAAGAAAACAAAAATTTAAAAAATCTGTAAATGGGTTTACACCGAACATCCCTCGCGCGAATTAGATCAATTTGCAAATTTTTAAAAAAATTTATCCCGCTGGGGTTTGAACCCGCCGCATCTGCATAGCGATCGTAACCGCATCTGCAAAGCGATCACAACTTCATCGAAAAGTTGAACTGCGCCATCAAGCCTAATTGAAATGAGTGTTTAAGGGAACGGTCGTATTGTTGAAACGTTTCGACTCTTTTGTGACATTATCTTGTATCTGTTGAGTCCTATTTTCGGCAAGTGTAAAGCCTGACCTGTGTGAGAATTATTACTTCCTTCTATTTCAACATTAACGCAAAAATAAATAAAATGTGCTCAGCCGGTATATATTTGTCTGAAATGTTCACGGTTTCATGCGAGTTATACCGCCAACAGACGGACAGACAGACAGACAAACAGACAGACGGAATTGAGAAAACCTGTTTTTCGTCATCTAGGGACCCCGAAACGTGAAGATCAGAAGAAATCGCGAAAGGCGATTTTTTCGTGATTGCAATACTTCCTTCGTCTGACAAAGGCTATGTGCAAACACGCCAGATATTTGGCTGCCATTCCTAAACCTGGAGAAGTGTGAAGGAGAATTCAATCATTACATTGAAACGGTCCTATTCCTCTTCTAATTAGGGCTAATGAATTTAATAAATTTCCTTCGGGTATCTTTCTCAGTCAGAGATAATTTGGTTCAGCCAGATATACACTTGGAAATTAGCAAGCAAACACTAGGATAATTTTAGACAGTTTAATTATAATGTTCAATATTTACAAACATAAGTATCACTCTTAAGAAATCAAATAAAATGTATTTTACAATGAATTTAATTAATTATGCTGGGCGTCCAGTTGCCAGTTCCTTACGCGCCGACAACCCGTTTTGCATCTGTGTGTGGAGGGTCGGATTGGCCGCCTTCTGCAGAAATCGACGGGACGCTACTGGCCGGGGAGACGATTTGCCCAAAGTAATTTGCAGTGGTGCCAACCTTCGCGCACGAAGGTCACGTTCGACGTTGAAAACCGCGTGTAGCTGCAAATATAGGTTAATTCAAATACGTTATGTTTTTCGCCTTACGACACCGTGCTAGCGTTGTAATTCTCGTGGATACGGTGAAGTGTTTGTGCGAGTTGCGGCAGGAGGGGAAGTTGTCGACCTTTGTCCACCTGGAGTTCCGGTTCGTGGAGGCGACTTCGACAGCTCATGGCCTCGAGGGCGCCGCAGATCTCCGGTGTTACGACAAGGAGATGTTTCGAACGGTAAGTCCAGTCCTGTAGTCAAACAGAAATTAAGTGCAATCTTAAAGGGGCCTTCAAGGTCGACTTCGTGTCGGCCTTAAAACAAGAAATTTGTCCGGCTCGGGCCGCGCAAATGTTATGTTATTCGGTGGATTTATTTAGCGTTACGAAATTGACATATGAAACGGCCTGGTTGTTAAACCCTCGTTTCGAATATGTCTTCCAGGAAATTTTGATACAATTATTTACTAACGTCCTCCAGATGTTTCAAAATTTATTAGTTCAGGATATTAACAGGTATCAGTTTAATCAGCGAAACGGTTTCCCATTCGTGGGCGTCGCTTCTGAAAGCTGATTCTTCGGGGAATGAGCTCAATTAAATACTAGCTAGGAACACGGTCTCCAAGACTGGAGGCTTCGGGTTCGACTGTAGCTAATGGAAGATACTAATGTGGGGACGGGAAAATTCTCTTTAAACGGTCGGACAGGATCAGGATTGGGGATCATTTGGGGCTGGATGGATACTGGAATGAATGCGAATGAATGTATGAATGAAGTCTCTCCCTTGGAATGGACGAGAAGCGGCTTTTATAGCTCCTCTTCGTGCTTCGTGCATCAAGCCACCACCTCGGGCATTCTAAGTGGGGGAGCAGCGCAATACTTGGAGCAGGGATCTCTCAATGACGTAGTCGGCCGCGCAGGCGAAAAATTCAAACTTGTAACGTAGAAATTGCTAGGCTGGAACGCGCGAATTGATTTTAATTCACAAAAACGCGTTTCGACTGGGCGAATCGTTACAACATGTGTACGCAAACTGCACTTCAACCAAAAATAATTATCAGAGGAATGGAGAAATTATGAGCTATGTACGCAAATCCCACGAAAATCCATTTGTAGGGAAATAGCATGTGCGCATCTCGCATGGATTTAAGAATTTCGGCTATTGAGAGCAGAATGTAAGAAAAATATAAAAATACCAAAGTACCTGCAAAAACATTTGAACAGTTGCTATGTGCTCGGCCAACGAATCACATGAAACAGTTGGTATACAATGAAGAGCATGTATTTTTGTGACGATGTGAAGAAGGTTGTGGATACTGCTGGGCAAGTTGATACAATATATACAGATTTCGTCAAAGCATTCGATAAAGCCAAACACGATATAATTCTAATTAAGCTTTAGCCTGCAATTTACACTTGATTAACTTCAAATCTTATTTGTAAAATAGGTCTCAGTTTGGGAAATTTAACAAAACTGTATCGCAAATATACTTAACCCCCTCGGGTGTTCCACAGGGCAGTAACCTAGGACCAGTGCTGTTTCTTGTATTTCATAAATCATTTACCAGAGATAGTACAGCATTCAAAAACTCTTCTCTTTGCTGATCGTTTTAAATATTTGTCAAGTGTCAACTCTGACTATGAATGTAGCTTATTACAACGTGACTTTTCTGCACTTTAGAAATGGATTGAAGACAATGAGCTACAGTTTAATATTAATAAAAGCAAAATCAATGTCTTTTACTCTCAAATCAAACTAAATCAGCTTTAAGTATAAAATCAACAATATTGAGTTAGAAAACGTAAAAAAAATATCCGATTTGGATATAATATTTGATAACACTCTTTGTTGGCACGACCATACCGAGGATGTTAAGAAATCTTGGAATTTTAATACAACCTATATTCGAATTTACTAATACTAAACCTATGCTACTACATTATAACAGTATTCTAAGATATAGAGTTTGATGTAATATATGGAATCCTAGATCACTTTTACATTAAAAAGATTAAAGCAGTTCAAAATAAATTTATTAAGTATTTATGTTTTAAAAAATGAAATTGTTACCCACATTATGATGAATATAAAAATATTCGTAATGAATTCAGTATTTTGAAGTTAACCAAAATGAGAGTGATGTCGGCTTTGTTTTTATACATAAATTGGAAAGCAACAGAGTCTACTGTCTTAAATTTCTGCCCTTGGTTAACTGTACGTTCCTGCTTTGCGTTGTAGATCTCGAAAATTATTTATCTACGACAGTGTGTAAAATTGCCTTTTAGTTGGCAGTTTTAAGTTTGTAAAACGACTGTTTAATAACATGTTTTCATTAGTTTATGTCGTCAGTAGTAATGTGTTTAAAAGATTTTATTAGGCAAGTTGTCAGTAGCAACGTGTTTTAAGATTTTTAAAACACGCAAAATTACGAACCGGTTCCTGGTAATCCTAATTTACATTAATTTTTTTTTCTATTTACCGTGTTTTCTAGATTCTATCGTAGATAAAATATTGTACGATACACATGAGTAAAGCATCTTTAGTCACGAGTGAATGAGCGTTTTAAGCCCTCGTTCACTCGCGTTTTAACTCTACCCCACTCGTGACTAAAGAGTAGCTTTATGCACTTGTATCGTAAATTACTATTAATATACGTTTATCTACAAGCAACATGATATTGTACATTTTCGTCATAGAAACAAAATATGAAAAGCTACTTATAACTCCCAAGGGACTTGTCAAATTATTTCTCCCTCAAACTCATGGTAACAATGCAACTATACAATTAACGTCTTAGCAACCATACAATGAGGCAATCCTTGATGTTACTTACATATTCTAATTTTAAATGTCATTATGACATTTTGAAATTTCATACTATTTTTACGAATATGCTAGTAGATAAAATATTGTATGCACCACGGGAGATATTCATGTTCTTTACCTTCGGTTGACTTACAGAGAGAGCCCTCGGTCTGTAACACATATCAACTTCAGGGAAAAAACATATTCATATCTCCCTTAATGCATAAATATCTATTTCGTAGAACAGAATCCAGTTTAATATTGATACATTTAATGACTCTATAAAATTCTTAAAAAAGAAAGTTAACCCCTTTTTGAAAAGGAAAATAAGTAATCTGCACTGAACTGCTCACGCCCCACTGCAATACTGTTTTTTGTTTATTTTTAAGTTTCGTTAAGGTATTATACACTGTGGCTTTTTTTATCTCGTTACAACACATAATAGGTCCAGCGTTTTTCCAGGAGTGTTTAACATTTTGATAACATTTTAAATAAACTAATTCCATAGTTACCGCTGCTACTTTCGGAACTTGGCTTCGTCTTACGTTCGAATAGTTCAAGTGTTCAAATACTCACTTTAATGACGTTTTTTGTTAGCCTTTTAAATGAAGTATTTTAAGGGGCTTAAACTGTTTTTGTTCAAGCTGGAATATATGAAGACAGCTTAAATTTAGAAGTATGAAATATGATATCAGAAGAAAGTTCATTGAAAAGGGCTTTTTAAAAATACGAAAATATATAGGCTGTTGCATTAAACAATGAAAATGATTCAAATTGCAAATGTTGATCACTTTGTATAGCATTAGTTACAAGAGGCACTATTTTACACCGAAAATATTATTCACAAAAGAGGTGATTTTTTTGGTTACGTCTTTTTTCATACAATCCTTTTCTGATATTTAGAGCAGCAACATTTTATTGCATAAGATCGTTAATACTCTCAAAACAGTTAATGTTAGTCCCATCGACCGTCTACACTTTTTTGGGCCACAATGTATGATGAAAAATATTTTAATATTGTACATTATCTGCATACCTAGACTTTTTTGTAATCTGTTAATGTTCACCGCTCCTAGACATGGACCATAAATTGTGTCACACTTATTTAATTTACTTAACACTAGCGAGTCACTTAGTTTAATTGTAGCTTCTGTTGGCAGGTAGTCACGCAGGTGGTATTAACTTTTAAAAGTTAGATATGCTACCTTCCTGCAATTTTCCGCTTTGGTTAAAGTAATTTAGTTTTTGATCCATAGATAAACCTAATTTTCTACGTATTCACTTGAAGGAATGTTTTTCATTATTCATCATCAATAGATATTGTGTAATTTCTGGAGCTTCCTACCAAAAATAATTGCGTGTGTGTTATCAGCATTTATGTTCAGTCTATACTCAATAATCTACCACAATTCGTAATTGTTTATTGACTTTTTTAAATGCTGACATAGCCTCTTCTGGTTTAATACTTAACAAGATTAGGACATCGGAGGATCACAGTGTGTAATGTGTTGCTCTAAGTCCACAAAAAAGACTTTAATCGATAGGAGGTCCAATATTGATAAATATGGGACTCACCTTTTTACTTGTAGGTGCCTGGACAGCACAGGATGTTGTGGGCTTCCCAGTTCTACCTACAGTTTTCCGTTACGAAGATTTTTCTAAAGCCATAAGGATAGAGAGGGGTGGTTCGGGGTTTGGAAATTATTCGGTGGTGGAGCTCTGGACTCAGAAGACCGGCGGGGGCTGATTTCTCCTTCCAGGACTGGTGGCTCCTAAAGATGGAACTGGAATCAACTGACATCAACTGCCAGGGCATCGTCTTCTTATATCCATTTGGGCCCCTTTACTATATCAATAATTCCTTGGAAAAACCCAGGTGGGGATGCGTCATGGTTATCTGGTCGCGGATGTGCGCATCGCTAGGTCTTTGCCCTTAGCGTCAAGTCATCGGATACTGCTGATCAAACTTCGATTGCTGCGTTAAAATTCTCACAGATTAATTGTGTTGTACTACTCCCATGCTCTAATGTACTTGTTACATATTCGCTACCTGTACTTCATGACATGCATTAATATAACAATTTTCATTAAGATCCTACTAAATTGACCAATAGCAGCGCAGCATCATGTTTGGTAACCATGCTTACATGCGTTTCTGATCATTGACAATCGAGGTGGCAAACAATTTTGAATTGGAACTTTGACATGAAATGTGATTAATATAATAGTAGATTATATTATAAGTAAGAGAAATCCATCATTATTTGCGAGTGAGATACAATTTCTCACAAGCTTATAATGGCATTTCGCTCACGTGTGATATACGACGTTTTATCTTACAGTAGCAATTCTTGTGCCTAAATAGTTTCGGCAGTCAGAATATGTCGCGAAATAAATTTATAATTAGTTGCCTACGATTTGTGATATACGTTTGACAGTACTGAAGTGTATTGGCAGTACTAAAGTGTATTGTCAGTCTATGTCAAATGGTTCGTAGGTTAGGTTTTGTTTGTTATTTGACACAGACTGACGCAAAACTGAACCTGAAAATTACGAATTTGACATAGCTTGACAGTGCTACCAACAATGCAGTAGTATAAATAATGAAAACTCACTTGTGAATAAAACTTTATTTTAGTCACTGAAAACAGTTGTATAATGTATGGTAATAGGCGCTACTGTAAGATAATATAATTTATTTTCACAAAAATTGAGGAGGATATATGAAAAATGTTATTATCTACCAATTCACGAACTTAAGATAATGTAAAAATAATATCACATCTTATTCAGAAATTGTGTTGATTGTTACTTTGAAGAATTGTCAAACAAAATAAAATCACTAAATTTATGGACAAATGAGTCAATACCAAAGTCTAAATTTATAATAAAGTGCATTTTATGGTAATTAATAGTTTTTATGTTACAACTGGTCGTAGAAATTAGCTATCATTACCTGCTCATTGCATAGTATACCTACTATTAAATTCAAAGTGTAAAGCCGCAAACGCCACGTGTTTCGGATTTGAGTGGCACGTTACCTGCTTGGTCCTTATTTATGTAATTAGTTGTACTATTCTGGAAGGAATTTCTTATTTTCTTGGCATTTTGAACGCGGTCGAAGGATTTAGTCAGATCAAAAGAGCATAATTATGTACCCTGGTCTATTATGTCCGAATTCATTTTCCGTTATTTGTTTTAGTATTAATATGTTATCAACCGTGAATCTGTTATATCTGAACACCTGCTGTTCTTGCCTAATTTCATACATTGTTAACATCTTTCTAGACAATATTTTGTCAACAGATTAAAGATTGAGATTAGCAGAGAAGTAATTCTGTATTCGGATTTATACGACCTCCCGTTTTAAAAATGGGTATTGCGGAACTAGTTTTGAATAGTAGTGGATCATATTATTCATTTATAAAATTATGTAATTACTGGGATGAGTTGTTTACCACCATAGTTCGTTAATCATGTTACCTTAATGTTTTTCTATTTTAAGCTTATTAATTCCATTCGTTATCTCATTTTGCGTTATTAAGATTGCTTCTTCTTCGTTATCGCAGTTTTGTATATCAATTAGGAAATTATTCCGTTATTAGTGTAACTGATTTTGTTATTATACAATTTAAAAAAAATCTTTTTTAGGTATTTGGCTAGCTCAACAAGATATGCTCGAATGTGGAAAACACTAACCTTGCTTTTACTTTCATTAGAACACAAAATACAAACATGTGCAGATACGACAATATGTTTTAAAACACAATTACTAATAGCGAATTAGATATAACAAACGCCGATATCTAACTAGGTAATTAGGCTGAAGAATCTGACCCGCGCTATTGTCTGGGTCAGAGTGATGCAAGACGGATGAAGATGCAATGCTGAAATCCTAGATTTTCTACGTTTACAAAGGTCGCTTGTGCAAGAGGAAGGGTTCCCTATTCTTTGTATATAATAGGATTGTCCAGCCATGGTTCCGTCTCTCTATTGTCACACAAGTGGTTAAAATAACTTTCGCCTAAACGGAGTTCCATTTCACTTTTTTCTAGGCTCGAGTTTTATGGTCCTATTGTCCAGCAGGGTTGACTCTCACTTTCCTTTGGCCTATTGTTAGTCGAGTCGAACGCTCGTCTGTTCTGTTTATTGTCCTATGCAATTGCCCATTTTTCATGGCGCAAAAGCATTTTTTTCGTAACCCTATCTGGAGTGTCTGTTGATCACGATCCTCAAATCAAACTTGACGTTAAAGCGACTTCTAAAATGCACTGGCACAATTGTTGCACTCCGAAAATTCACTTTTATTAGCGCCTTTCTTAAAGCAATACCCATAATTGGCTTTGCTTGGTTTATGGGCCCCGCTACACTTTCATTTCCGCCAAATTGATGTATTATTGTATATTAATATATTGTTTTTCCGATGTTAACAATTTCCAAACTTTTCTTTGAGATCGTGTTCCACACTGGAGAAGCTCATCTAGTAATCCCTTTTCGGGTTTTTGATATGATTGTTTACCCAATTTAAAATAATCGTATTCTCTGTATGTACTCGAATCTGTTCAGTATGTTGAACCAAGATTTTGTGTTGCGTCTTGAGTTTATGTTTATTTTTTTTTCTCATAAATTCCTCTGCTGTTCTTCTAAGGTTTTAATTTATTTTATTCCAGTTTTCTTCTACGTTGTGGTGTCGTCTTAAAATGACTCTGTGCTCAGTTTGTTTCTATATCCAGGTGCTAATTTCTTGTGGCTTGCATATTTTTTGTATTTAGTACTTCTAACATGAGTTTGCGGTCAGATGGTATGGTTGGTGACCACACCTCTCTAACTTGCGTGGCATGTATAGCTCCTTTGGGGATGATATGGACTATTGTGAATTTATATCTTTGCATTTTGAAATCTTGCTCGACAACTTGAAGTTAAGCTTTGCTGGACCCTCCAAACAATTAAAAAAAATCAAATTTCGGTTCACTTTCCAGCAAAGGCCTTATTTTTGGACATAGTGACTGGACTATGTATAGTGTATATTTATGTTATACCTTGTTTGGGTAACACGTGTTATTGACGTTTGAAGCACTATGATGCACTTAGTTGGCAACTTAGTTCTCAACTTTCGCATTCAAATCAGCAAACATTATTATTTTCTCGTTAGCTGTGGCATTTCGTGTATCTAATCTCGCAGAGTACTACAGAATTCCATACTTTCTACTTCAGCTCAAACTTTCGTTCTTCTCTGTCGGAAAATATGAAAGGTAGAAATATAAAATGTAGACTGCAAAAAGAGTAGTGCTAAGATGTGGTAGACACTTGAAGAACCCAAATTGGAAAAATGGGACGATTTAGTAGTACACAGAGTCAGATGGAGAAATATTGTTGAAAAAATAATGAATGCCTGTAGTGTTGTATTATTATTATTATTACAGTTATAGCTATAAAGATGTTTCCATAACTCAAACGTCTAATCAATAAGTTAAAAGTTTCACTTCTATGCCATAGAAAAGTCTTTTAAATTAGTAACCATAAACGATAGTACAAACTTACATGCACATACTGAAAGTGTATAAATATAATTTATGGGCTACTTTTACCGAATCGTACGTTCCTCAAACGAATGGCACGCGAATCTGTTTTCAAGGCACGTATTGCGGATGCACTATTCATTTCACTTCAGTTCGAGTATTACATAAATGTGACCCAGTTGGACATAAATTCAGCCGCCCTATTTTTCGCTCTAAGCACTTCGATAGGAAAGCTGTAACACTAAAAGAAAAACGGAACAACAATTTACGCCGTAAATTTAATTCGATAGTAGCGCTTTATTGTACTTACCCAAGGTGTTGATTGGATCGTTAACGAATTGGGGCTTAAATCTAGTGTTTTCCTTGGCAGCTATTTCTATCCATCGTGTTTTCCGGGATACTACTTCGCAGAAAACGTCTCGGAAGCAAATTACAAATCTTTTTAAAAGCAGGTGAGGTAATTACATATTGTTTGTTTAAGTTTAAGAAACGTTAATGAAACAGGAAAAGGAAAGTGCTTCTTCAGATTTAAATTAAAAAAAAACGATAATGACGGAATAAATATAAATAATGTAACTACTCTTATTTATTAGAAAATGGGCCCATTATTTCAAGTTTTCTAAGCGTTTGGCACTTTTAGAATGCTGAGATCAGTTGTTTAATTTCTTTGTGTTTTGCTTTCCGCTGGTAGAATATTCAGGTCACGCGCGAAGTAAGTAAATACAGATGATTAAATCTAGCAGCTCAGCTTGTATAAACTGAAACGAGTTTTCAAACGTTGTTTTATTTTATGAAAACCGATATAAAATTGTCGCCTTGGCACCGCTAGAATAATTACAACAGGGCATTGGCAGCCTTTATTTTCATATGAATAGCAAAATGTTAATCTTAGTAAAACTCGTAAAAATTTAGCTACATGGAGGGTTGTAAAACGTGAAGGTTTTTCGATTTAAATTACAGTAGAGATTTGTTGAAAGGTTTCTGTGTTGTTAACGCTCATCAAATAGACATAGCAAACAAAATAGTTAAGTACTATTATTATTGTTTTTGGGTTTGGCCCCTTGTTGCCACCTACTTCATGCTTAAAAACTTCTGCACAGCGTGATAAATGTTAAGAATGACCAGTTTCTACATGTCACTGACCAAAAGTGTGGCACAACAAGGATGGGGATGGGAGAAAATTGTCACCTCTAAACGCTCTAATACGCAGTAGCACTAGAATCAAGTAACGATAATCTGACAACACTTATATGTAAGTGGGATGGTGAGCTGTCAATACCCAAAACAATCCTGTAACCAATAGCTTTCAACGGACTAGCTAAGCTACTTCGGAGGAAGAAGTGGGTTAACATTAAAATTATTAGAACCAAATACGGGGGCCACCAACGTGATTGTTCAACAAATCGGGAATCTAAGTTAGAAGGTTCCCTGGTGATATGGCAATCGCAACTTACATTGAAGGGAGATATCTCAAAATTACGTTTATCAGACGCAGATTCTTTGATAAGCTGTAACTTGATATAGAAAGGAAAAATGTATAAATTCTGGGCAATTAAAGTGTTATATATTTCCATGCCTACATACAGACAAGTAATATAAGAGGGTAGTTTCTTGTTCCGAACGAAAATAGGAAATACCCATTTAAATCACTACTATATCAATACATAAATGGTAAACTCAGTATGAGCAAGACAATTTTAATATTTTCAAGTCGTACACACCAATCACCGAATTAAAAATTTCCTTTAAGGGTCAGACGCAAGGTTTCGTAGATTTTGTAACAATTCGGCCGGACGTTTATCAATTAAAAGACAAAATAAGACATACAAGCTGTTTTACCACTGCAGTGGGACGAAATATTACAATAAAATCTGACCGTAGAAGAAAGTTTCTAAGTAACTGGGCTATCATTTACGGTGACAATACGATACATTCGCGAAATAAAGCAGGCAACACGTCAAAACTTAACAAAACTCTTCTAGTCAACCAAAAATGCACAGGAATTACGCTCAGATTCGACTAAATAGGTCAAACACTACAACAACGGAAATGATCCTGCAAATAAATTGATATAGGTAGAAAAAGAAACACTATTATAATTTGCAGGCTTCCAAGCTAGATAAATAAATCAAAACGTCAATAACGGCATTAACCTCCAAAAGGTGAAAATATACACTTTCTCGGATATTTCCAGGCCCAAAACCAGCTTATCAATCTGAAATTCCGATTCCATCTCGTTTGAATGTCGTGGAATTTCATATAGATCTCCGATTGGATATATTTAAAGGAATCCTGGTATCGTTCTACTGGCGCCCTGCATATCAACGCTCTGTATATCAGCGCTATATGCAGATTGGGGCAGGCGACTAGAACCATAGCAAAAGCAAGGGGACTTTACATGTGGCCGTAATTGTATTTCAAAAATTTAAAAAATCGAATATATACCTTGTATTTACAATGATCCTAATGACCTACCGCTATCGTACATTGATTGTTCGTTTGTTAAACACCACGACGGCCACATGCATATTCTCGTTGCTTGCCTGTCGCAATCTGTATACTAGCGTATTGTACCGTGTACGTCAACGCCGATTCCTTGTAGTCAATCTTTGAGGCGTGATCCATTATTTATTTAACAAGCCAACGCAGTCATGAAGTGTTTTTCATTACATCGCTCTTAGAACTACGTCAATTCGCCCGTCTTGGATCTGCGTATTTTGGCTTCATCGAACTCCCGTTGCCAGCCACGCTTACAATTTCGAGTACGAATCTCAGGAAAACTTTGCGCCGTTGTTGAGCCATTGTTCCCAGCTTAGATTTTTGCTCAACCCCAGCGTTCAGCCGCCTCCATTTCCGCATCATTGCCGGAGATTCGTTGTAACGAGGACAGTGTAATATGTTTTATTAATTTAGTAATGCATGTTTGATTTACCGCGAAGTCTAGAGATGCTATATGTACTAAATTAAGGATTTTCTGCGAGTGTGAATTACTGCCAATTTTGTATCTGTTTTATAAGTTATTTTGTCGTTATAACGTAATTTTTATCTATTTCAACGCTGTGAGTGATGTTAGGTCAAATTCAGAGGCTTTTTGGGATTAATGTATATTGGAATATAGGAAGGCATCGCCGGGCTGAACTGAGCCCACAGTCCGGAGATTGCCCAACTGGCAATCGGCAATTATCACTAAAAGTGGCAATTAAGGTCGGAGCAGAGGACGAATAAGTTTTGGAGTTTCTTGTGTTTAGTGCGCACTGCGTTTACATATATGTACAGTTTAAGCGCATCTGCGCAGTGGTCTACTAGCATATACGCGTTATAGAAATAGTTGTCTGCTGTGTGATTTAATAATAGTTAATATAAATGCGTTGTAGAAACAGCTTTTTGCGGGTAGACTTTATGGTTAAAATAAATGCAGAGTAGAAACAGCTATTTGCTTCGTTGGTTAATATTTTGGTTTATAATTAGTTAGCGCTGTCTTTTTCAGCAAAGTATTAGTGATTGTTGATTTATGTATATTGAAATTGGCTTTCCATTTAAGTAAATGTTTAAGCTGCTATTTTCAGCTTAGCGTGAATACAGGTCAACTACAGGTTTATTTTAACAGGGGAATAAGGTAAGAGATATCTCATTACTATTGAGATAGCTGGAAATACATGCTTTCTAATGTTATTATTAGCAATAAATCTTTTGAGCCTAGATCGACTCATTTTTCATTATCTATAACGCTGACATTGGATTAGCAATCAGATTTAGGACAGTAACGAGCATCGTCGGGATATTACGCATATTCGAGTAATTCTTCTAGCTTCTTAAACAACAGTCCGCAGGTCTGCTGGAAGCAGAATAACATAGCGTTGTTTCGAAAAATGTCTAACAGTTTTGCCGTCTATACGTATTTCGAAGAAACACATAAGACGAGATCGCGGAGGATATATGTCATTTAAACGACAGGCGTAAAATAACATCGCAAACATGAAATTAATGATGCACACCCTTATTCCTTCGCTTCATCCTTCTAGATTTAGGATGAAGAACTAAATTTAAAAGTCGTTTAAACACATAACGTATGGGTCATAAGTTTTGAGAAAAAGAAGCCTTGAAATTTCTGCTCGATTTTAATGTCTGATCTAGTTGTCGTGAAACCGGTAAACAAATCGTGTTTTGTTATTATTGAGATTAGTTTTCATGTTGTTAAGAGATCTAAAATTAACCATTAATTTTCGTTTGAATAAAATTTCGTTATTTTGCTGATTAAGCATTTTCTCAAAACTTATGACCCATACGTTATTTTAGATGCAAAATGTGTAGAGTATTTTCCATACTATCTACTAAACGACCATAATATTTTGCTTGTATTTGTTTCATTTTTTCCACTTTTAAAACCACATTGTAGTACAGAGTTGAGTTTCTTCATAAGTCTTCTATATAGCAGATTGCATTTTCACATATGGTATATTTCAATCGTGTCCCATTTTACGAAATATTAAACAGTGACAACCTTGCTTTGTAAGTGTTGCACCTTTAGAACTGAGAGATCCAAAGAGAGATGTGAGCGACTCTAATATTCACGGATCAACATTTCAAAGCGACTCATTTTAAAATAAATTCGGGATCGACGTAATTCCGCCTGAATTATTCAGTGGCAAAAAAGCAGTGTCATTCACGTAGCACTTTTCGGATTCCCCAGCAGACAACGATTTACAAATGATCGCGCCACCAGCATTTGTTTTCCTATATCTTCCTTCCGCCGTAAATAATTTAATTTAGAACAGTTTCCGGTCGGCTGTTTTATTTTTTCACCAGAGGCGCACAAGAGCTATGCCGTCTTAAAACAATCGGGAAGAGAGCAAATTTATAGGCAATAAAACATTGCTCGCATAAAAGCTGTGGTAAAAGGCATGATGGCAGTAAAATGGCTGCATTTTGTTACGAGAATTAATCGTTAAATATTCATGGCTCGACGCTTGTGTCTCTATCACCTATGTTTTGCAATTAATAATAACTGGAGTAAGTTTGTAGGTTGAAGCTACAACATTGTGATCACCGAAATATTTTTTAATATTTGATAGTAACAACTCGATATACATATTTACTGAAAGACAAAAGCCTTTAAATTCCATATGGCTATTCTATTCGTTCACAAATATTCATTGAAATTTAGAATTTTCCCATTATTGTTTACAACAGTCGAAATTACTCTTTCCAGTTGAATTCCTGTTACTAGAAAGTTATGTAATTGTTTTTCACGTCGAGATCTAATCTTTTCTGAATACGCGGAGTTCTTGTCTTGAAGTTTACTTCGAGTGTTCGTCACCAGCATTCTTTCAACAAGTTTTTATCCTTGACCATTCTCCTTCTTATCGGTAGAGTAAAGAGCAGGGGAGATACGTCCAGATATGTCAGGTAATGTACGTATTTTCAGTTATCAGATAAAAAAATAACTGTGCAACGAAGTTATGTTCTGTAGCAGACAGTGCCAAATGTAAAAATTAAAAATGCATTTTTAGGTCAGATGGAAAATTATGTGATTTAAAATGTCACAGAAGCTTATCGAGCAACAATAAAGTAGATTAATAAAAAAATCAATATCTTTATTTTTACATTGCAACATTGTCCAATTAGAAATGGTCAATAATGACAATACTCGTGTATTGTCGTTTACTATAATTTCATATAGGTTCCGGTGAGCGTGTTTTAGTTACCAAATAGAGTGAGATGCTCTACGAGTGCGAGCGAGCCCGCAAGCTTGCAGTTACTCCTTCCACTGTTAGAAATGCTGCTTCGGGGGCGAGCAAATGTTATCAGACACTTTTTTGTGCGAGTAGACGGAAGCGCTCCCCGCCCCGCGGCAATAGCGCGAGGCGGCGTGGCTTGGTCTGGCTGCACTCATACCCGAGACGTTAACTGTGGAGGTTGGCAGGTTGCGAGGTGTTAAATGTTGCTGTTGCTGATGATCCCAGGCGTCCTTCTGTATACCGTTTTTCGAAGTCGGACGTTAGCCACTTTTCATCGCATGTGCGGATAATTTTAACGGAGGACGACTCATTCCTGGTAAAACTGCGTGTATTCCGGCGTTTGCTGTCAAGTCGTCCGGATACACCGTCGCTCTAACGAGGAATCTATTAGGCACCAATATCGCCGACGTTCGATTGCCCTTCAACAAGTGCAGTTTTGAAACGATCCCCTTTCGCAGCGAGATACCGCTTTCCTCCCTTTTCGATAGATTTGGCAGCTTACCGGCGACGCCCGCGCTACGAGGGAACCCAGGAAAAGCTAAGGTATTTGTACTAGTAACGTTTTGATCTTCACGAACCGCATGTTAAAGTCACCGATTCGCTTAGCGTGTTAACCCAGTACGGGTTGTTGAACTCACCGTCAATTCGTCAAACCACAGCTGTGATAACCTACCCATCGTCAAAGCAGTGGGTTCTGTTGTACCATTCTTATGTGAAACTTAATTTCTGGTCAACTAAGGCCCGATTGCTGTAGGTGGCTAGGTTCGACTTGGCTTACACTGTGATTACAAAGGTTTAGTCAGTGACTCAGTTCAACATTTGAACACAACGCCCTGAAAGGAACGTTCCTTTATAGCTTAACTGAATTAAATTTTTACTTAAAGAAACACAAAGAGTTACTTAACAAGGAGGTTTCTACATCTTAAAAAAACTGGGTTTGTAAAATAGAAAAGCATACAATGCATATACCAACTTAAACAATTCTTGGGAGTCTGAAACTCTGGAAATCGGCAGTAACAGAGTTGCAAAACTTCAAAAGCAGCACAACTAAATGGGACACGGAAGGTTCGTTCTCCACATTTCGTTCCCCACATTTCGTACCCCACATTTCGTTCCGGGGATATTTCGTCTCCCCACATCTCGTACCCGGAAACTTCGTTCCCGACCGAGCTCAATTTGTGTCCTATATTACAGGGCGTTGAAAAACGAGTGCAGCGATCGGAATACAGTCAGAAAATGAAAGATATTTTAATTAATTTATTTATGATAAGAACAAAATAAATTGTATTTATTAAAAATGACGGTTTACTCTAAGTACGTATCTTCCTGATATTTTTTATAGGGCCATAATTTCTTATTCTGAACAACTTTTCTTAGTAATATTTTGCTGTATCATGAACAAAAAGGGTAGTTTACCTGAAAAGAAAATAATTTTTGCTTAACTGTCAAAGCCGACTAGTTTTTGAAAAACTAAAAATTTTCTTAAAATTCTCTACAAACCAAGCAGGAATTATAATTCCTATAACATTTTTATGTAAAACCAATGAGCATATGCTCTTTGGTAAATCTAAAAATAAAATTTAGTTCCCTCTTGTAAACTCAATCCGGGGACATACTGTATATAGTTCTTCTATCAGTTTATTATAATAAATAAATAAATTAAAATATATTTCATTTTTCCAACTGCATTCCGATCGCTGTACTCGTTTTTCAACGCCCTGTAATATAGGACACAAATTGAGCTCGCTCGGGAACGAAGTTTCCGGGTACGAGATGTGGGGGGGGGGCGAAAAATCCCCGGAACGAAATGTGGGGTACGAAATGTGTGAAACGAAATGTGGGGAACGAACTTTCCGCAAACCAACTAAATATAGTGAGGGCTCCCAATAGATTAAGTGTAGAGGACGAAAGCTTGACTCAAAATTATTTTACCTTAGCTATACCAACTCAATACATTTCGCCAAGAGTTAGCGACAAGTTTGATAAAATTAATACACTGGCACAAATTATAAGGACATTCCGTGAAGAATTGCATTACTCGATGCAAAAAACCAAGAATACACTCTATTTTTCTCAGCAAGCAGCGAGGAGAAAACACCATGACGTTAACTCAAATTCGTGACTATCGAACTAGCGAACGCCCTATATACAGGGTCATTTATAAGTATGGTCATTAAATTAAATAAGTATACTGGATGTTGCGAAAATGACGGATTAACACAATGTTACATTAGTGAAGAGCATTGCCTAAATCGGAAAATAATAACTAAAAAACATTTTGCGTTACGTTTTTGAAGATATAATGAGGGGCTGTTAACCTCAAAAGTAGCTGAACTAGCAACATTGTCTAATTATAAATAGGTAAAGCTCCGTTGTTTCCATGGCTACAGCACTTAATAAAAAACTTTTATGCAACTTATTAAGAGCACTGTTGTCAAAGGAGTTTGCAATGTTTTTAACAATTTTATGAATTTTGTAGTTTAACAGTTCTTCAGTCTATGTAAGCCAATTGACATGATCTATACATATTTACATTTGTGGTATTAGCTTGAAGTTTGTAATGTTTTGTCTATCCCAATACCGGATATTGAAGAAATTAATAATAAAATAATAAAATTTAATATAAATAATGTTTTAATTATTTTTTCCTACTCAGGAAGTGCTCCTTAATAGCGTAACATAAAGTTAATCTGCCCGTTTTACAACGCCCTGTCTACTGACCTCAGTAGAAGTACATTGCACTAAAACTGAATTGCTTACGGAAAAGAATTCGTATTAGGGAGTGTGTGCTAACTTTTGAGGACCACTGGCTAAATCAAATGAGAGTACATTAACCTTCTGCACCAAATGGATTGACATTTTACAGGTAGCATTCGTTTTGCCGTAGAAATCCTAGTCGTATAAACACTTTTTTATTGGAGCATCGTAGTCATTTAAAAGCATCTTAATTGGCTGCTCGCATATCGCGCCGATAGTGGTTATCTACTACACCGACAAACTTTCGCTGGGCTTTCTGACAGCGTTTATGCATTTTGTCTGTGGGTTAATCCAGTTTATCTTGTAGGCGTTTTTTGCTTCGGTTTTTCGAGATATCAAGCGACTTATCGCTATTCAAATAGCGTCCTCTACCTTGCGTGGGCTTAGCCTTGCGACTTGTATGCCATTTTCAGGCCTCAAATTTAGCCGGTTAGCTTCTTGTATTTGGAGAGATTCTTCTTGGA
Source organism: Agriotes lineatus (assembly GCA_940337035.1). NCBI lineage: Eukaryota > Metazoa > Arthropoda > Insecta > Coleoptera > Elateridae > Agriotes > Agriotes lineatus. The sequence goes on along the minus strand of CALNHX010000251.1, from coordinate 113,433 downwards.
TGCTTTGCTTTGCTGCAGATTTCGGGCCTGCATTACATATTTCGGACGTATTTTTATGCCCACGTCTATTAGACGAATCATTTCTTACAAGTTGTTAGCCGTCCGGGCCACAAAAGCCTGTATTGTAAGATGAATGTTTAGTTTATTTTGGCCTTGGTAGCCTTTTGTATTTATCTGATTGCAAACGCCGTCTGTAGCTGTTACGCGAGGTTCTTAACTTCGCTGATACAGCCTGTCCTGGGGGGCATGCATTCCCTGCGTCTTGGGAGCTTTATTTGACCTTGGTTCACATCGCCTGATTGATCCTTGCAGCCATATATCGCTTGCAATATGGTGATTATTTCAAGCGTCCTCAACTAGCATAGCTGGGAGGGCCCGTTTGGAGGTTATTTCGCCATCCTTCGCAGAAGCTTGGCCCCTCAGATAATTACTTATGACGTAACGAACTGCGCTGCCGCAGCTCCATCGCAGTTGTGTACCTTCTTGGCGTACTACCACTAATCTAAAATGTACTAGAATAAGATCGTGTAAGTACTGCTAAAGTTAAATTATTTAAAATATCGCAAGCAACTCGCTCTTACTTTAGCTTATGATCCTTGCCCCATCTCACAGAGCTACTAAGTACCAATCAGACCCGTTACATGTTATAAACGGGAAGTTTTCTGTAATATATGGATATGCTGTATAAAGTGTTAAAATCCATTTTGATGTAGTATTTATTTCTGTGGCCTTTGTTTGCATAAAGCAGTGTCCTTGTGGAAGTTATGTGGATGAATAGAAAATATGAAAGAAAGAGGTCTATAATAGATATTATTGCTGCGGTAACTTTACAATGGAGGCTGTATGTGATTCAATGGTGCACCTAAGTTGGACACGGTTTTATTGTTGATATCGCTGCGTTGATTGTAATGAGCTTTGTTGTTTGGGTCGTTTCTCATTATTATTATTGGTTAGCGCCCTTTCGGTAAGGCAATATAGTGCGCTATGTACCTGGGATTAGCGAACATTCGGCAAGATGATCACTGGTCCTTGACCCGAGCAACTATCAGTGATCAAGAAAGCGCACATGGATACCTTGTAAATTGCATCTTCTGTGGAGGCGACACTTGAAGTTGCAATTCACACTGACATGAGATGGAGCTCATTCGCCTAGTTAGCATTCGACTAAATGGCGTCAGATGTGGTAAGCCACCGTATTACAGATATTTTACAGGTAGATCATTGGCGTTGTACTTGAAGATCATCTCTGATCGACATATTCTACTAGATGCTACGTAAGACCGTCGCGGAGGCCGGAGACCGATTGAAACCAGAAGTGCATTAGCCCTGAATCCAAAATCAATGCGCGTATACTTTCGAAGTAATTTGGGATTAACGGGATTTATTTTACAGTTGAGCTTTCCTTACAAGCGAAACATTTTGATAAGCATTTACTTCGATATTACCTAATAAGATTTTTTTGTAATCAGCATTGATTTCTCAGATTTAGAATCTATGAATATTTATTCGCATAGCAACAGATAAAAACTGGAGTTTCCGTGCATGTTCATGAATGTGAAATAGGAAGGCTGAAATTGTTACGGTACAATTATTGATGCATGTACAACACAGGTCCATAGTGTAAACCTTGAAATTTTTTGTTACATGCGCAGTTTATCACATCTAACGATTCTTTATTAGTAAAATGCAATCGCAGAGCGTTAGAGACACTATTGTTATGAACAAATCCTAACAAGTTTACTAATTTTAAATTGTTCCTTGTGTTCTATCGTGTTTTCAGTGAAAATTCCATTTAATCTGTGAATTACATACATCGTCAAAACTGGTAAGTTTTGATGTTTTCTCCTTAGTATTAAAAGTCGCTATTCAATTTTAAACGGGTGCCGGTGGAGAATTTTTCTTGTAAAAGTCACGTTTCAGGAGGTTTTCTTGAAGGCTTCGTATATTGACGGCTGCTTTGACAACTCGATAAAACGAGGCATCTCGAAGTCTTGCCTCATATTTTCGCAATTTCAATAATGCGTTTGATATGTACAAGTGAAGCTTGGTTACGATAAAACTTAGACAGCGATATAAAACAGCACACATTTTATATACATTGCAATACCATAGTTCACTTGTGATATCTTGATGTAGAATTTAGTCTCGCCAGGTAAAATATTTAAAAGATAAGCTGAGGTTGCACTAGTAACAATTGAAAACGTCAAATAAAATAATTTCGAAAGAGTTTATTACTATAACGCTTGTTGTTCAACAAAAGACAGCAGAATTATGAAACGTAGTGTCCGTACAATTTTTTAGCTTTTTCGGAGCGCAGTTCAAATGGAACTGTCGAGGATTCTGCCAGCGAATGCAGTCACGAAGCGTAATTCAATTAGGTTTCCGCTGAATAAGCCTGCTATTAATGGTTTTGCATTTTTTGTTAATTCCATACGAAATTTCAGGCGAAGTTTCAATACGAAATCAGTTTTCTGTGTTATTAAAGCTGTATTCGCAAGCCCTTTGAGTTTTGATACTTACTAAATCGTTTTGTTTCTTTGCTTCCCAACTTTCTGCGTTGCTGCCGGCAAAAGTTTCGACATTAGGAGCCATTAAAAGTTTTTGTTTGTTTACTATTTCGACGAAGAGCGTAGTACTAACTTCGTATGTATTAGAGCTTCTTTCAGCTCTAGAAATTTCCGTGCCGTTATACTACAGGAGCTGTCAAATTATAAAGGACGCCAATCCAGTGCGAAACTCTAATTAGACGTAAACTTTGATATGACGTATTATGATTTATCGCGCGCTTAAACTTGCTTTCAGGAAAATTGATTGGTATAAATAAAGTTCGCCGTTTTAGCATAAATTATTTTTTTGGTTTTTGTGGGATGTATTGGGTAAGAACAGTAGCTGGTTCGTATAAAGGTAGATGAGATATGCTTCTGGCCTTATTAGCTTTAGACTAGACTTAGAAATGAGAACTTAACGAGTTCTCCACTAGTTTCTGCTAAAAAAGTATTAAGTAATACTGTAAGATCATAACACTTGAGTAAATTAAATATGTACAGGCTATACCTTCCTACTGGAATTGAAACCACTCATTGCTTTAGCACTTGTGACCTTTTTGTTTCTGTAGTGTCACTCCACATCTACTTTTCTGTATTCTATTCTACCTACCGGTATCTACAAGTCTCTTGCAGCTCCCTGTATCTTTAATTCTTTATCCATTCTAAAATTTCCATACTTGTATGTTTCAAATGACGTGAGTCTCCCATCTTATTTTCAGTCTTATCTGGGTTTCTTTCGTTGTGGTTTGCACCCTGTGCTTTTTCTTAACGTTAATTTTTCTTTTTTTTTTTTTGCTGTTGATATATTCATACTATCTTCCACTCAGGGGCGAACTGGCCCACCGGGATACCGAGACGATTCCCAGTGGCCCGCTCAGATATTACGTCGCCGACCACTGGCGTCAGCTCCTTGGCAGGATGATAAATAATTACAGATTGTTTAATAGTTTAATATAATGTGATAGGTATATAATCTGGTTCCGAAAATATAAATATCTACGTCATTATCTCTTTTAGAGCCCTTACATATAATACAAGCAGACGCATGTCGCACAAGTTGCATAAAATCTTGCCTCACAGTACTTTCGCTTTTACATGTTCGTGGCCATGATGCAACCAAAACATAACCCTACAACGGCAAACAGTTCACTCGTTGTGGGGTATATTATCTATGCTCGCTGTTCTAGCTTCTAAACTTGTGTTTGAGTTGCCAACTGTGTTCGTTTTCCTGTGTCTTTTTGCCTTTTATACGTTGCCTCTCATATTCTTTATTAAAAAAATCAGTCTATTTCAAGACTAAGGAATACTTTTTTTTATATAAAGTAATCCTAAAACATTGATTCATTTTTGAATGAACTATTTACGGTCTTTTCTGTTTTTCAGATTTCAAAATCTTTGAGCATGACCGGTTGTTCAGCCTCGAATTAGTACTATTAAACGTATAGACATTAACATATTTTCATTTTCCGAAAAGTTACTAATTTTTTGAATTTGCCGCTTTTGTGATGTGATTCAATATGGCTGACAAGCATGCTCGTATTATAGACGTGCTTTAATCTATTTTTTTGTATGTCTTGCTAAATAAAATAAGATAAGTTGGTGGAAGTCCTTTATCAATACTTCGGCACACTGTTGGCATGCAGCGGCTTTTGCCATGTCCTCTTTGGGACGCCCACTGCCCACAAGTTACAGTTAATCTTCGTAATCTGTTGACACGGTGCTTTCACCGTGGTGTGCTAGTTATCATATTATGTTATATACATGATCGTCTCATATGTGCGACGACTTTAGCTAAAGATAATTTGTAAAGGAGACGGGAATTAATAATTGTGAAGCGTAGGCGAAGAAAATCGGGTTAAAAGCTAGCCGGAGATTTATCAATATTGTTAGCGGAGAATACGAATGGACTAGACAGCGCGGATAACGTTGCAGTACAGATGCAAATGCCCGGACCGAGATTCGAACTCGCCACTTCAGGCTCGACAGTACAAAAGTGTTTACATTGTACCACTCTAATACCGTAGTTAGGTGACGGCTTAATATCTATTACTAGTAAAGCGAAAAAAAATCGAAAAATATGTACAAACAGATTTTCAGATATTTTCATTAATATTCCACACAAAATGGCAAACAAATAATCCTGATAGGTTATGTCGTTCTCGAGTTAAGGTGTTAACAGCATCCGGAATGACGTACATTACAAAAAGCCCAAGAAGCAGAAAAATATAATTTATCTAATACATTTTATTACTTTTTTAGGGTAAGTTACCGACTCCCATCTCTTTTAAGTTTGTAATAGAATCCTTCTTCAGATCTTAGTCAGTCAGTAAATATTTTACTTCAAGAAAGCTATCGTATCCAGCAGCAGTCGGCTATCAACGATAAAACTAAGTCTGTCCGGTAAAATCAACCCGTAAAGTGTCACTCCAAGGAAACCCCGCACAAACACGTCGTATAACTTCGAAAGCTAAAGTAAGAATCCTGAAAATTTCCGAAAAGACTGCACATGGGAAGTCGAAAAAAAGAAACGTCACTTGTGAATCCAAAGGCTACTAAATTATTTAGGTTACCGAAAACGCAAGACTGCATCGAAAATCGATGAACCAACAGAAAAATCGCGTGAAAATTTTGAAGCGAAGCTTTCGCGTCGTAACACTGTTTTATGGTTTGTTGGTTCTACCTATTGTTCTCCTACTTTTGATACTCTTTGTAATATTCCCTAAATCCCGCTTCTATCGACAAAGTGACCTAATTCACTTGCCCATACTTGTTGCTTATTATCGTTCCTTTTCATTTTTGACTCTATCTCCCTTATGATTTCGTTTCTGTTTTTTTGCTTACTATCACGGTTTTAGTTTTATCTTTTTTAATATCCAGTCCTTATTCTTATGTTTTCCTTAGTATTCAGTAGTGCTTCTTTTAGGTTTCTATATTCTATATCTTGCTATTACGGCTAGGTTTTCGGCACATTTATGCTACTATTTGGGTAGATCTCTGTATTATATAATAGTTCCTTCTATGTCGTCTGTCGCATTCTTCTATTGCTATATTAAATATTGTTCTCGACTAATTATGGTTGTTTTTGACTCTCCAGTTAATCTTTTAATCGTATCTGGTATTTGTCTTTTCTCTATTCTTAAATAGCGTCTTTCTGTTGAAACTGTTAAACATTTGCTCGAAACCTATAAATAATAACTGTAATGCTGTTACGTCACTTCGACAATAAGTAGGAGAGAAGCAAAGGCAGCCGACCTCTCAGCCGGAGCTAATCGTGGGTTAAAAAGTAGACTAATCTTATGCTGAAAAAATATGGGCGCCAGTAAACTAACACTTTGTTAATCAATTAGGTACACGTCGAAAGGCGCTACTAACCAAATCCGGAAAAAGAGAGGACTGCAAGAGCACAAATTCGCAGGCATAAATAACGACTCAGTATAATTTGTAACAACAAAGGTATTCGGTAGTACATACACAAAAACACAGCAAATTAGATCAAAATATCACCATAAATATCTTAGTAGCGGAAGAGAGCCACTTTAAAAGTCCCCAAAGCATATGAACAATTTATGAATATTTAGTATGAATAAGTAATATAAAAAAAGTACAAGTTAACTGTAAAATTAGCAATTTCCATTACTGGTAGATTACTCGGTAAAAGCGCATGACCGCGATAGCTATATTAAAGGTTAAATTTTGGGTTCGGATTGAATTTGATTCTAAACACACAAATGCAAGAATATTCTCATGTTATTAATAAATAATTAACAGGGAGATCCTACAAACCCCAAGATCTTGATTCAGATTAGGTCATTTTATGACCCGGAATACGCTCAGTAATTAATTAGCAATCCCCATCATTTTCATTACGTCGGGCCAAGAGAATCATTAATGCAATATCTTGCAAATAGGATAATAATTAAGTTTAATTCAACCACGTTGTTCGGTCACTACTATGATGTGAAAATCCAAAACATTAAGTTGCAAGGCACATGCTGGGTTGCTTCATAAAAGCCTGAAGTTGAAAAGAAGCTGATATTTGACAAATACAGTCAAAACTAAGGCGAAACGTTAACAAAAGAATCCCATATTGCAGGTTAGGTCGTAGTCCAATATTTTGGCGCAGGAAAAAATAGAGTAGATTGAAACAGACATTCTGTAGCTGTTCCTGATGTAGCAAGCAGGCGTACCAGAAACCCTGTAGATAAGTGTCAAGAATTCAACTACAGGTAAAGGTAAAGTAAAGTTTCGACGATGTGGCCTCAGGAGTAACCTGAGTTTGAACCTCTTGTAGAAATAAAATCTTCATACACACAAATCGAAGATGAGCAGAATGCGATAACTCAAGGGCAATTTGATTTCGCCCGTACTGAAAGGAGCTGAATTCGCCCGGAGCGCAATAAAATCTAAGCAAATAGTAGAAGCCAGGGCTTACCGAGATGTTTTTGGATCCGCTTGCCAAAGTAGTAACAAACTGATTGTTAGGTATAAATCAAGAATATGTCTGATTTTGAGAAATTACGAAAATATCCCTTTCAAGAACTTCATCGACATTCGACGAAAGAAGCGGCAACACACAAGTGAATTCTCAATGTAGGATGCCAGCGAAAAACCTACATAAATGAAACATTTGATGTCACAAATGTATTTCACAAAGCATGCCTTTCTTGCAGCAGCACACATTGGCAAATGGCCAAAAAAGATAAGAACATAGCCAAACATTTTTGGACAAACCTTGAGAATCTAGGATAGGCAACCAAAGTAGCTAAGTGCGTGAAGTGAGCATCAAATAACGTAAAACCATTTAGAAATAATACATTGGAATATAAAACTGACTGATAGTTTAATTATTTTGTAGGTAATATTTTGATTTATCAAAGATAGGACAATTAATTACATGGATACTTATAAATGACTTCGCTACAATTCAATGTTCTGTTCGCAACACGTAACTCTTCTTTATTAGTTGCCTCAAATTATGTATGACATATATTACTGATTTTCCTTCCTCATACCCATTTTGATAGTGTCCTATGCCATTTCAGTATATGTGTAACTTTAATCTTTTTGAAATTGTACTTGTTAATACCTTGTACATGCTGTTTAGCAGTGTAAATCTTCTATAGTTTTCACATACCAATGGGTTCTTTTTTTAGTATCGTATTTATTAGCCCATACCTATCCTCTTTAGAAATTTTTCTTTTTTCCATATTTACACGATCAACGCGTATTTTTTTCAATAGTTAAGCCCCTCCATTTTTTATTATTTCGATATATGTCATCTACACTTTTAATTGTTCTTTAGGTTCGGTATTATATCATAACATGCTTCGATAGAAGGTTATTATGGTGTGACGGTGTAGCTTCGAACTTGATTTTGCTGTAGGTCAATTTCGAACGCCGCCAGATTGCATACATAGTTTTTAATAACATTTTATGTTGTTTTACCACACCTTTCTTTTGAAAACTTTCTGATTTGGATATATCAGCTTTTACACGGTCTATTATATATATATAATCAAATCCCTTTTTTACCCGGAGGGTGTAAGGGCTAAATTCAACTAAAATACAATTCATACTTAAAATACAATTCAAACTTAAAACTACTTCTTTATAAACATTTTCCAGTCTTTTCTGTTTTGTGCAAGTTTCTTTGCTTCTGTCCAGGTTTTCTCTTTCTTCTTTAGGATTTTTCCGATTGTGTTGTCCCAAGTTTCTTTCGGTCGTCCTCTCTTTTTCTTGCACGGTGGTTTGCATTTACACGGTCTAATGATCTGTTAAATTTACTTTCAGACATGTTTTTCTTCCTTTTTCTATTATATCTAGATATTAATTTCTTTGCCTATTTGTCGTCCTTTGGTTTCCCGATCCGATATTTTTGCTAGAATCTGACGGTTCTGCGACGCACTGGCCCGATTTAAATGGACTTTTCGCTTTGAGGTAACCATGCGCCAGTTCGTTGATTGCTTCAATTGACTAGACCCAGAACATGTTTGACAAATTGTGTATATTGTCTCTAATATTACATCTCATTTACAAACACTTAATGCTGAAATATATATACAGTGTAATAGTAAAATACAACAGATTTAAATTAATAGATGCCGGCGTCATGCTAAACGCCTAAGTAGGTTCGAGGCTTCTAGTTGGCCATCAATCATATGCTGTTTAGCAGATGGTATGTTGTTTGATTTTATACTGTGCCTTTGTGTATGTTAAGAATAGTAAACGGAATTTCACTGGTATATTTACGTCGCCTGGCTATTATGCAAAGAATTTGTTTCTCTTGATAGTATAATTGGTTATTATATGTATATCAGCGTTCTTCCGAGAGGCCTTACCGTGTGGTACGATATGTGATTATGTTATTTGAATAGTACGCTCTTTCCAAATCAGATCTCTTATTTACACGGCCCCAGTATACTATTTGTGCATCGAATATGTTGTAATAATTTATAAGTTAATAATTTAATTTATGGTTCCGTTTTCATGAGTCCGTCACGGTAAGTTGTCGAACATGGCGCGTATAACTTTCGGCTTACTTCGGTTTTTTACGACAATTACGTTTATTACACATTCCTTACGCTCATCCCCCCTCTTTGACATTCTGTTTGAGCAAATTTGTTGAAATATTAAGAAGTTACGACGTTGGTATTGGGCCCTGTTGGTTATTGTTATATTTTATGTAAAACTTCTGTAACAAGGTTTACTTAGGTTTTCTGTTATTTCATTTCGTTTTTTTTGTGATTTCTGCCTAGTGTGCTAAGATAATTTCAAATTTGAGTACTTTCTATAAAATTCAGCTCATTTAAGGAATGCCTAGCGACATTTTCTGTTCCTCTAATATAATATTGCATAGTTATGCAAATGCGAGCTCTACCTTATCATTTCTATTTTTCACCACACCGTTGCGCAAGTAATACTTACTGTTTTGGCCACTAAACAATAGAGGTCGTTCTGTGTCAAGTTTTGCTACAGTGCCTTTATATAGACAGTGGCGACAATACAACTAAGCTACACCCCCGCCGCGCCGCCATATTTAGGCAAATTTCTAACGGGTGTTCATTTAAATCCGCAATCAGAATCGACTGTGATACGTGTTTTACGTTTGGCAGTACTGAAAACATTCGAGATTTGCAGGTTAAGATTTGCGTCAGTCTGTGTCAAATAACAAATAAAACCTAACCTACTAACCTCGAATTTGACAATTTGACTGACAATACACTTCAGTACTGCCAAAAGTATAACACGTATCACAGGCGATTCAGCCTAAACATGGCAGCTAAAAGCACGTGATCTAGGGAACCAATCAAAAATAGGACACCCCATTGTCGCCACTGTGTATATAAAGGCACTGTACGTTTTGCTACATAGAGGCACTGTACGTTTTGCTACAGTGACTATATAAGTTTTGCAAGATTAGTAAAACTGAAAGTGTGTTTAGGAGATTGTCTGAACATTCGAAAGATTTAAACGAGCGGGACGGGGGGAAAATATCTCGTGACGTCATAAAAACAACTAAAAACACCTAGAGTGCTTTATAGACCAGGCAAGCTTATCCCACTAGTTTTTGTGTCACAGGGACTTTATTTATTTATTTATTAGACTGACAAAAACGGGACCAGCCCAGTTACATTTGTCAGCATTCCAACATACAATATAAAATAAAATAAAATAATGGCATTTACAGTAGTACATATTATACATAAAAAAATTAAATCAAAATGAAATAACGTGTAGGCAACTGTAGCATTTGCAAAAGACAACCAAATCCCAAGTAAAAGCGCATCAAGACATTGATAGGGATCAGAATCAAGTTAGCGTAAATATCTGTTAGCGTACAATTTTGTAATTTGTTTTTTAAAAGACGTGTAGGGTGCGTCAAATATATTAATATCTTGATCTGAAAGTACACTATTGATACCAGTGAGCATTCTTACAACAGGCGAATTTTGTCTTAAGTTGGTACGAAAAGACGGAACATACAGCGCGCCACGCGGCCTTGTTCTGTATGCTGGGACGTATAAACCCACAAGGGGAAGCAAGTTGGGACAATCAAGTCTATTATATTGATAAGTTTATAAACAAATAAGATATCAGTTATTTCACGGCGGTGGTGTAATTTAAATAATTGGAATTCATTTCGAATATGCTGAAATGAGTTGTTTTCTGGATAAGAGTGGTGCTTTTTAAAGTATAAAAATTTCATAAACTTATTTTGTACAGTTTCTATTTTATTTTGATATTTTTTCACTTGAGAGTTCCAAACAACTGATCCGTATTCAAGTTTAGGACGCACAAGAGAATTGTAAAGTACCAGAATAGGCTTAGTATTTCTAAAATTAAATGTGCATCTCATTAAGAAACCTAAATTTCTCAACGATGCATTTACTGCTGAATCAATATGTAAATCCCAACTAAGTGTTGGAACAAAGATGACTCCTAAATCTTTGATTTGGAACTCTCTAGTCAATTTAACCTTATTCATATTATACCCAGAATGAATTACAGATTTGTTCAGTGTGTATATCATGTACTTACATTTGGTGTTATTAAAGTATAATTTATTTTTGTTGCTCCAGTCGGTCAGGCAATCAATATCTTTTTGAAACATATCAGTGTCAACAGAAGTGGTGATTTCTTTGAAAATTTTAAAGTCGTCTGCAAATAGCAATCCGTGAGAATATTTTAAGCAAGCATGTAAGTCATTTATAAAAACTAGAAAAAGCAGTGGTCCCAAATTACTTCCCTGTGGGACTCCCGATGTGGTTAAATAAAGATCTGAATTAAAACCCAAAAAGTTAACAAATTGATACCGACCTTCTAGATAAGATTTAAACAAATAGAGTAAATTATTAGAAATTCCAAAATCAAATAATTTTTTAAGTAGGATATCATGATTGACTTTGTCAAAAGCCTTGGCAAAGTCGGTATACAGTGTATCTACCTGTCCCCCTGCATCCAAAACTCTAGTTACAAAATCTGTAAACAAAACTAAATTAGTATTAACCGATCTATTTTCAAAAAAGCCATGCTGTTGAGGTATAATTTTATTCTTAACATGATAAAAAACTTTATTATATAGCAGTTTTTCAAATACCTTAGCTGGGACAGATAAAATTGATATAGGTCTATAATTTTCTACATGTGCTTTATTTCCAGTTTTATGTATAGGAGTTACTTTAGCTAATTTGAATTTGTCAGGAAACGTGGTTGTTTTTAAACATTTATTAAACAAGATAGTGAGTGGATATTGAAGTATTTCCCAACAAGCTTTAAATATGTAAGGGGGAATACCATCAGGACCAGAGGATTTTTTGGGTTTCAGTTGCTTCAAAGCTGCGGCAACTTCCTCTGCTGAAAATTCAGTAATTGCAAGAATATCCACGTTCAACAGTGCACCCTCATCGATAATTTTATTTAGGTCATAATGTGATTCATCTGCGTATACAGAACTAAAATACTGTGCAAAACTATCTGCTGTTTCTTGTTTAGTAGTAGCAGCCCGATCATGAAAGTAGTAAGTGTTTATAGTTAAATTATGTTTTTTGTTGTTATTAACATAGTTCCAAAATTCGTTAATATTGCTACAAACACTATTCTCAACACTATTTAAGTAAACAGTGCGAGCCTGTATAATTTTTTGCTTAATATCTTTTCTGATGCGCTTAAACTCTTGCAGGTGATATTCAGATACATTTTTACGCTTATGATGAAAATGTTTTAATTTAATATCTGAAATTATTTCTTTAGTGAACCACAATGGATATTTATTTTTCTTATCAGAAAATTTTATTTTAGGAACACAATCATCTAATATTGTGTAGAAAATGTTATAAAAAGCATCTGTAGCAGCATTAGTATCTGCGAATGTATCAATAATATCCCAGTCTGAATTCAGGAGCGAATTATATAAAAGATCAAAATTTGCTTTTCTGTAATTATACTGATTGGTTAATTTTTTTTGGCGTAGACTTTCTGATTTGTTTACTAAATTAATTGTTATGTGTAAAGCAGGATGAAAAATATCAATTGGAACTAGGCTATCAATGTGGTGAACGATATTTACATCTAGCGACCCCATTACTAAATCTAAAGTTTTGCCATCTCTGTTTTGAATGTTATTAAGTAACTTTAAGTTAAAAAGATTTAAAAATTCTTGTAAACTCTTTGATATCGGAGTACCACCTGCAAGATCACAAGCCGCACCAGTTATGCATGGAATATTAAAATCCCCTAAAATTACAATTTCATAATCAAAAATGTTATGGATATTTTCAATCATATTAAAATATTCGATATATTGAGTTAAAGGCGATCTAGGTACGATATAGGCTGAGCTAATAATAAACAACTTGCCACAAATGCTTACCTTAATTGCCAAAGCTTCAGGATATTTATTTACTGAAATAACTTCAGACGCATAGCGTCAAGCCGTTAGCTGCGCTGACCGGTAACCGTTCGTTCTGTCTTCTGTCAACCCAGCAAGACTGGAAACCGTTCGAGTACGCACTGCTCGTTCCAGACGAACACTGCATGCTGATTTAAATCTTGGTGCATTCCATTACAATACTAATTATAATTACAGTATTCAGCCAAGTGTGGTTTTTGAAATCTATAGACAGTGTGCAGGTATTGTTCTGTGCTGTCAACTCTATCCTGTATCTGTCATTTCTGTTGAGTTCTGTCACTCAGTCACTGTTGTTTCAACTAAGGTACTATTAAAGTTTTCTAGTTTTAACCAAGTGCGTGTTAGTTAACAGTGTTTTCGTTCCGATTTTTTCTGCTTTCTTTTTATTTGTTTAAAACCCAGTCTTTTTTAAGATGGTTAAAATTAAATGACATGATCGTTGTTTTTCCGACTTACCGTATGCTAATTGGAAAGTAACTAGAATTTGAATTATCCGCCACTTTCAGTAACTCAACAACAAAAATAAAGTAAGTAGGAATGCAAACTAAATTTTGACCAAGCAATAATTTTGACTTTAGTAATATTTTGTTACTAAATGTCACTGTCACCGTTAAACAAATGCACATGCAAATCTTGTCACAGTGTAACAAATGGAGTGCAGGCGGCACAAATCACTAAACCTTATAGATGTTTCAGCTAAATGGGAGGGCGTTGTTGTGGTTGGCTTCTAATCTGTAGATTTCGCTTCCAACCCCCAGACGTCAACAGCAGCGCTTTTTACTTAAGGTCACTAAATCACGTTAGCTGCGTTAACACAGGTAGGGAAACACAAGTTGACAGATTAAAAAAACGAGTTTGTCAATGTCAAATTTATCATAGGCGCTATTAGTAAGTGCATAAATAACAGCCTTTATTATTAATTTATCTTTCGGAATGTAAGGTCAGAATCCTTTCATTAAGTTAGAAGTAGACAGATGGTCGTTTTCAGTCGTAATAAAAACTGATTTTGTATGTCACTGAAAAACCGAGTTTGGTTTGACATAAAGAACACGGAGTTTCCCTACCTGTATTAGCGAAGCTAACGTGATTTAGTGACCTTATTTTTACTACAGTGGCTTTATGCAAGACAGTGTGGCCATAGGGATGTCTTCGCCGCTATTGGTCGACGCGAATATCCGCCATTAACAGGCAAACTATTTAGTTACTTCTAAGTTGTTCTCAAAGAGGTTGGTAGAACCTGTTCATTTGGTTATGGAAGAAAATAAAACCTTTCAAATCTGACAATTGTAAATTGTCAGTGTCAAATAATTCATTAGCGTCGCAAGCGGATGAAATTTGATCATCTATTGCCCTGAAAAACTAATATTCTGCACAGTATTTAAATGTGACAATCTAGAATTGTGCTATTGTTGTAGGTAATAGCACAAGATGCGTTCGACTTGGAATGTATGATAAAGAGATTACATCGGTGCTACGATGAATGGGGCTTTAGCATAAGTTTAGAGAAAACGGAGTATCTATTTAGTAATCGACTCGGAAGCACAATATGAAGTCTTAATAAATGAAGATATCGCAGTAAGACAAGTAGAAAGGTTTAAATACCTCGGTGCTACAGTACAATCGATGAAAAAGGTTTGGGAACAGAAGAGATCAAAACTCGAATAGTACAAAGTAATAAGATAATAGGATGCTTGAAATCAATTTGATGCGACAATACTATCTCTAAGAAAAACAAAAAAAGAATAGGTGAAGTAATGGTAGAGTCGGTGCTATGTTATGGCAGTGAGGAATGGACTGTAACAAGGGAAATGAAACGAAGTAGAGAGAGACGAGATAGAGTGACGAACGAGGAAAGAAGACGCAGATGGAGGCACCAGAATGAGTTGTAGACAGAATTGAACGGAAAGCGTTAAACTGGTTTGATCATCTGATGAGAATGGAGGAGACGACGTGGCCTATGAAGATCTTTAAATGGTAGCCGTCGGGTAAGACAAAAAGAGGTAGACCACAGAAACCGTGGAATGAGGGTATTCGGAGAGCCATGGAGGAGAGGAATCTGGAAGCAGACCAAGCACAGGACAGGGAGGTTTGGAGACAGGGAACAGGAATACGGCATTTAGCTGTATTGTAAACTACCATAACTGAAGCCGGTTGTAAACTTCATGCACCACCTTAAAGCACAACGAACGAACGCCAATGGAAAATGTCAATGTCCAAACATAACACTGTACGTGTAGCTAACATCAACTAGTTAAAGTAACTAGCGCCAAAATAATAACCACTCAAAAACGTTCGATTATTTCTAAAGGGACTGTGTATCTCTACGCTCAAATTTGCCTGAAAATGGCCGCCACCAATCGTATGGCCACACTGTCTTGTATATAGTCACTGTATTTTTACGGCCTACGCCTGCGCTATTTAAACAAAATTTTGACAAAACTGCTGCTGAAGTCTGCTAAACGTCATTACGTCTAACACATTTTGGCTGTAATTTCGTGTGTATTTAAGAGTTTTCGCTGACTTATTTGTGGATTGTGTAGGTACCTATTGCATAGGTAAGGGGCATTGAATTTAAAGAGGGGCTTGTGTTGTGACGTAACTATACCATTTAAGGTACTATATTTATACGAGCAAGCTTATCCGCCATTTTGAGTTACTGAAAGTGGCGGCAAATTCAAATTCTAGTTACTTTCCAAATAGCATACGGTAAGTCGGAAAAACAATGATCATGTCATTTAATTTAATCCGTCTTGAAAAAGATTGGTTTTTAAACAAATAAAAAGAAAGCAGAAAAAATCGAAACGAAAACACTGTTAACTAACATGCACGTGGTTCAAATTAGAGAACTTTAATAGTACCTTAGTTCAAACAACAGTGACGAGTGACAGAACTCAATAGAACTGACGGATACAGTTGACAGCACGGAACAACACTACACACTGTATAGATTTAAATAACCACACTTGGATGAAGACTGTAATTATAATTAGCATCGTAATGGAATGCTCCAAGAATTAAATCAGCATGCATTGTTCGTCTGGATCAAGCAGTACGTACTCCTACGGTTTCTAGTCTTGTGTGGTTGACACGTTGACAGACGACAGATTGCATGGTTACCGGTCAGCGCAGCCAACGGCTTGGCGCTAAAATCCCTGTGACACAAAATCTAGTGGGATAAGCTTGCCTGGTTAATAAAGCACTCTAATACCATTCGTATAATATATTTTAGAATTTTTTAGAATTTATTCAATTTACAGAATGGGTTATGTGAAGTGCTGCGTTTCTGGTTGCGAATATAAAACATCTGCACGGCATCGTTTTCCCAATCCTAAAACGGATATCTATCGACTAAAATTATGGTTGAATGCAATTCAAAATAAAAGTTTATTTGAAATGGCCCCAATGCAACTATATGATAGATAAGTTTGCCATCGGCATTTTGATACCCGCTATTACTACGTTGGTTCGAGGAGGACGCATTTAAATGATGTTCCTACACCAGGGCCGTAGCTACCACCGGGGCAACCGGGGCAGTGCCCCAGGGCCCCCGAACATAGGAGCCCCCGAAGACGGAGGAAGTTTTTTTACGAAATTGTCTTTAAAAAGTTTTGAGCTAAACTTAGCCTCTTTAAACGTTAAATACAGTTTTATATTAAACTCAATGTGAAGTAAATATGTGTTTTGTCTGTTTTAAATACCCATTCTTCTATCTTAACAGAAAAAAAAATCACCAAATAGTAACAGTAACAGTAAAAAAGTCTTACTAAGTGAAAGTGATGTAGAGGTAAAGGGGAAGATAACATGGGGGCCCCATAATTATTTGTTGCCCCAGGGCCCCCAAGCCTGTAGCTACGGCCCTGTCCTACACTTTTCTTACTTGTGCTTGATGTGGAAGAGGTTGCAATAAATCAGCCTATAGATGTCTCAACTTTGTCAACTACTGAAGTACGTAGATCAAACCATGCAATCGGTGCCCTTTGTGGCAGGATTTATACTGAATCTAAGGATTTCTGGTTTAAATTTTCATTAAGACCAGGCAACGCTCTTAGAAGGCAAAAACCTGCATCGCTTAATCAGAAGCGTAAATCTGCTAATTACAAGCATACTCCACGACGCATTCTGAACAGTATTGGATTCAATACCAAAAGGGAATTAAGCCCTAAAAAACATTTGCATTATGGGCACTTGCAAAGTGCCCATGCACAACTGCAGAAGACTGCAAAAGCAAAGAATAATTTTAAGAAAAGATTGCAAGCTGCAGAAAAATTCTCAAATTTCATAAAACCGGAGGATAATTTGGCGTCATTAAATGATACAGCGGCAGCATTTATTCGTTGTCGGTTTCGAAAGTCAGCAAATTCTTCAAAACAACATCGCTACACCCAAGAGGAGAAGATATTTGCGTTAGCTTTGTATAAGCAAAGTCCATGATCCTACAGATTTATATCAAAAATGTTTACCCTTCCCAGCAAGGAAATATTCGACAAATTGTTAAACGCCATTCGATTTGATGCAGGAATCATGCCACATGAGCAATGAGCAAAAGTATGAATTCTAAAGATGGATATGTATCTGTAATTAGTCTACCAAAGTATGTATCTGGTTTTAGACGATCAACTTCCGCATGATCAAGTTCTATTCATGAAAAACAGAAACTGATCAAGTCTTGACGCTGACTGGTCATATGGAGGCCGGTTTTCAAAATCGTCTTAAAACTGGAGTAGTTTTTGTAACCCTCACTGCAGCTTATGATGCTGTGTGGAAGGACAAAATTTAGAATACTAAATAATGAATAACCAGAAGGCTCTGCGCTGTCTCCATTTAAAGAAACGACCTGGCTCTTACCTTTCAAAATAAAGATTTTGGAGAAATAGAGCTTACCCTTTCACGTGATTTAAAGATAATGTGTGTCAGTATTTCAAAATATGGTAGTTATGTGCAAATTTATTAAAAACAGAAGTTTCATCTCAATAATAATCAGAAGAACAAAACACTTCAAGTCTATGTTGATGTAAGCTTGATAAAGCATATTTTTAAAACATATCCATATGTAACCTTAAACAGTTCACTAGATACGAACAACATATTGAAAAAGTAAGACAGAAAATCAAAACAAGAAGCAAAATTTTAAATAAGTTAGCAGGAAAGAATTAGGGTGTCCATGATAATCGTATAGCCGGGAGCAAGAATGGGATAAATGTCAATTAAGTTCCGATATGAATCCAATTTACTTAAATTTACAGAATCTACCACCAAACAAGTTAAAATCTCGAAAACCTCTGTTGAACGAAGAATTTGTTAGTCAGCCTTTTTCTGCAAGTGAAGAATGGAAGATGAAATGGCAAAGTGCAGATGCTAAATGATGATCTTAATGAAGACGTTCTTAGATTTGAACTTCTCAGACAAAAATTGTAGAGTACTATTAAACGTCGTAGGCCAGGCCATGGATGCTACAATAACATGCTGTTTAAATGGGATATCATACCTAATCCGCCTTGTTATTATGGTGATATGGAAACAATTGAGCATATAGTAGAAAACTGTCCCGCCACACAATTCGCAGGAAGGTGATCAGCAATTTGTCAAATTACTCCAGATGCTTAGAAATGGAGATGGAACGAAAGACTACTACTACATGATAGCATTATTTATCTTGTAACGTTTAACATTTGAGTTTTAACCTGTAACTTCATACGATTATATATAAACATATGTATTATATATGTACCTACATGCAATAATAATGTTCGATATTTATGTTTTTCAATATTTCCTAATTGCTGCATTTTTAATGATTGTTATTTAGAAATTATTTCATGTTATCAGCAAATTTAAACATCTGTATCTTCATCGGGTACAGATTTTTGAGTTTGACCATATCATTAAGTATAAGCACACAGGATTTTGTTCTTTATAAATTTCAAATTTACTGCTCGTTGGCTTAGTTGCGCTTCCAAACACCTGAGGCGCTGCAAACATCGACAAAATAAGGTCACTATATCAATCAAAAGCTAACATGGGTGTAAGGTATCTATACAAGTTTAGTAATTTGTGGCAGGCGGTACAGAAGACTCCTGCAGAGTACACAGGTATTCGTAATCATATTTCAGTAATATTTCAGACGTTTTCAGCTGAAAACCATTATTGTTAGTTTCGGTATCACCGTTTTAAACCAGTTTTTTTTATAAAATCGGAGTTATTCGTAGATAAACACCCGTGCAAGTTTTAATTGATGTTAACCATCTAAAGGAGATCTGTTATCATTTTAAAGAGAGAATAATTGCTTAAAATACTAGTCTACATTTAATATGCCTGTTTATTTACAACCGATGCCTCTATTATTGAAATCAATCGAAATATTGTTAGATTGGTCTATGCAGGCTGTAGCACAAAGAGCTGGGCAGTTTTGTATTTGTAAATACTTTTTTTAATTTAAATACTTTGTAGTATTTAAATACTAAGTATTTAAATACTTTTTAATGTGCGGTATTTGTATTTCTAGGTGCAAATGCTTTGCAAAGTATTTAGTATTTAAATACAATTTTGGCAGTATTTAAATAGTTTTAGGATATTTAAATAGTTTTACAGTATTTAAATACTTTGAGAGTATTTAAATACTTTTGAGAGTATTTAAATACTTTGAGAGTATTTAAATACTTTCAAAGTATTTAGCTCCGTTTTATTTCTTCAAATGTATTTCTAACTAGTAAATAATTTTTGCATAGTTTCAACGTTTATCAAAATCCCAAGTTTTTACTTGAAACGCGAACACGTGTAGTGCTTCAGGTAAACAACCACCCGTGCTAGAGCGAGACAGAAACCACCAGGCAATTGTGGGCCTGAGCAAGATGCATAAAAAGCCGGTTTGACGGGGTGCCATTCGATTATTTCGATATTCCTTTTTTTAATAATAATAATAATAATAAGGTTTATTCCCAGAAAAAAATACATAAAAATAAATACTACATTAAAAAAAACATTATTAAGGGAATGCGATGGTAATCAGATGATTCCTAGAAAAATCTAGGAATCCCTGCTCTACCCCACCACCGCTAGATTCTTGAAATTGAACTTTTGAAATAAAGATGCCAAAATAAAAACAATTTGTTATTAAATGAAAAGAAATAAAATCAAATCAAATTAAATGAAACTAATAGAAATTAAACGAATCATTTGACCACTCCACATATATACTTTGTAATCTGACAAATAATTATAACAGTACTAACAAAAATACAAGAAGAAAAATGTATATAACATAATCAGGACTTCAACCAATTTAAAACTTCCTTATAAAAGGATCTTAAAGAAAAAGTTTTCCATTTATAAGGCAATTCATTATATAAACTTGAAATGTTATAAGTGAAAGACCGTTTGAATAATTCAGTGCGATGTAAAGGTATAGTTAATAGGCCTCTGTGTCGGAGGTTCAAATTATGCACATCGGTTCGAAATCTAATTTTATTATATAGGTATGGTGGAGACTTCAATATCATAACTTTATGAAAAAAAAAACTATAGAATGCAAATAATGTCGTTTCTCCATGTTCAACCAGTTTGTTTCTGCTATTTTGTAAGTAATATGATTTCGTCGCCGTATGCTATGTATTAATCGTAGCCAATAATTAAAAATTGACAACACTAATGAATCACATAACAACTTCTTGACCTCCTTGCTGAGCGAATGCCTATTGCTGTAAAGAAGTTTTAAATTACAATAGGCTGTTCGAATACAACAGTTCACGTATTCACGAAATCTAAGGTCCGAATCCAATACAATACCTAAATTTTTTGCCATGCCAGTACAGGGAATAGGCACACCTTTTATGTTTATATTAATTAGTTGTAAATACTCCTTTTTATAATTTGAGCTTCCAAATACAACCATGGCAGATTTTAATGGATTTATTTTAAGAGAATGCAACTCAGACAATTCAACCAACTGATTTAGCTCTTCATTAATAGTAGTACAGGCCATTAGAGTATCACTCGGTTTAAATAACATGTAGACCTGAGTGTCATCTGCATATTGGTGGTATTTACAATTATTTAAAGTGGTACTACATAAGTAAGTGGTATAAATTAAGAACAATAAAGGACCCAAGATGGAACCTTGAGGAACACCGTATTTTATCTCACATAGATTAGACCGTCTGTTATTTAATACAACACACTGCTGTCTTCCGGTTAAATAAGATTTCAACAACTGTAAAGAAGATTGCTCAAAACCCGCGTGAGATAAAATTGCATATAATATTTGATGATGTAAAGTATCGAAGGCCTTGGAAAAGTCGAGTAATATCAATACTGTAAGATTACCATCATCACTTGCTCTCAATATGTCGTCAGTTATATTAAGCAAAGCTGAGCAGCAGCTGTAGTTACGGCGAAAGCCAGATTGATAATTCGGAAACAGCGAATTACTTTCTAAGTAGCCTCTTATTTGCTCAACCATGATTTTTTCCAAAACCTTCGATAGTACTGGTAATATGCTCACCGGTCGTAGATCCTTTATTTCTTTCGGCGCATTCGTTTTAGCTATTGGTATTATGTCAGCAACTTTCCAAGCATTTGGAAACACATTTTCTAATAAACAGCTATTGATTATATGTATAATGTAAGGAACCAGAAACGGAGAGCACAATTTAATCATTATAATATTAATATTATCATTACCTGTCGACTTGGACTTAATAGAGTTAATTGTTTCGGTAACATGTTCTGTTGAAACAGGTGCAAAAGTAAAGTTAGACGTTAAATTGGTGTTAATAACGTTCTCGTACATTGTTAATATTTCATCGTCCACTACATCTACACCCCTCACTGAATTAAAATAAGAATTTATTTCATTTACCTCACTTAAATGAGTAGGAATACAGGTATTTTTTGTTTTAGGACTTATTCCACAGCGTTGTAATTTATTCCAAAAAGCTTTCGGATCAGTATTAAGTAATGTGTAATTTAGATACGCCTTTTTCTCATTTCTCATGGAGACTGTGACAAGATTCCGAAGCGATTTCCATTGTTCAGGATTCCTATATTTTTTAAAACGTTTAAAAGCAGCATCTGTTCAACTCATCACCAAACGAACAGTATCAGTAATCCACGGAGCCTTCGGTTTCGTGAATACGGAGGTTTTAAGTGGAGCAAACGTGTCGAAAAGTGATATTAAGTTCTTATTAAAAATGCTAACTTTTTTATTGATATCACGAACATGAAGTATTTGCTGCCAGTCTATTAGCTGTAGAAAATTGTAAAAATTATCGGAATAAAAATTGGAAAAATCTCTGTAAGTATAAGTTTTTGGTTTAGACTTACATATATTTTGTGCATAACTACAGTGTATCAGTTCATGATCAGAAAAAGATCCTAAATGTTTAGTTCCGGAGGAAATAATAACATCTGTGTTGTTTGTTAATATATGATCAAGCAATGTTGCTGTTTTTAACGTTATTCTAGTAGGTTCATTAATTATTTGACTAAACCCGAAACTGTCAAGCATGGAGATATATTGCATCGATTCCGTACTTTCAGGTTGAAGAAAGTCAATCTTAAAGTCTCCTACACGTATGATGTCATCATAAAGAGGAATCAGATTACTACAAACTATTTCAACATTTTTTATGAAAGCCTTGTATCTATTTCTATGGGGCAAATACACAGAGCCTAACAAAATTTTGTGCTTATTAACTATGACTTCTACCCATAACTGCTCAAATTCAGGAAAATCTATAACATTAATTTGGTTAACTTGAAGAAATGTTTTTGAATATAGGGCAATACCACCTCCAAAAGTTTCACGATCCTTTCTCAATAAATTATAACCGGATATTTCAAGTGTATTGTTAGGAACCTTTGGATCCAAGAAAGTTTCCGTATTAGAAATTATATCATAATTATTTTCTAAAATATGTTCACGCAAAATAAAAAAATCGTCAGTCAGCGATTGAGTGTTAACATGTGCAATAGTCAAATGATTCATCTTCAACTTAAAAACTAAACAATTTTATAATTTACGCAAACTAATTTACAGTATCGTAACATACGAAAGCCACAAACGTCCTGCACATACGCTACCGATTTTACCAAATACAGATGAGTAAACAAAAATAGGTTATTGTTCGAATTTACTTATAGCCTCTTCCAAATCTTTAATGTTTCTAACACGCACCTTTTTATTGTTTATGTTGATAACAATAATAAAAACATACAATAATTCCAACTTTGGCCATGAACTTTGGTACACTTTTAAAAAAATGTTGCGACTTGGGGTATATTCATTTACTGCAATAAAATTCAGATACCAATGTCCAATGCAAATAATTAAAAATATTAAAAAAAGTTAATTGAATCACAATGGGCTGATGAAGTCTCTGCACAGGCTGCTGCAAATTTGAAAGAGGATAGATGGAATAAAGAATAACTAATTCTTATGTCTACAGATATAGTCACTAAATGAATTTTTAAAAGAAAATGCTTACAAACATTATAGATTTGAAAAGATTTTGGAACACACGATATAATTAACATTCGTGGTCATTTTATTAGCGACAATAATTATGTATTTCACACTTCTGAAAAGAATTGCATCAATGGAACGAAAATATTACAAAAGTACGAAGTACGCCAACAATTGTGGAGCTACACTACACAACAGTTCAGTATTACGCCAACGTGCCTTAGAAAACATTTGGCGACTTTTTGTCAGTTATTGCAATTTTCGGAAGGAGACGTAGAACAGTTGTCAAATTTATGGGTCATACATTGTGAACCCATTGCAATGTGAATTGAATGGCTGATAGCGTATATCAAACTGCTACAATTTCAAAACTTGTTTTGCTAATAGCGGATGGCAAAGCCGATGAATTTGTCAGAAAATAGCTTGACCACATTAACATCGATCTCAATCCTGTATATGAAAATACGGGAAACATTTTTGAAGAGATGTCTGCAATTCCATGTACTTCATCTGCAGTTCCATCCACTTCGCCGGCAACTGAAACTTTTGAAACGGAATTTATAATGGATAGAGAAGAAGTAAAAGAAACAACAGATGAAAGCGAAGACACCGAAAAAGAAATTTCTTAAAAAGAAAGCAAGGTAAATAGGTAGAAAATGGTTCCTCGCCAGCGACAGCCTTGGTGAGCAATACAAAAGAACGTGTTAGTTAAATATTTTGCTAAACACATTAAGAACAAACAGCCACCGAAAAAGAATGAATGCCAAAAATTGCAAGCTTTGCATCTCGCGACAGAGATTGGACGTCAGTGAAAGCTATTATTTTTAGTATATAGTACAGTGTGTCCCCGGATTGTTTGGACGACTCTTGTAAATGACAAAAAATTTTCTAGTTGAAATTTGAGCTTCTGGGGTCCAGCCCTGCTTGGTTTGAAACTAATTTGTGACATAATTTTAGTTACGAAAAATCAACTATGCATTGGATCTTTTCAAAAATCTGATTTTTGGTTCTAGTAAATTGCCTTTTATGTTAAAGTTACGACAAAATGTTATTAAGAAAAGTTGCTCAGAGTCAAAAACTGAGTAACTATACAAAATTTTAAAATCCTAAGCCTACTTTAATTTTTAGCCCTTTTTTTTATTGGAAAAGTACAAAAGTGCTCTTTAAGAAAAAGGAATTACAAAATGTTATTAGGAAAAGTTTTCAGAATCAAAAACTGAGTGACTACACAATTTTAGTATTTTTGTAATAGTAGCCATGGAAAACAAACGTACACTTGTCAAAATATCAATAAAATACAAGTATTGAGTAAGAATTTTCCAAATAGTTTAATAGTAGTGTTGACGCTGTATTTAATTTGTTATCCTAAACTATTAGTGTTAATTAAAAATGTTAAAGGAAGAAAAAATTTATTTAATTCAGTGTTACGGCATCGGCGACAGATACATATCTTCCGTAATTAATCTTTTTAATGAAAAATATCCAGAAACAACAGTTCAAAAATCGTACGCATGGTGGCTGATTAAGAAATTTTTACGAACTGGAAGTATCAATCACATCAAAAAACAAAAAAAAAATTTAATGACGACGATGCCGCAACATTGGTTGCACTTGACTCTGTGGCAAACGATCCAAAAATGTCTTTAAGAAGACGGAGTAACAACACCAATATAAGCACAGCACATTTGCAAAGAATTTATAAAGCCAGAAAGATTCATGCATACAAAGTACGATTTCTCCATACTTTGGAAAATGGGGATGAAGGTAAAAGATTAGACTTCTGTTTATGTTTGGGCGAAAAAACTTTGAGCGATCGAAATTTTTGTAAGAAAATTATATTCTCTGACGAGTCTACTTTTACCACAAACGGCGTTCCTTCAACACAGAATTGTAGATATTGGAGCGAAGAAAATCCAAATTTTATAATAAATACAAGAAGTCAATATTTTAAAAATGTCAATGTATGGTGTGCAGTATCACACCAATTTGGTTTAATTGGACCGTTTTTTATTGATGGAAAACTAAATCAACACACATACATAACCATTTTAGAAAAGTTTATCGATGAAATTCCTTTACAACTGCGTCAAGTTAGTTATTTTCAACATGATGGATGCCCGGCGCATTCAACACGTCTGGTTTCAAATTGGTTAATGAATAATTTTGGGGAGAGATGGATTGGCAGGAACAGCAGAACACTTCAATGGCCCCCAAGGTTTCCGGCCTTAACGATTATGGATTTTTTTGTGTGGGGCCGATTAAAGCAGATAGTTTATGCAGAAAGAATTCCCAACGATATTGTAGAATTAAAAAATGCGATTCTAAACGCTGCAAAAACAATTACTATGGAAGAAATTTGAGCTGCCTATGAAGAATTCAGATCACGAATTGAATACTGTGTAAATTTAGGAGGTGTCTTAATAGAATAAATTAATAATGTAGTAATAGTAGTACAATATTGTACAAATGTAGGTGTAATTTGTTTAATATTTTTTGTAATTCTGTTATTATTACTATTAAAAGAGATATCTAAAATTGTGTAGAGTCACTCAGTTTTTGATTCTGAAAACTTTTCCTAATATTTTGTAATTCCTTTTTCTTAAAGAGCACTTTTGTACTTTTCCAATAAAAAAAAGGGCCATAAATTAAACTAGGCTTAGGATTTTAAAATTTTGTACAGTTACTCAGTTTTTGACTCTGAACAACTTTTCTTAATAACATTTTGTCGTAACTTTAACAGAAAAGGCAATTTACTAGAACCAAAAATCAGATTTTGAAAAGATCCAAGGCATAGTTGATTTTTCGAAACTAAAATTATGTCACAAATTAGTTTCAAACCAAGCAGGGCTGGACCCCAGAAGCTCAAATTTCAACTAGAAATTTTTTTGTCATTTACAAGAGTCGTCCGAACAATCCGGGGACACACTGTATATGAAGAAAACTTAAGAAACTATTAAAATACGTTTTTTTACTCGTATACCTTCAACAATAATATGTGTTTAATGTGTAATACTTATATTATCTGATTATTTTTGACAAAACTTTTATACAGGGTTTTAAAATGGTTTTTAAATTAAAGCCTCTATAACAGTACTCACTGAAATGAGTAAAAAAGGGGTCCATATACGCTTACACGCTTACTTAAAGAGATATTACTCCTTGAAGTTTGTAAAAGATGGTCAATTTTCGTTGATACTGAATTAATAGAAGTGATTACGTGAAGTTTGTGGTTGTGAGTTAGTGGAGTGTTCTCATAGAGTTCACTATTGCTTAAAACAAAGCAGAGCCAACAACCTTCAGCATATCTTACTTCAACAGCTGGTAACTATCTGCATATTTATATCAACGGAAAACATTTACAGCTAAACGCATCCACTTTTATAACCATAAATCATGCCAGCAACTACCTGCGCCTACTGCAATAAAACTGATAATCATCCCACTTTACAGTGCGATGATTGTAAAAAAGATGTACATCACTCTTGCATTCAAATTGATGCTGACGATGCAAGACGTATTACCCGCCAACGAACCAAAGGATTTAATTTTTTTTGTAATAAATGCAATAAAGCTGCTGATCAGTTTAGTCAGCTTAAAGTATTAATTCAAGGACTTGCCGATCGCATGGATAAACTTGAAAGCCGCCAATATCTTCAGCCTGATTTGAGCCCTGAGATATTTGAGTCAGTAGTAAAGAGGTTCGTGATCGTATGAGACGTGAAAATAATATTATTATTTACAACATCCCTGAAAATCCTGAAACTGATGCTGCTACAGATGTCGAAACTGTTGTTGATGTAATAAAAACCATAGCTCCCTCTGTCAAAGTAACACCCACAAACATAATGCGCTTGGGAGCTATTACAGATAATGCATCAAAGATCCGTCCAATTAGAGTAACTCTTAAGAATACCGCTGAAATTATTATGGTACTTCGTAACAAAAATAAATTAAAAACTGGCGCTAATTTTCAAAACGTCAATATAAGCAGAGACGAAACTCTTTACCAACGACAACTGTTCAATAAAGCTAGGGCTGTATTAAAAGAGCGAACGGATAATGGCGAACCAAATCTCCAAATAAAATATGTCCAGGGTATCCCAACTATCACTCAAAAAAACTAGATTCATCCAACAGCAGCAGCATTCAGTGTTATTATCAGAATATACGTAGTTTAAAAAATAAAGTGCATCAGATCTGTGCTTCAATAAGTGACGCTGAATATGATGTGATTACTTTCTCTGAAACATGGTTAACAAACGATACAGTTAGTTCTGAATATTTTTCTCCGCTTGTTTATACTGTCTACAGATGCGATCGTGATTTTCAGCAAATGAATAAACACGCGGAGGCGGAGTTCTAATAGCGCTGAAAAATAGTATTAAGGCCGAACTGTTAGATTTATCAGCTCTGTTAAAAACACTAGTCACTTCTGACATAGTTGGATGTAAGTGCATTTTAAATGCATCTCTCTTTTATGTGTTTGTAATTTATATACCGCGCACTCCATCTGCTTCAAGTTTGGAAACTTTGTTAGATTACTTTACGCAATTTCATTTATCTACTAAGAATCTTTTGATCATTGGAGACTTCAACATTCCTAATTTTTGCAAAGAAGATGTAGATTACGACTTAGCTAGGATATTAAATAATTTTGCTCAATTATTAAATTTAACTCAATTTAATTATATTCGAAATACTAATAACAGATTATTAGATCTTGTTTTTTCCAATATAAACTGCACTTTAAATCGTGATTATGAACCCCTTGCTAGCGAAGACTCTTATCACCCTGCGTTAAGAATTGATTGTAATTTAAGAGTACTCCATGAACCAAATTTTTGTGTTAATACATTTAATAGGTCCTACAATTTTCGTAAGGCTGACTTTCTTGCTATTTATGAAACATTATTAGAGACAAATTGGTCTGCTTTGGATGATTGTAGGAATGTTAATGAAGCATGTGATAATTTTTATGACATTCTTTATGCTGTGTTCGATATGCACGTACCACTCTACGGTAGGCATTCTGTATATCCTAAGTGGTATTCACGTGAAATTATACGTATTCTAAAACTGAAAAATAAGCATCATAGCAAATATAAATCCTCGCGTTCACTAATGCACTTTTATGAATTTAGGCGATTACGTTCGTTAGCCAAAATTAAAATAAAAGAGGCCTATACTAAATATCTGACGGATGTTGAAAATTCAATCAATACCGACTCTAAAAACTTCTGGTCATATATCCAAAGCAAAAGGTGCAATAGTAGAATACCAGGACTATTACGTAATGGTGATATCACCTATGATACTCCACAGGGGATAGTAAATGGTTTTGCAAATTATTTTTATTCAGTTTATCTGCCTCCTGATGGTGTAGCTATTACTCCTGATGAACAAAAATATTTAGATAATAACATGCCATTTATCAAAAGTAATTGCGTATCTGAAGATGACATTATGGTGGCTATACGAAGGTTGAAAAACAAGTCAACTGCTGGACTTGACAAGTGCCGAGTTTTCTTATTAAAGATTGTGCTGCAGTGCTAGTTCACCCTCTCTTAGCCATAATTAATCTAGGAATAAAAACCTCGACCTTTCCACAAAGATGGAAATGGCTCGAGTCAATCCCATTTTCAAAAGTGGTGACATTTCTGATATTTCTAACTATCGCCCAATAGCTATTTGCAAAAGTCTTTGAATTGGTTCAACATATTTACTCAAATGTTAAAAACTACATAAGTAGAAGTGGAGGCACCACTAATTGGATTATGTCAAAGGTCAACGCGAATTAAATTGATTGACCTAATTAAATTGATTGACCTAATTAAATCCGCGAATTAAATCCGCGGATTGACCTAATTAATTCCGCGGTTTGACCTGATTAATTTCGCGGTTTGACCCAATTAATTCCGCGTTTTGATCTAATTAATCACATATGAAGTTTGATATGTAATTTACATATGTGCTACTGATTAAATTACGCGGCGGCCATTTTTAATTTACTTCCGGAATTACGCGGCGGTGCGCATGAATGGATTAACGCGATTTCCATTGCCCTACTATAGGAAAATTTTTCAGATTTTTTTTCTAAGTTCAATTTGAATTTTAAACTTCCCGGGTGTCGGCCATCTTGGTTTTCTCGCATTTATTTTAATTTAAAAAAGCTATTTGCGTCGGGCCCCCAGTGGGATTCGAACCCTCTACGTTTGCATACACATTGGGCTCACATCGATCGATGCCGCTAGACCACGGAGCGCTACGGGATTTAAAGGTTTGAACGAAACGCCATTTCGCAGCTCTGCAGTCACGCCGCTCGAATTTTAAACAACTTATTTTTTCGAAAATTTAAATTTTAAGAACTGAAATGTGCAGCTTGATGTGATTAAAGGTAGATGCAATTTTTTAAAAATTGATTTCGCGCGTGATTTCGTCATAATTAAATTATTTTATTTTTATCGTTAGGCCCGGTATTACAAAACAGCCAGTGAAAGTTTGCACTTCGGATTCTGCGAATATAGTCCTGAAATAGTTTAAAAATATACTCAAAAATTAATTACTTATTTTATATAGCGAGATCATAATTACGCGGCGGTTATTTTCAATTTTCAACATAAAATGTGTAATTATTCGCAATGGTTTTTGCAGCACAGACAATGGAATTTGCTATGATATCACCGACTCTGCAGAACTTTCTATTTCGTCATCCTCAAATGGCCTAACCGGTCGTTGCCTGTCGGTCACAATTATATATATCAGCAATAACATGAACAAGAAGATATACGTATTGCTTGAGTAAGAAAGAGATAAACATATAATCCGTTCACGACCTTTTTGGGACAGAGTTGGCTATTATTTTTTCTTTTCATGTTGGACTAACTGATTCGGTGATGTAGCGGATGCAACTTTTTTTCTGTCAGTGTCTGTTCGACATTTTCTTGCCACCACATTGCCAAACTTATTATTTTAATATTCGTAAGAAAATAAATGCTTTATCAAGTGTGTAAAAGTAATTTTAATTTCCGTCAAAGGAAAAATCAAAATGCCCAATATAATTTTGTTACAACAAAAAATTTCCATTAAACGATGCTAGTTGCAGTTTAAAAAGGACAGACCAGATCTAAAAGAACACGAGTTGATGTCGAGACTAGAGAGAGAGATCCGGCAACAATGTACCTATTCAGAAAATATAACCTTAAACTGAAAACAACCTAACCTAACAGAAAAAGTGTCAGTTTGCATTAGGGAGTTTAGTTGCCGCAGAGGTACTGCCAACAAAATTACTAGATGGTCATAGCCTCACCTGACCCAAAAAGATCGTGAACGGCTTATAGTAGCAAGTATTGGAGAAGGCTTGACTAATTTTAATTATGACATTTGTCAACTAAACATGTCTACTAATATAATTTTTTGTATGGCTATCTTTTTCTTACTCATATAGGTAAGAAAGGGTGGTGCGTTGCTTTCAGCTACCGTGTTCCGAAGATATCCGAGTCTTATTGTATAAGAATGGTTGTCCCCCATAAATTTGAATAAAAACAGACAATTTCGTTGAAAAAAAAATAGGTTTTCAATATCGTTTGCAAATAAGAGAAGGGATACTTGTAAAAATACAAGTCAAACCATTTTTTCTTGTAAAAAATTTACGAAAAGACGTATGTGTTGGCGACAAATTAAAATAAATTTGAATAAAAGCACGCAAAATTACGAAAATACGTAGAAAATTTATAAAAGACGGCATCTTGTCACATTAAATTCTGCAAAAACGACAAAAAACAATATTTTTTTACAACTTTCATTGAAAAAATAGTAAAATTTTACGAAAATACGTCTGTGTTGACGACCAATGAAAATAAATTTGAATAAAAATACGCAAAAATTACGAAAAGACGTATGTGTTGATCCCCAAAGTAACAAAAATTTGAATAAAAACGCACAATTTCGTTGAAAATCTTTACAAAGCGACTTCATAGTACCGAAAAAATGATGTAAAACAGTTTTTAAGAGTTATTTCTAAGCATAATTTTGCAAACGTTTAACAAATAAACCGTAATTTTTTAAAGTACATCACACAATTATGAAATCGTAGTTCAATTTATATGAATTTTCGATACTTTGTATGTGAAAAAATAGCTTCAATTACTAATATTTGAATAAAAACATGCAATTTCCAAAGCATTTCGTTTAAAATTTTAGAAAATCGACAGCATCTCCCATGAAAATTTACAAAAATCGGCATCTTGTCACATTAAATTCTGCAAAAACGACAAAAAACAATATTTTTATACAACTTTCATTGAAAAATAGTAAAATTTTACGAAAATACGTCTGTGTTGACGACAAATGAAAATAAATTTGAATAGAAACACGCAAAAATTACGAAAAGACGTATGTGTTGACCCCCAAAGTAACAAAAATTTGAATAAAATCACGCAATCATACAGCATCTCACATAAATTTTCGCAAATATCGACATCATGTCACATAAATTATACAAAAGCTGTCATCACGTCA
The DNA here is from genome assembly GCA_940337035.1 of Agriotes lineatus. Classification (NCBI taxonomy): domain Eukaryota; kingdom Metazoa; phylum Arthropoda; class Insecta; order Coleoptera; family Elateridae; genus Agriotes; species Agriotes lineatus. The sequence continues at coordinate 81,503 of CALNHX010000251.1, read as the reverse complement.
CTTGAAGTTATACAAAATACGATATTTTTATTCAACACACGATGAAAATTGAACAAAAATCACGCAATCACACATCATATCACATAAATTTACACAAAAATCGACATCATGTCACATAAATTATACAAAAACTGACATCATATCACTTGAAATTATACAAAAAACGATATTTTATTCAACACACGATGAAAATTGAACAAAAATCACGCAATTACAAGCCATCCCACATAAATTTTTACAAAAATCGACATCATGTTATATAAACTATGCATAATTTTGCAAATGTTTTACACTTTTTATAAAATGCATCGCTCAAAATTAAAAGAAATAGCAATTTCGTTGAAAAATTTGCAAATGTTTTACACTTTTTTATAAAATGTATCTCACAAAATTAAATGAAATCACAATTTTCTAAATTATATCACGCCATTATGAAATCGTAGATTGATTTTTTGAAATTTTACACTTTGTAACTGTAAAATAACTTCAAATACTAATATTTTAGCTTTAGATTTTGTAATTATTGCAGATTCGTGAAAAACAAAAGCAGAGTAGAAATAAAAAACACAAACACTTTTGTAATAAACAAATATATTGTTCTTATTTCGTATAATACTTAATAATATAAATATAAATGTACAGCAGAATGTCTTATTTTCTAAAAATTCGCTAGCAATTTACAAAACTGTAGTTTGAGGTGCACAACATTTCAAATTAAAAAGGCTGTAAGTAAAAAAATCAGAATTTCATTGTGTAATTTTAAAGTTTAAGATGCACCCAATCTAGAATTCCCTTCGTTTTTGGTGTTGATGACATCTGCCTTAGAGGCGTTTTTCTAACGGCCCTTTTTTGGAGGCGTTTCCTTATCGGCGTTCTTCTGACTGAACCTTTTTGATGTGGACTTGGATGAGTAGCTGGTGTTTTTAATTTATATTCTAAATCGGACTCGCAGTTATCAGTTTCCATTTCGGTTTTTCCTGTAGTACCAGTCGGGGTTGGCTTCTTTTGCTGTTTAGGTTTAGCTAGCAGCACATTAGCAACGTTAAGGTCTTTGATGTAATCAGCAAACTGTAGGCGTCCGGGTGGATTAATAGTTTTTCGAGGCCGCAGAGTGTCGTGAATTAAATCGACTATGTTAGACGCCGGTAAAATTTCACCCTTTATAGTAACGGTACCCTTGTGATCCCAGCTCACATCGCTTGAGGTACTCAAAATGCGTAGGAAAACTTCAGCTTTTTTCTTAAAAGTTTTGGGGAGTGTAGATAAAATAACGGCATTTGATAGGCTGTCACTGGTTATTTCAATAGGTATTTTGATTGGCTGCCGCGCCTGGTTTGTGAAATGAAGGAATCGTTGTAAAACCTGATTGTACTGGATCCATTTATCGTGATCAGTTAATTTGGACTTTAAAACTTTTTGCATTTCGTCATCAAGCTGTGATAATATATTTTTCTCCGCATCATCGCCAGACTTAAGACGTTGGACAAATTCCGGCGATACAATCAACATCTTCCAGAGTACAATGGTTTAAAACGTGTTAGTGCGGCAGCAGTCGGGCCTCTGGTTTTATAGAAAAAACGTTCTACGTTCTACAATTACAAATTTGAGCTGTTTCACCCAATTTGTTGCTGAAGCCTTAGATAAACAGGGTCAGGTGGACGTTGTTTACACTGACTTCTCAAAGGCTTTTGACAGAATTGGACATAGTATCTTACTGTCTAAACTTCGAGGATTTGGCTTTAGCAAGTCTTATATCGATCTTTTTAAAACATACCTAGAAGGTAGAACTCAGTATGTTATGTATAATGGTTTCAAATCTGAGGTTTATACTGCCATTTCCGGTGTTCCTCAGGGTTCTAATTTAGGGCCCCTATTATTCATACTTTTATTAATGATATAGGGATCAAGTTAAATTCTAACATTTTAATGTTTGCTGATGATGTCAAGATCTTTCAACGAGTTGATCACAAGCAGGACTGTGTTGAGTTGCAGTTGGATGTTGACTTGCTTCTCAACTGGTGTACCGTAAATAAACTAGCGCTAAATATAGAGAAATGTAAAGTTGTGACATATACACGTAAATTTACTCCGCTCATCTTTAATTATAAAATCATTTCAATAGTGTTGGCACGCTTTGAACAAACAAAGGACTTAGGCATAGTGTTTGATAATGAACTTACATTTATCACTCATATTAATAATGTGGCTGCGTCAGCCCACAAAATGCTTGGCTTTATTTTGCGTAATTGTAAACAATTCACAAATACTTCAGCATTAATCACGCTTTACTTCGCCTTTGTCCGTTCAAAACTTGAATATGGCAGTATTATTTGGTATCCATTTTATGAGTATCAGAGATCAATGATTGAAGGCGTACAAAGAAAATTTTTAAAATATCTCTGGCTGAAAACATTTGGTTCTTATCCTGCAAGGGGTATTGATAACGACATTTTCTTGAATGCATTCCAATTTACTTCCTGTGAAACTAGAAGAGTTTTTGCCAGCCTCACATTTCTCTATAAAATATTGCATAATCAAATAGACTGTTCTTGCATTTTATCTAGTCTTACCTTCCATGTTCCACGAGTTAATATGATACAAAATAAAACCTTTTATCTGCCTGTCTCCAGAACAAATGTTATGCTTAAATCGCCCATATATACAATGTGTGCTAATTTTAATGCCATAAGTAGCGAGGTAGATATTCACTCAGATAGTATACGGAATATCCTGCAAGCATCCCGTCAAATTACTAATTGATTACAGTATTCGCTGTTATTAGATGTTATTATCTATCATCTCTGATTTAGATTAAAATTATTCAAACCATTCATAATTATTACTTTATTAATGATGAAATGTTTATTTAATATTTGTATTTTCTAAATATGTATTTGTTATTCTTATCGATAGTACCTAGGGTTAAGTTGGTTTGATATTTATAATTTTAAATGTAGCTGAACTATTCTTTATTTTTTGTTTAATAGCTATATATCGTTTTTGTTGCTTATTAATGTATTTTTGTAATAACGTTTTTGTATGATTTGTCCTATAATTGGCTGCCGCTGTTGGACAATAAAGATTATTATTATTATTATTATTATTATTATTATTAATAACTTTTTATGACAAATAGTGCTCTTAATCAAAATTGTTCAGATGCACCCTTTTTAAGATAATTTAGGATTAATACAAGAAAATGTAAACATAACATTTGCGAAAAGGTATGCTTTATTGCTTAAAAACTAAATTGTATCGAAACTTTAAATAAGAGGGCAATTTTTGTGTATAATTCGCCAGGCAAAAATTCCATAGTAGAAAAATTTTACGGTTCAAACATTCTGAAATATAACCTTTGATTAACAATAATTGTTTTCAAGATTTCGATTTTACAGCGTCAAGTAGATAACTTTATATTAGTGAAAAGGGAGAAATTGTCTCTTACTAATTTCAAGGAGTTGTATCTCCATAAGGAAACGTTTTTTGACTATTTTACTCGTTCTATTGAGTACTATACACCCCTAAAATCTTGAATGCACTTTTTGATAGGTACCCTGTATATTTAGCATGTTGTATTTCATGTAAACATTTTGTACTTTCTGAAATAAAAAAGCATTCGTATCATATCAAAGTTTGTACTTTTACACAACACTGAAAATTTTACTTCACACTAAAATACTTTTTATAGCAATTTACTGCAATGCAGTATAAACTTAAGACGAAAACCGTTGATTTTACATTGTAGCTGACTGTATCGAAATGCTACGATGTAACATTTCGCTATGGGGATCTAGTTACTTCCGGTTAATGACCAGTCTCTCATTTCTAGGGCCTCTACGTTTTGGCAGAGCCAGTGTATATGTCGTAGTCATAATGCAAAATTAGGCTTTTTACAAAATGTCTAGGGATTTTATAAAAAGCCGGCAAAACGCGAGCGAACAATAGAATTTTCGTTATGACTATACCAATTCAGGCAAATTGATAAAATGCCGGCAAAATGTGAGCAGAAGAATATATATCTCGTTATGACTGATTATTTTCAGGCATTTTACAATTTGCCAACAGCGATGTAGTCAAAACGTGAGCACAAAAACAATTAAATTAGGTAGGTACTTACTAGGTATTCAGTAAAATGACACAATGGCAAGAACCAATAAATCTTTTTATTACGTACGTCTAAATAAACACTTCACAATTTAAAAATACATACCTATATAAACTTTCAGTTAGGTAATCTTAAAGTATTGCACCAAATGGAGTACATAAAAACATAAAATCAAATTCTTTGGAAAAAAATAATATATGCTTATATTTTTTATGCTTCTACGTTTACTTATTACTGCATGTCGAACTTCCATGACATTTGAAAGAGCATAAATTGTTATTTTTAAGGCAAGCACATTTCTTTGAATTGCACTGATTGCTACTAACCTTACAGGAACGTTTTTGAAACCCCTAACCCCCGAATCGCGAATGATGTGCAACTGCCCCTCTCAAGGTTATTAATTTATCAGGAACTTCATCTTGAAAACCGACTAAGGATTCTTGAATATCATTTCTGGAAAACCAAGTTTTGAGAATTCCTTTAGAGGTACCTAATTTGTAGAGATCATTTTTCAGGTCCATCACTTTTCCAATTAGATTCTTAGAATCTAGAGGTTCTCGATCTACCTTAAGAACTTCTAAATAAACATATGATCCGATTTCAATTGACTTAAATTTTTTGTTGGATGTCTGTGAGAGTAAGATTTCTGTCTTTCATTTTCAATTCTATTCTCAGTTCTACAATGACAACAAATCCTTATTTCCGGTTTTGAAGGTGGCCCTGAACTTAAAAATGAACAATTCAAATGCACTGTACCATTACATGCCTCACATGTGAATTTAGATTTTTCTGTGATTTTGTCACTGCATGCGTAACAATACACAATAGTATCACGAACAGTCTCATTCGCATTTTCTTCTGTATTACCCAGTTGTAAGTCCTGTTCAGTGTTATTTGTCTGTGAAGAATGCATTATATCTTCAAGTTCCTCTTCTGTTCGAAGCTCTTTAATTACACAGTCTGGCAGGTTTGTTGATTTTAATCAAGTTTCGAGTCAGCTCCAAATAATGCACGGTACGGAGTCCTTCCAATAATGCGATGCCTCGAGGAATTTTTCTGCCACTGTACAAACCAGCAGCCCAGGGACCAATTTGTGAAGGAGTTATCGGACATCCAGGAACGAAGCATGTTCTCAACATCTTGGTTACTTCTTTCCACCTTATCCCGGCTTTGAGGGTGACGTGGCCTGCCGTGAACCATTTTTCAGTCAGGCCAGTAGCTGACAATTTCTTCTATTACCGAAGCAATAAATTCCCGGCCGTTGTCACTTTGCAATATGCAAACTCCAAAAATATTTTCACCAACTCTATAGCCACCCCCGCGGAACGTTTTCTTTGTAAAGGGCGTAGATGCAAAAATTTTGTGGCATGGTCTTAATAGTTGAGAAGCCATTTATATTTCCCATCAGGGGCAGATTGGAAATCTATCAAGTCTATTTGCCCGCGAACATTAAAATCTTTAGAAAGAATTGGACGCACAACTAATCCCTTGTGGGGTTGCGATTTTTTAAGTTGACAGTCCAAGCATACCGAAATGAAAATTTCGATCGCTCTTCTGGTTATGTTATATTTATTTTTTAAGGCAAATAGCTTTTTATCCCTCCCACCATGTCCTGTATTTCGATGACATTCTAACACATCAAAGTACTGTTCCATGGGTATTATGTACATTGTACACAATAGGTTGGTCAAGAGAGTTTTGCTTTACGACTAGATGTTCATCAACACAAATTGATTGATAAACAACAAAACAATGCCCACGTTTTAGTTTATCACGTTTTATGTGAGGTTAGGTTTAGGTTGGCGTGAACTGTATCGGGAACGCATACTGCGCATTTAGACTACATCGCTGTTGGCAAATTGTAAAATGCCTGAAAATATCAGGCATAACGAGATCTATATACTTCTGCTCACATTTTGCCGGCATTTTATCAATTTGCCTGAATTGGCATAGTCATAACGAAAACTCTATTGTTCGCTCGCGTTTTGCCGGCTTTTTATAAAATCCCTAGACATTTTGTAAAAAGCCTAATTTTGCATTATGACTACGACATATACATATAGGAGAGTACCGCCATTCTTTGATCCGTGAAAATGCCGCCATCGCCGCCATTTTTGTTCCCAGCATCAATAACTGATTGAGTTATGTCTATAATTTTACCGGAAATTGGCAAAACTGTAAGTCTGTGTCAAGTTCGAGGTTAGCAGATTATTGTTTGCGTCAGTTTGTGTCAAAACTTCCGCAAAACCTAACCTGCTAACCTGGCATTTGACATAAACTTACAGTCTTGCCAATTGTAAGTAAAGTTTTGGATTGCCAACAAACGTCACGTTGACGGAATTGAGCTACAAACCTCAAAGTGACGCATATGTCAGAGGAGTAAACATGCGGACGTGGTGGCACTCTCCTATATACACTGGCTCCGCGTTTTGGAACTCTTCGTTTATTTGTTACGTTGTTGTTTTTAACGACCTTTCGACGCTAGACTGCCCCGGTTTTCAGCGATTAGATTTAACTGGTCTCGTAGCCTACGTGTGTTTTCAAACGTCCCCTTCTGGCGAAATATTGTGCAATTTGCTGCAACGAGTGTAGCGTATGTGTTTAGGAAAGAGATGGCAAGCGACGTGCGGGGTCCGCCAGATTTTTAATGTTAGACATATTCAAGCCCCCTTGAAGTACAGTTGTGTGTTCGCGACCCACTGGCGATTTATTCTAAGTCGTCGAGGGCTCGTTAAGTTGAGCATTCATTTGGTTTGTGCAGTGATTTCCGACCTTTTTCGTTGCAACAAGTTAGTAAGTGAAGTGTTAGGTGACATTGTGGGGGACTAAGTGAGTCAAGGCCCCGGCAGGTTCAATTTCGGAGAAGAAATCTTCACATCGTAAAAACTAATTCTTGTCCCACAATATGTAATTCAAGTTAAATATTCACGGAAAAGTAATACTCCCCTTTTAGAAGCTTGTAAATAATGATATTTAGGTTATTTGTAACTTTTGTACTTCCTTAATTTTGTGTTTAACTTCAATAAAGTTAATTAATCTAGCCAATTTTTTATCCGATCGTGTTTGCATGCGACTCCCATTGTATTTTTTGTATAAATGACTCTCAGTGAAATCGATGATTGCTATCTTCCGACGCCAGGGCAATCTACGTCTTCTAAGGAAAAGCAAGTGCGGTGGAGCTCAGAGATATAAAAATCTTGTTAAATATCATGTCCCCGGCCTAACAAATATCGAAGTGAACCTACACCATTTCCGAAGAGTTAACTGGAAAACATTTTGTTACAACAATACCGTAATCATTCGGGTGAGTGGAAGTTACGAAATTATCGTGTTTCCTATTATTTCTCGTAAACTGAATTCCTGGTGTAACAAGTATTATCCTTCTTTCCATTTAATTTGTTATTTCATCAATCCAATTAATCTTTTTCTTTTTACCAACTTCATTAGGAGGTAATCCAAAGAGCGCAGTATCTTAGTGTGTCAACCACGCCAAAGGCGAAACGCTCCAGAAGAAGCTTTTTATGAAAGTGAACATTATTTAGTTCTTCTATCTCAACGATGACACCGTCAAAAACGGAAAACCGGAATACGTTCATTACGTTTACGTTAATGGCTTGTGTGCAGTGTCTTCTTCTGTAACTCTCTGCATGCATATTTTATGCTGTTCTTTATGAGGAAATTTTAAACTTATTTCTTTCGCAGAAATCAATGAAAACTTCGCAATTTTTTTATTAAGAATTGATTCGTCAATCTTTGCTTTAACTGAATAGACTTCACTTTATTTCAGCTGGTTTTATATTATTATTTGGTACTAAAATTTTACTTAATGCAGTAATATTTAATTTTTGTTATCTAATTTTTTAGTTTTAAGTGATATAAGAATCAGAATACTAATTTTTACTTAAACGTTTTGCTTCAAGTTTTTCTGTAATTCATAATACCAACATTAAAAGAGAGTAAGGCGCGGTGTGCGTTACAGAAGCGTGACTGTCTTTATTATACGCCATTGAGATGGGTGTATGCTGCATGTAATCTGTTTTAAAGCCCATTAAATTTGCCTTTGCGCTCCTTTTTTTAAATTACGTGTTGTTTATACGTGTCGCTTTTACAAAGCTTTAGCTTGCTGACTAATTTCTCATTTTCACGTACGTTCTTTAAAGTTCTAATGCAGCTGCATATATTTCTATTACAAACAGTTTTCAATTGTTGTTGCGTTCTGCTGGTTTACTAATTCCTTTAACTATGTAAATTTTGCATAGATGTTTTGTACGCCTGGTACGCTGGATATTGAAACTTGGCTAAAGCCTTTTCCAACTAATTGGTATTCATTGCATTTGCCTGATGTGTTATTTAACACGGTTTTCAAGTCCAATACGAAACGATGCAACTCTTGCATTATTTGTAACCATGCTAGTCTTACGTTGCAATTCTATATATACTTCTGTGTAGAGTAATAATTGAAACAGCTTTCGCTCTGACATTACTCCGAAACTCGACAGGTTCAAGCTCACGTGCGACGCATCATGTCTGTCACAAGTTCACACAGTACGATAGTTTAACTTAGCCATTCCGTATCAGACGTGTCTGTAATAAAACAGAAATTCAACCAATGTGAGTTGTTATTCACGAGAACCCGAAGGGTCCCTCGTTTTTCATAATTAACGATATGGAGGTGTATTATACCGGAGAGGTATTTTACATTAAAGCATCAACATGTTATCATGTTATCAATATTTGAAGAACGTTTTTAAAATGCTTCAGCAGATGGACAACTGTACGTTTAGATGCATTCAAAGCGAACCGTTCGCTGTCCAAAGTATCTAGGATTTACTTCTGTTTAAATATTAAGTTAGACATTGTAGCACACTATGGTAAATATGTTGAATGCCTATTTATAAGGCGACAGGCTCGTATTCTATCGTGAATGGCACTTATAATAGTATAGTCCATCAATCAATGCAGGGTAGATGAAATTTTAAAATATTCCTGTATATACTGCTATGTATTGTGTTGTACCACCAACATAATTTTATTTATGTAATGTTTTGTCCACCCAATTAGAATTTTTCCTACGTTATGGCAGTATTTGTTATGCTTTAGGTTTTACGTTTGACTTTCCTGATACTATTTAGCTTTTAATAATCCTTTTTTAAGATGCATTTATGTAAGTTCTATGCCCTTTAATATAAATTATAAATTATTAGTTTTATTAAATATTCCTAGTTACAGCAAAAACAATTACTCTTAAAAACAGGTCGGGTTCATGAATTATAAAAATTGTTATTAAACTTGAAACATCGTTTTGTTTAAATGAAAACTTACTTCAAAAATTCTATGACACCTCGATAATTGTCAATGTCAAATGACTATGAAAGTGGAAAATGATTGAAAACGCTTATTAGCTTTGTCACAAATACCTGTAGCTGCAGCCTCTCCAATCATTCCAATCAGCTCCTTCACTTAACTATGTGGAATCCATCCGCTCACAGAAGCTCTGGGACAACCATGTAAGACACAGACCCCAACTTAATACTGCAAACTCCCGTCAAGCAGCAAAAAACCTTCTTTTCCACTGCCCGTCAACCCAACTATAGTTGTAATCAATTATCAGTAACTGTAACTGCAATTACTTTTCCTCAAGTTTCACAAAATGTTTGCAACCTCCTCCAAGATGCTCGATGACGTCCACCACCAGTAACAGAAAACGCCTTCTATCCAATTCACAAGATGTTTCCTTCTATAAGAGGCTTAACGATGTCTACTACTAGTGACTTAAATGTTTTTATCCAATTCACATAGTGTTTCCTTCAGTAAGAAGCTCGACGAGGTCCACTACTAGTAAATGAAATACCTTTTATCCAATTAACATGATGTAGCTAACAAATAATAAACTTGATACTGCACCCAATTCCAGAAAAAGCTATTCAATAGATTACTGCAGTTCAACTTCTTATGGTTTTAGTACCATACACTTCATTCTTCATTTATCTATATTTCATTCAATCTTCTATCTCATGCCATCAATTTATTATTACTCACCCCCTTTCCGACACTAACCAGATTAATAAATCATGTTATAAAGAGGGGTCTATTATTTCAAAATTTAAACTTTTTACAAATAAGGTTTACATAATTTAGAATCCAAATTTTTGTTATTATTTTATCCTATTAAGCTTGCCATAGTACGTAATATATTTCATCATCACTCCTAGATACTATACTATTATATAGTATGAGGAAAAAGTAACTCCATCAAAGATACCTTTGGAATTTTGAAGTCATGTGTATCATAACACCAGAAAACTATATTTCATTCTTCTTGATTTTTGTCAATGACGTTATTGACGATTAAATTAAAAAACGCAGTCTTGCAAGGAAACCTACTAAATTTAATAAAGAGAAAATTAAAATTACAACGGAGAGTATTTAGAACAAAATTAATAAAATAAAATTAGCATTAACGTTTGTGTTAATGGAGACACCACTTAAATTGCAGGTTAGGTGAACATAACCTGTAACCTCATTTCAGTCTGTAAACAAATTAAATTCAAAGTTGCCAAATGTTCAACACTCTACAGTTTATACACATTTACAAGAGGTGCTGAAAATGCCTTCCTTCTTCTTGCAAGCATAGCCTCACAAGGCTTTTCATATTTTCGAAGACACTGCAACAATTCTGGAGTTATTAAATTACATGCCTCGGTGATTCTTTTAGCTCAAAAATCGTATGTGCAGGTGTTTTAAATAATGAATTTTTTAGAAGTGGAAATAAAAAGTAATCCAAAAGGGTGCGATCACAAGATCTGGGTGGTCAAAGATCTTTCGGTCATCAAAGAACTGCTGTAGATATTCCAACGTGGTTCCAGCTACATGAGGTGTTGCGTTTTCTTGTTGCAAGTATCCTTGTCGAATTTCATCCTCATGGAGCTGATTCACAAATTCTTCAATAATGTAATTTTTATATCTTTCGGCATTTATTGTATCTTCAAAGAATATTGGTCCGATAATTCTCTGGCGTGAACACGCTACCCAAACGCCTACTTTAGGGCAATGCAAAGAAGCTTCACAAAAGAAATGTGAATTATCAGCGCTCCATAAGCGCATTACTTGTGAATTGATGTAGCCATTTAAGTAAAACCACAACTCATCAGAAAAAAGTTAAATCCAAAACATTATTATTTAAATGTTGGAAAAACCAGTTACAGTGTTACGGTATCAAACGGTTCTTACGACGCCTGCCGATGGGCAGGCACCGATCGCTAGACGAATCCGGGAAATGTGGTACGCCCACCCTGGAAGATCGATAAAACAGGGTAGAGGCCCCAGCTGAAATGCGCTCAGGGAGATGGGCGGGGTAAACACCGATACGCCACAGGGCGAGCGTCACTTAATACGTGTTGATGGTTATCAAAGAATGGGCGCCACCAGCTCTGACTCGGGATCTCCACGTTCTGCCGGAACTGGACGGCGGAACGGGGCGGGGTTACAATCAAGTACTACTTCGGGCAGCACCTGAATAGCTATTTCGAGGAAATCCGCGAATAACTATTTCGAGAAAATACGCGAATAACTATGTCGAGAAAATACGCGAATAACTATTTCGAGAAAATACGCAAACAACTATGTCGAGAAAATACGCGAATAACTATTTCGAGAAAATACGCGAATAACTATGTCGAGAACATACGCGAATAACTATTTCGAGAAAATACGCGAATAACTATTTCGAGAAAATCGCCGTACAATGCCAGCCGAAACCACCTACCTGGAAGGCCTACCCTCCGCGTCTGGTCCTCGCCTCACAGCTGTAGTGGCACAGCGACACAGTTGCCCTGTAATATGTATACACCAACACAATAGTGTCAAGAAGAAACAAAACGGCGATAATATTAATACGTCTATTGGATCCCTGGGGGTGATCTAAATACATACATATATACACAGGTTACAAAACATCATGGTTTTTAAAAGGAACTTAATGATTAAGCCCAGCTGGGAAAAAGCGCTTAATGCCTAAGGGGTTGGCGTACAGTCGAGTCGGGTACCTTATCCAGGCCAGGTGTAATGGGTAAACGTGGGCTTAAACCCAACGGCCGGTCGCCGTTACGCGTGCAAACAAAACCTGAATTCGGGCCCGAAACCTCTGAACACCCTGTACTAGGTCGTGATAAAATTTGCCTGGCGGCACAAACCAACGATAGTTAATCTTAAATTTAGGCGCTGACGGTGCTGTCGATCAAGTGGGCTAACGGCGCGCGAACTGACGCACACCACTGGATTTTTCAGCAGAGTGTACTTTCACTGCACTCTATCACACAAAGTGTTCCGCCCACAACGTGCGATTATGATTGGCACCGCACTGCAGCAATTTGTATGCGAGAAGCGGTACTCACGAAATTAGTTGAACAAAGCAAGCGTCAGTACGCACAAATGCTATTTTTTACAAGGAGTGTACCACGCTCTGGCGTCGCATTGCAGCAATTTGTATGCGAGAAGCGGTACTCACGAAATTAGTTGAACAAAGCAAGCGTCAGTACGCACAAATGTTATTTTTACACGGAGTGTACCACGCTCTGGCTTCGCATTGCAGCAATTTGTATGCGAGAAGCGGTACTCACGAAATTAGTTGAACAAAGCAAGCGTCAGTACGCACAAATGCTATTTTTACAAGGAGTGTACCACGCTCTGGCGTCGCATTGCAGCAATTTGTATGTGAGAATTGGTACTCACGAAATTAGTTGAACAAAGCAAGCGTCAGTACGCACAAATGTTATTTTTACACGGAGTGTACCACGCTCTGGCTTCGCATTGCAGCAATTTGTATGCGAGATGCGGTACTCGCGAAATTAGTTGATCAAAGCAAGCGTCAGTATGCACAAATGTTATTTTTCAAGCGTTACCTGGCTAGCTCGGCCATCTTGCAGATGGGGAAACTTCCCTGGCAGCAAATGGTATGCGGGACTTGGCATTGCGGTGAAGCTCAAACAATGCGGAAGGCGAAAATGGCTGGCTTACTCACGAGTCCCCTTGTCGGGAGAAGTCTGCGACGACCTACCTAGGTTATGCAGAACTTGAGGATATCGCCGTTGCAATAAATGGACACAGCGATTATTATCCCGCACGCTTACTCAAAGAACTGCGGTTATTAAGCTAATAAATCGGCATGTTGCTGTGTTCCTGCGACGACTTGTTGCACCGAGAGCACCAACTGTTTCACACGTGTAGACTGTTTAGCGAGCCCCTGCCGACTGCCGCGATAATCGCGTGCGTCCGGTGCCCCTGAGCTTCATGGGAAAAACGCTCCAGCCAATCATAACACAGAATTTCCTACACACGCGACTTTTGGCGCGAGAATGGGCACTACCCCTCCTTGTCGCACAAGCAGCGTAATTTCTAGAAGGTTCGAAGATCTTGCGAGCGTTAACACACGGCTATCAAAGCACCAACAAAGGGGTGCCCCAGATGACGAGAAATACTGCGCTTGGAGACCAAATATGTCCAAAATCATTATTATGGAATTATGCGATGAAGCCAAATAAGTAACTAAAAGGGTTTAACATACGGGCATGCCGCCCTAAAGCCTAAGTGGCTAATTAAATTACGGTTGGATGCCAAAATGACCTGACAACAGTATACAATTATGTTATTGTAATTTGAAGGTAAGCGCTCTTGATACATTTGTAGTTTGTATAGATGCATATTTAAATCTTTTTTTAGAATTGTACGGCAAGTACCATAACTCAAATTCACTTCTTGCGCAAGCCTTCGGATTGATGTGGAGGATTCGATTTTGGACATCTGCAATTTGTTCCGCAGTTCCCACATGTGGTCTACCACTTCTTGGTCTCTCTGATACACTACTAATTTCACTGAAAGCAGCACAGTACGTCGTACTTGATAAAAAAAGTCCTTTGCTAATATTTCAACGTTAGGAAATCTTTCTCTAAATTCATTTAAACAAGCATGTGTAGAATACTGCCAATTACCATTGTCCATTTCGAGAATATGCTTCGATTATAAATATTTTATGTTCTGGTAACATTTTTAAAATAAATTATTCAGAGATTATTGACAAAAAATTATTGCATAACAAATGTCAAATGACAGCTTCTAATTTTCTGGTGTTATATAACACATGACTTCAAAATTCCAAAGGTATCTTTGATGGAGTTACTTTTTGCTCATACTATATTTATTTATAACTGACATATCAAATGACTTCTTCAAATACGTATTCAACATTAACTTTCCACTTTAGTTCAAGCAATATTTAAATTATATGTTAGAACCTTTCTGTTTCTTAATTTCAATTATTCGACTGAATTTAAATTCTAACCCGTAATTTTACTAAATACACAGGTGAATAAGAATGATGTTCTTTCTAATACTTAAATTCATCTTTGTATTTTAATAATGAAATATTTTAATCATTTTATACATAATATCATATCCATTAACTATTTTCCGAAATAAATTAGAAGTCTTATATGCAGCCATTCCAATACTGATAAGCATATTCCACAAATGAAATTATCGAAGCACCAGAAACGTCAGCATCCAGATGAATTCAATATAGACGAAGTTTCTCCAAATGTAAAACGACTGGTAAAGTCCTGAAGACAAGGAGTTTTCACTTTCAATACTGTACCCTGTGCAAAGTTCTCTCGTAGACGCAGAAGCGCCGTTTGTAATCCATAATTGCTAATTCAGGCTCCGAGGGAAACATTTGTGTTTGAGATCGGCTTCGCGTCTTGAATATTGCGAGTAGGGTTACCAGTAAACAAAAGAGACGTTTTCAAATGCAGACCCGAAGCATGGGCGCTTCTGTAAGGCAATTAGGAAGTAAAGTCCGTTTATTAAATCATTTATCTCTAGTTTTCCTTGTAATTAAGAGAAAAACATGTGATTAATTATAACTTCAATTAAATTGGTAGTACAAATACAGCTGTCAGTAGGTTTTGTTTGCAAAGGGTTCCAAAGTAAAATAAAACAGCCAAATTTTCTCTTCAGATATTGAATTATATAATCAGCAATGCATGTGATGTGACGTTTCGTTAGTATACTTAACTAACTTCTTCAGACAAAATAAGTAGCATGTTAAACAGAATTACATCTAGAAATGAGGGAAATAGGTTAGAATAATTCAAAATGTAAACTAAAAATCTCTTTCCAATTCATTGTAGTTGAAAGTTGTTTGGGGAAGAATTAACACTCCCCCTCACAATTTTTAAATAAAACATGTATAGATGATCAAAGAATAAGAAAACTTCACAAATTAAATTGCTAAACCAGCTTGACTTTTATCAAATTAGATTCGCGGTCTGCCAACTGGAAAAATTCCCATTAGTTAAAATGTTTAATAGTTTCAACAACTAAAACTCAAGGTGAATATTAAAAATATTAATTTAATTTGATTAAATAATAATAATAATAAAAATGTATTAATGATTGTAAAAGTTGCATTAGAGAAGGTTATAGTAAATAGAATGCAATTTCTTAATGTCGGTTTTGTAATTAATAGACATTAATACAATTAAACACATTTTATTAAAAATAATTACCCTATTGAATTTATAAACTCAAATATTAAAAAAAAGAATAAGTAAAATTAAATATAAAAACACCATAAATAATAGTTCATCTGTTGATTTATACCCTAATTTGTTAGGGCAAGAATAACAATTACGTTAGGAGAATTGTGAATAATGTTTAGAACGTTGAAAATTATTTGTAAGTAATGTCTGATGTAAAATGGGATTGGATTCAGTAAATCGTAACCAATTAATACATCATTCGGGGCTTCGTTAATGTATCCCTTCCAGATCAGCTGGAAAATGAATGAAGTTACTATATTACATAATCGGTGAATTAAACTATCCAGTTACCTGTGGTATCTTTACTTTGAAAGGAATTTTGACAATTCTTTGTGACTTATAGTTAATTATTCTCTTTGTTTAACAATTGCAGTAAAGAACTTTGTGACGTATAAAATCTTATTTTCGAGGGCGATGGATGCGATAACCAAAAGCTATCAAACTGAGGAAGTTTCTTTCACTTATCTATAAAACCTTTTCATACTACTGAAGCATTACATGTAAATTACAAATACTACTCTATTTACTTTTTATCTTATAATTTGTCTAAAGAAGCTGTTGTAATACAGTGAAACGTTACACATTAAACTTTTACATTACATTTTATTGTCTTTGACTAATACTTGTTTCTTTTTTAAATAGCTATGGTTGTTTGAAAAATAAACTAACCAAGTAATTATTATAAATACAAAATTTTTAGCTGATTTTCTTCTAACGTAATTGTTATTACTCCATACAGCTGTTGTCCAAAAATTTTTTATTAGGGCAAGAATTTAATAATTATCAATATACTAAAAATTCATATTACATTTCTATTCCTTGCATCCCAAATTTTTTTTAATAACTTAAAAGATACAACTCATATTCTTTCTGAAGCAAATATGGTATACCAAATCAATTGTAACAATTGTGATGCCAATTACATTGGTCAAACTAAACAAAACCTAAAAAAAGAATATCCTATAACATAAAATCGTTGCTCTCTTTCTTTGTTTGTATCTTTGTTCGCTATGTCATCCGAAGATACTGGGCCGATTAAGTTGTATGATGGCTTAAAAGTTTGCTAATTTTTAGACTTAGATTGTAGGCCGGTTTTTATTTACAAAAAAAGGACAAAAAAGTTTTAATTTATTTAAATCCTCTAAGCAGGGGAGCGAAGCGCTGTCGCCGTGGGCTGCGGTGTGACAGCTGCTGTCACCGTGTGCTATTAGCTCGAGTGATTCTGTATGTTCATATATCATTATAGTAGCGCATTATTTAAACAAACCAGGTTGGTCCAGGGGTAGAATGCTCGCCTGCCACGCGGGCGGGCCGGGTTCGATTCCTGGCCGATGCATTATTTTTTTTTAAATTTATATTAATGGATCTCTCTTAAATTAGCGAACCGAAGCGTAGTTCGGGTGACTCACTATCTCAACATAAAACGGCTATAAAAACAAAGCTTTCAACCTTGAACAGAGCTAATACTGAGTTGTCTGACCCGCTTTTGAAAATGATCACAATTTTAATTTTAGCTCGTCTAAAGTTTTGCAAAGAGAAAACAACTTAGAAAAACGTTTAGTTTATGAAATGATTGAAGTTAAGAAGATTCAAAATCTATTAATTACAAAACCGACATTGAAAAATTGCATTCCATTTACTATAACCTTCTCTAATACAAGTTTTACAATCATTAATACATTTTTATTATTATTTAATCAAATTAAATTAATATTTTTAATAATCACCTTGAGTTTTAGTTGTTGAATAATCTTCTATTAAACATTTTAACTAATGGGAATCTTTCCAGTTGGCAGCCTGCCAATCTAATTTGATAAAAGTCAAGCTGGTTTAGCAAATTAATTTGTGAAGTTTTCTTATTCTTTGATCATCTATATGTTTTATTTAAAAACTATGAGGGGGAGTGTTAATTCCGCCCCAAACAACTTTCAACTACAATGAATTGGTAAGAGATTTTCAGTTTACATTTTGAATTATTCTAACCTATTTCCCTCATTTCTAGATGTAATTCTGTTTAACATGCTACTTATTTTGTCTGAAGAAGTTAGTTGATTATACTAACGAAACGTCACATCACATGCATTGCTGATTATATAATTCAGTATCTGAAGAGAAAATTTTGCTGTTTTATTTTACTTCCGAACCCTTTGTAAACATTAATTATCATATACATCGTATATACCAATAATTAATAGATACTTAATTTCTCTATTAAAAATATTTAACTCATCCTCTAAGAATGTAAAATTATAAGATAACAATAAGCAGAAAACATCTTTTAGAAAATGGGAAAAACTGTGAATTTACTAGTCTGACTTCAGTGCTATTTTAATTTCAATTTCAATTTGCCATATGTAATTTGAAGTGACCACGTGATACCACATCATATCGCCAGTATGTTGCATTAAATTGCTTAAAATCAACAGCAACGAGATTGCGTGTCTGAAATTCATATGTAAGGGCCGTTATGGCCTCCCTTCCGCCACGTGGGGGATGCAATCCTCATAATTGCCATATTCAATGCTAATACAAACATAAATTTTGTCGCACGACAAGATGTACAATTACAACACTCAACAAATACTAAATAGTTTCCTTTTACAGCCACAACAAATGTGTATTCCTAACCACATCAACAAATCCAGCATTGTAACCAACATAACAGAAGTGAAAAACTAGAAACAAGTTTTTCCTTTTATACAGCTGCTGGATCAAATCGCAAAACAACAAGATAACATTAAAGCTGTCAACGATAATCAGCTAAACGTTTAATCCAAAGCGTCAGATCATTATGAAGCAATTACAAAAAATTTAACTGGAAAACACAGAATTCCAAACTTCTAAATTAAAAAAGAAAAGAAGTTAGCAAGTAGTAGTACGAAACATGCACCACTGCATCAACACCGACGAAACCAAATCAGAAATTGGGAAACTAGGTCACACGCTCAGAAATACCTGTAACATTAGGCAATATAGCACTAAGTTACCGCTCCCATTGTTCTTTGTTGGACTCAAACCGTTCTCCAATAATAATAGCATATTGTGTAACCAGCAGGAAAAAGAATATATTCCCGGTTGACTGTGGAAATTGCCGACGCGACGTTAGCCTAGTAAAAACGATCAACAATCTCTGGAAGCTGAGAATTCCACCTTTCGTACACTTTACACATATTACTTCCTTTTACAATAAAGGAAGTATTGGATTCACCCCAAAAATTCGAAATTGAGTTTTTAACAGATCTTCACGTTTCAGAGTCTCCTGAACCCAAAAAGCATATTTGTTTTTCATTGGTCTGTCTGTGAGTGTGTCTGTGAACAGAATATCTCAAAAACTAAAAGAGGTATGGGGTTGAAACTTCATATATAAGTTTTATGTGCTATGTAGATGCGACAGCAAGCTTTTGAAGAAAATCGCATAACCGGAAGTAGGTGTTTACTCTTGTGATTTTTCAGTTTTTTTCGATTTTTTCAAAAACGGCTCTAACGATTTTTTTCAAACTTCTCATTTTTATTAGTTCTTTAATGTGTATTGATGTGAGATAAGTGATTTTCCAGTTGAATACTTTAAAAATGGGTTTCTTGTGTTTTTTTTTCTATTTTTTTTTATTAACTCCTATTTTAAATAGAACATCAGGTATATTATTACATTTTTGAATTCAGCTTAAAATTCTAGAGAAAATTTGTCTCTTCACCTAACGCTCTATTTGGCACCGTTTTTGTAGAATTTGTAATTCTTTAAAATTTTTGACAAATGCTTAAAAATTTAAAATCAAATTTTTGGCCAATTATAAGATCACTGTAAACGGAAGTTGTGTGCGTGTATCACACCAGATTTTGTTTCTCCGATTGGAAGAAACATAACAAATAATAACTTACTTTACCTTACGTTACTATTTTTCCGGCTTAGACCGCGATAGTTTTTGTCGGCTTAGGCTGAAAAATTATCACCGTACTGCTATTTCCTCTCGTATTCAACGAGTGCATTTGCATATTGTTTGTTATTTAGCAACGACGCAAATATGCCGAAATCATACATCCTGCGGCCCGATAACATGTCTGAAAGGTATAACTTTTCGTCAAATTGCCATCTAAAGAAAATTTAAAGCACCCCAGTATAAAAGAAGAATTTGTTTAAGATGTCAAAGATATGGGCACACCAAAAATATTTGCTCTTTAAAACCACGACGTGTTTAATGTGCAGGCTACTACTCTACAGACCAATGTAAGGAAAACAATATATCTCATAGTTTCCGTTATATTCCATGTGGAGTAAATTATCCAGCCAATTACGAAAGTTGTACGATCGATGAAAAACTGCAGAAGAAAATCTACCCGCCACGAAACAACATTCCTCTCGAGCAAATCAAACGTTATCAACAAACCTAGCCAGGACTGACATATTTTCAAATAACCAACTAACAAAAGCAAACTTTTTACGCACCCTTTGTAATGGACAAGGTCTAGGCATGCGAAGTATCAGGTACCTTAGACACTAATTACTATGGTCATATGCTCGAAGTCCTACTTAGAATTTTTCCGAGACTAAAGACTTCCAACCCCAGCAAGGGGTTTTACATGCTACCCATCGTAGTGACATGGGATACAAGACTTTACATCACTTCCGAATGATGACATTCTGTAGAGAACCCAACTTTTCCAGAGGCGGTCACATGGATGATGCAGTTTTTCATCATTGACAATGAAAAACTATACGGACTATATAAACATGTTATAAAAGTATGTCGCTGTTTTTATTTATTTTCAATATTATAGATACACCAAATCAGTTGATGACATTTGCTCCACTTGTAGATTGCAAATTCCAATAACAAATCAATCTTACCAGTAGTTCAATATACAAGAACTAAAAACCATTATGCAAAACCTGTTTGAACAAGTATAATTATACGAAATTTTCTTATAACTGGAGCTTTCAAACTGAAATAATGGACAAGTTGTTCTAGGGATTGCCAATAGCCTGTCACAACATATGGAAGAACCAAAAGTATTTATCACTTAAAAATTACTAACTAGTCAGTTGATCATACAAACTACTCCACCGGAATTGCTCGAGGTGTAACTCGAATAAAAAACACAATTAGGTATCACCAAACAAATAGCCAATACCAAACTTTCTCCGAGCAACTAGTGTGTCAATAGAAGATTCGATTGGCCTGTTAACTATTTCGGCTTGGTTATAGATACGCAGTAAAACAGCAGCAATTAAAAAAATATTATAGCACCCTAGAGCTTCGGCCTATTGCAGGAGTGGACTGTAATGCCAAACATACTGATCCAAATTTATAACGCCAAAGCAATAACTTTAAGGATGCATTCCCTAGATAATCTACATACTGGCCATCTGATGAAAATCCGGCAGTTTCTGATTTAGAAAACTTTTGCGTCAAAAAAGGCATTATTCAAGCAGAAGCATGTTTTAACTTGTATTCAGATTATTTCCCAGTTTTCATCACACTATTCACAGAAGCACTATGCAAAGAGAAACAACTACGCTGAAACAATAAACGGGCAAATTGGGATTACTTTAAATGTTTAGTACGTATTACGACACTTAGAACGGACAAGGGATAAATTGGCGCTGGTGGCACTTAAAACAAACAATAGTCATATGTTGGCGCATCAAAGAACCTGTTACGTGTTGAAACTGCTATTACAACAGTGGAGGGTGTTTAGACATCAGCGACAATAAGCCTCCAGACGGCTCACGGCTAGTTCAGAGTTATGATCAGGTTCAGCTAACCTCGACGGCACGGCTTTACTGAAAGCCTGTTGAAGTTGGTTGTTGTATCTATTATTTGTGGGTCATTGCAGACGAATAAGATCCACAGCATCTACAGTTGCTGACGGAAGACTGTTGGTGAGAAAATTGTGTTGCTCAATATACATTCTTATAAAAAATTTCTTTACAAAACTTACAATACTATAATTCGAACTATTGATAGGATTCCTTTCTCTTTTGGAAATGGAAATTAACAAAATTTTATTCATTTCAAAATTAAAAAAATAGAAAATGTATAGACAAGAACCAAATTTTGGCACATTATTAAACAAGAACAATAGTCAACAGTTCAACAGCAAGCATTTTTATACTATACTGAAATACAAATACTATGTGGAGCCCCTAAAATTTCAGAAGAGAGTTACGGCAGTAAAGCTAACCTCGGCTTTACACAATGCCAAAGTTCTCTCATACATAAAAAAAGCACAAAATTACAGATGCAACGGTATTCTTACACAAGAAGAAAGGAAATGTAAACATGACTCACTATGCCACATGTTAAACCATTTAGTGTCCGTTAATTCTAAACTTTGAGACCAGGTTCTCCTTCCAGAAGAAATGCTAATATTTAGAGAATTAAAGAAAACGACTTCAATTTATTTTATTTTACTTCCAGCCTGGTAAATTCCATTATCAGCACGCTGAAAGAAATCGTGAAAACGAAAAACACAAGAAGTACGTCGAATTAAGACACAGGTAAATCGAGGATTTTCAAATCCGGCACTCAGCCGAAAACTTAATTGAACTATATGGGAACCGATGGTTGATAATTTTCGCGGGAAATTTAATTACAAGGTAGCGGCACTGTAAGGAGTTCTAGAGCTACCTATTAAAATACACGTCGAACTGCTCGAGATGTGTAAGGCATTCGCTTTCGTTGTGTGATAACGCATTCCTTTAGCATCTAATATGTACGTCCTTCAAAAAGACATATTCTAGAACATGCTTGATTGTTCAGCATTAATACGAACAATTTCGACGTTACCTGCCGGAATATTCCGAAAAATTTACGTGCATCTCTCTGGGATTCTTAGCATTCCCTACCGGTCGCGACTCGACTTTCTCATGATACAAGTGTTTCGGGAAAGTGCAGCTGATTGCGGATGGTTCCAAGAGGTTACGTTGGCCATCATAAGTTTTTAAACGCAGTCAACAGATTTCGAAGACTTTTTCAAAATATAATGATACGCAACACATAGAATGATAACATCTGAAAGCAGTATTCAATGCAAAGACGCAAGAACTAAAAGAATTGCAATGACTATAAAACTAAATGCTTTTTTCTACGATCGTGTCAAAATGACAACTTTTTGCACAGTTTCTAGTGTCAAAAGTGACTGGACAGAGTTGCCTGGAGGCTGATCAGGTTTCCGTTGCTTTGCGCTGGTTCTATCCCTAATTTTAAGCACATAAATGAGACTGCATTTATGTTTTAAGCCAACGTAGTCAATGGCACTTAAAGGGACGACAGTAAACTACCCTGGGGGACGCAGCCTCATGTCCCAATGATATTACGGCTTAGCAGCAGGGTAGCGACGTAGTGAATGAATCAGACATTAGATGCAGATTGATTTTAATATAAAAATAAATGGTCTATTTATACAAAACAAAATAGCATACCTAAGTCACAAAACAAAGTTCAATTATTGTGTAGATTACTAGAGCGCGTTT
Source organism: Agriotes lineatus (assembly GCA_940337035.1). NCBI lineage: Eukaryota > Metazoa > Arthropoda > Insecta > Coleoptera > Elateridae > Agriotes > Agriotes lineatus. The sequence goes on along the minus strand of CALNHX010000251.1, from coordinate 58,333 downwards.
AAAGGTACGAAATAGCAATTCAGCACTGTAAGCTGATTGTATTTCCGTGTGCGTTTGCAAGCCAGAGCGGTGAACTTGGGTTTAGTAGGTCGCTAACAGCGTGAAATGTCAAGTTGCAGGTTTGCTTCGGTCTTTACAGTCGATGCTTGCGAAACAAGATTTGTTTTTAATATTTCGTAAATGTGAACTGAAATTTGCCTGTTTAATTCAAGATTAAACAGATCTAAATTAAACTGGCGAAATTATGAAGCAAAACTGGAGATTAAAACTGCTTGTTTATGAAATCAGAATTACATTTAGAACTTCTGACTGGATTTCGTAAATTTTGTTATTAAAATTTATGTGTGTTTAATTCAAAATTAAACAGTGACGTTTGTAGTACTCTTATATTAGCACCCGAATTAGGTCTTTTTAGCACGTTGCCATTATTGGCGTATTTTAATACTATATTAAAACACGCTTTGCCGTAAATTTATTTGAATATCAATATAACCTAGAATATCTAACACAATATGACGGAAAAAGTGTCACCGAACTAAGTTTTTATATTTCTGTTACGATCGTAGAAAAAATAGCGTATGATACACGTGTATAAGTGCCAGTAAAGCACTAGCGACGTTAAAAGCACTTGTTACGCTCATTTTTTCGTTTTGCATGCAATATATCAAATAATTAATTAGATTTCACTATTCACATTTATTCCCAAAAATCCAGTATATTTCTACCTAACTGGTTAGGCAACCCTATTAACATCATTCACAATGCCTAATATAATTTAACAGCTGTTAACAAAATTTCAAATTAAATCATTCACAATTTTTGAACAAGCTACAGTTATATGCTTATCAGCTTAAACCACACTCATTCCTCAATTCTTCTGATGGTCCACTTTCAAATTTTGGAACTTTTAATAGTTGAATTAGACTATCTTTGGGCAAATTTTCGGCCATTTCCTTGCTAGTCCTGTTTCGTGTAAGTTGGATCGCTCCTTATGAGGGCCTTGCCTCGTCGGCATTGGTAGCTAACTTTATTTTGGAAGGATTTGTGAGGCATCGTACCCCTTGGAATGGTAATTTGTGTGATATTACCGACATTCGCCATGTCTTTGACGGATTTGATTGGAGGGCCCACTCTGCGTGCTGGACTGCACTACTGGGCTACTTTTCAACTCAAGGTTTGTTGCCTACGGTTTCCTCCCTTTAGCTCCTTAATCTACCTGGAAATGTGTATTCTTTTAGGCTTTTTTTATTTTACCGTATGGAATTATTGCATGGGATCACTTTCGTTATTTGGGGATCACTTGTTCTGTATGGGTCCATGCCGTGCACTTGCGAGCTTGCGTGTTGGCTGCCAATCCCCCATGGCATCTCTACTCCTGGGACGATATGCTTCCGCAGCTGCGATCCTCCTTCAGGGCGCGCTTCCGGCCCCAGCTGCTCTGTGAACGACTGTCGCATTCACCCGCTCCGCATCTTGTTCGCACCTGGTAAGTTTTGGTGGTGTTTTATGCTGTGTGTTTCTCTGCGTAATTAGTTTTGATAGTGTAGTAATTATGTATCTTTGTGTTCGACCTATAGCCCTGATATGATAGTTTTTGTTTTATGATTTGTGCTTATCTGAGTAACTATGGTCTTATTAGATTAGACTACTTACCGGTTGTTTCGGCAGACATTTTAGATTGCATTAATTAACTGCTCGGCCGCTAAAGTAATCACTTTACCTGTACGTAACATCGTGGTATTGTTTTAACCTGAAATTTCCTTTTTCCAATTTGGCCTTCTGTCAATTTTGTGTTGTGGCTACGCTACCGGCCGCTGGAGTATTAGTTTTTTATTCGGGTTAGGAATGAACGCATGTGAACTGCTTGAGTTATTACAAAACCTATTATGAATTTCTTATTGGTGATAGCACCCCTTGTGAGATCTCATAAACTAAATGTACCGCCCCGTCTAAATTTTAGTTGCCGTAAATTTGACTTAGTAAGCCAACTCTCGGGGTTGATCGTTGGCATTTCTTTACACTTGCGCTGTTCGTACCCCAAGCCCAATCTTGGACCGCCCTCTGTCTTACAGAGCCTATGTAATCATCTTGATCTTTATATATATTGGGTTGCAGATTTATCTAGTCATGCTGCGCAAGGCGTGCCCCTCCGCTTCACGGAGACTGCGTCTGTATTGGAAATCAGCTATACTTTTGAATTTCTTGATTTGGTATTTGAATAGTATGTACAACTAGGTGGTTACTAGGCGTCTAACGCCCGTTTGGCTGATTTTAGTTTACGTAGCACTACTTTTTTTAATAGGTCAGCTTGTGATATTTATATGTGATTTTATGAACTTGCTGTGATATATTTATATTGTTTGTTGATTTGTTTTATATGTATATTATTGGTATGTGTCTTTTATGAGTTTGATGTGAGCACTATAGAACCAGAGCAGAAATAAATCCCATTACTAGTTATTGGTTATGCTATTATTTTGGTTTGCTTGGTATATCCCTGATCTTGGGGAGGTCCGACCCAAGGATTTGTCTACGTCGAGGACCTGGCGCCCTCTCCCTCAGTTTCTCTTTCAACTCTGCTGGAACACCGACCCTCTCGACGAGTTAGCTAACCTAGACCGATATTTACCAGCTGGCAAAATACCAAATACAACTTTCGCCAATAGGTAAGGGCCGCTTTTGGCCATCCTTCGTTACACACGCTTTGCGTAGTGCTCTTAAACTCGTTGCACGTGCTTTAAAGGCGTACTTATACACTAGTATCATAATCTACTATTAAATATTCCTGAAAGATTATAAAGCGACGAACTATTCTCTTTAGAGGACGACAAAAACTAAAATAAATGAAGAAAGGTTATCCACCGACGAGGACACCACCAGGAATCTGGCAGAGAAGCAACAAAGAAACAGTACATACTTTTACAGCACTTAACTTTCTAGAACAAAGCTGTGTTCGAAATCTTTAAAATTCTAAATAAACCAAAACAAATAATTATGAACGAGAAGATTAAAGTGGCCGTTACAGTTGCTTGAAATTGTGAACCACCAACTGCCTGAATACCATTTGATGAACTAGCACACGTAGAAATATGACTGGAAAACCTATATACAGCGAAGTTGTAATTATTAAATAGAAAACACTCCAAGAAGTCGAATTTAAAAATGTCCTGACAATTGCGATGTAATATTTTGCTCTGGTCAGGATAGATTTAGCTTATCAATTTTCTCAATTATTTGCTCTTAATGACAGCTCAGTAAGTCATGGCATCCTTTTATTTTGAGTCAAAAAAAAAGATGACTCTCAATAACATACGTATATATCAGTATTAAAAATATAAATTGAGTTTCCGAAATTTCTTGGAGCTCGTGCCTAGGCTTGTCTCTCTGACAATACGCGCCCTAGATAGCGCTGCATACTTGCCATAGAATTCTGAAATTATAAACGCAAATGTCCCTGTTTGGAAACAGGATTCAGGACCGTTCGATGCCCTTTATATGTAAAACCCCCTGGTGGGGTTTGTGGGTCTGTAACAGTGGTAAAGATCGTGACTCACTAGTTGGTGCGGCTCGGGAGGCCATATGTGGAACGAAATTTACCTTGCCAGAAGTCCGAGCGTCAAAAGGGCGCTTTGGCGGACTTTGTTGTAGGTTTGCAGGTCGAATCTTTGTGGTATTACAAAGTGCTATAATTTTGCTATGGAGACCGCCAGACTCCCAAGACCAGCAATTTCGTTACAACGCATGTAGAAGACTCGTTTGATTATGGCGTAGTCAATGCCGAAGCTTTCCTTTTTAGTAGATCGTGGTAATACCCCGTGGGGCCGCTGTGCAGATGTCGGGGTCGCTCTGGGGTGACAGCTCGGTGTACCAGATACCTTCACCGCCCTAGTCGGCATTCTTGACGTACGGTTTCCGATCGGATACTAAGTGTTTCTCTCGCTGTGAAAGACGCAAAAGCCTCTTCAGGGGGTTTATGAATCAGTTTTAGGGTTCACGTTTCGCTACCGAGGTATCGGCTGGTTTATCGAAAATCGTTCACCGAGATATCGGCATAGGTCGGGAAAGCGGGTGTACCAGGAAATTGTGCCACCGAGGTACCGGCTGGGCTGGGGCAGCGGCTTCAGGAGAGTTTTTAGGAAAACACAGAACTCACGGACCGATGCGGGCGGCTAGACTGGCGGTTGGCGATATCGGTAGTGCTCAGAACTGATGTGACTGCAGACCTCGGAGCTTAAATCCCGGGAGTTTAAGGCTGGTGAAGCTGGAGCGCGGGACTCAACTCCTTTTCACGGGCTAAGCTTTTCGCTTTTATACCTTGTTAACCGTCTATCACTTAGGTTATCTTCTCGTGAGGTTCATGTGGAACTGCGTTATGGCAGCTCGCTCGACGTATTGCGCATCACGGAGGTTTGTTGTGCTTATCGTAACTCGCGCGCTTGGTATCCGATATAAATTGTGACTGCAATTAGCTGCGTATAAACACTCTTGTTGTATTTAAAATTAATTTATGCAGACGCTAACGCCATAATTTTCTCTAAAATGTACTGGTAACTTAGATGCAACTCAAAACATACCGTAGACAACAAACTCCTAGTGTACAAAGCAATTTGGATCTACGGCATGCAACTATGGGAACACTTTCAATTCCAGTATAGACATTTGAAAACGTTTTCAACCGAAAATATTGGACATGATAGTATGCTCGCTCTGGTTTTTTTTTTTCAGACGCGGTTATTTTAATAAATCTTCAAACACCTATAGCCGAATAGTCGAACAGTCAAGGAAAAAATAGCTCACAATATTGTGTTCGACTTAATGTACACCTAAACAATTTACCAGGGAGCCTCATAAATCAAGCAAAATTTTAAATACAATTATCTTCATTACCGTTTTTGTTTGTAAGAACATTTCTCAGAAGTCCGAAATAGTTTAGGGAACTATTTGTTAGAGAAGTATGCTACTGAGCATTCTTCTACATGCCAATAATTATATTTATTATACAATTTACTACACGTACTTGTACAGATTATAAATAAACTGAACTATTAAAAAAGTAGTCTGCGATATATAATTTTGAAATAACGCTTTCATTTACAGCAGGTTATTCTTGAGTAAAAGGTTTATTTCAATAGAGTTTCATTCAAGTGCGACAAAATTTTACAGTTTTGGAGTCACAGGAAGTTTCTGCCATTAATTTAATTAAAATTCTGCTGGCATGTTCTCTAAGAGTTATTTTTATCATAAGTAAGGATTCTTTTTCTTATTTCACATAAAGAAAGGGTATCCATTTTGAGACATTCCATAAATGTCATTTAAGAAAAAACCGTTTCGTTTTGTGTTGATACTTGGAAAATTAAAATATCATTCTTGCAACAGCGCCTTATTAAATTATTATACTTCAATTATTCTTGCCAAGGCTAAAACACATTGGGACAGTTAATATATATAGTTGCTATATTTCTTAATTATCAATTTGTTTAGACGTTGCTGTGGAACAAAATTGTTATAGTAAACGTAATTGTTTAAAACCTCTATCAAGAATTGTCCCAGTTTTTTTGTCGTGTATAGTACATTATAAGATTTGTGAATGGTATGGCTTTTCGTGTTTTTATGTTCTATTTTTAATATTTGTTTGTAATTTATTATATAGATATTTACACCTATCACAGCTTTCTATTTATACGTTTTTCACCAACTAATTCTTTTTCTAATATTTTCTCCCTGTGCTGGCCAAAGTTGCGCTTCTCTACACATTTTAGCATTTTTATTTGTTTTCAGCATTTCCATCTGTCTTCAGTATCAGTATCAGTCCCAGTTCTCATTCATTAACTTTATATAGAGTCGTTATTGAGTGTTATCAGGCAGAGCCAGTTGAGTCCAGGATATTATAAAGAGGTGATTACCCTACCCATTCCTTCTTTCTTATGCGGGTTTAGTAGCGATTTGGTTTAGTAATTGTTTTTTAAAACTCTCATTTATCCCGTTGCACTTGAATATATATTTTTTCTCTTTTAGTTTCGCATGCTATTATTTCTTAAATTTACTTCTAAGTATATCATAGTTAAGAAGTGAGACTTGATGCAACTGATGAATTATTACGAACTGAAAAGGAATCATTGCTGTTGTAAATATTAGCATTAGTCTTTGATATCCTATCGTTTTAAAAAAACTCATTTAGGACAGCCCTTGGAAAGAAAGATAAAAAATCTAGCTATGTCTTAATAACTTAAGTCTGTAGGTGAATGTTAGATTGCATTTTGTTTATGAAAACATTTGTCACTGTGACAAGGAAAACTTTACACTGCATTAAGTTTATTTTTATCAAGCAAAAGAGAAAATAAGACGGCATTTACACAACAACAAGGAGTGTATTAATTATAACAGTAAATAAAAATGGTTTTTATTAAGTGTTTTGTATAGTTTTAGAAAGATAGTTCAAGATCAAGATATAATTTAGTTCTCTCTGACTTATGGTAGTTCATTTGCTTCAATGGGTATGTATCAAGTTATGGCAAACTTCAATTTGATCATGGCATGCGGCTAACGAGTTTTTTTAAACGCACGATAGATTGAACAATATATTGCCACGTCGCATCGTCGCCTTTATTTAATTTCGCAAGTGTTTATCAACATCGCTATGAAAAACCCCACCTTTTCCTAGTCTGCTCGATCAATAGTAGTTGGGGCTTGCAAGTAGTTCTCACTTGGAATGCAAGGTGATACAACTCAGAAACTTCCGCTTTACAACTGCTACGTGTTTACTAATAAAGCACACTATGCAACCTTGCGGCTTTTGGCAAAATTTCGGCCGTAAATACGTCTTGTGCTGTGGTGGCTTGTAGCAACTATGCAACAATTTAAGGAATTTCTTATGAAGTTCAAAGGCTTAGCCAGAACTGCATCTAATCACATTAATTTTCAGGAATAACGGAATCTTCTAAACTTCTTACTTGGGGTTAGATATAACTATTTATACATGCTAAGCATGAAAAATGTGTCAACTAAGTCTAGTTGTAATTTTAGAGGGTGTCCATTATTAAAGTTTAGTTATTTAGTAGTATTTCTGCTTAATTTGAATCCATAATTCAATGATAAATTACATCTTCAATCTATAAAATTGTCCTACTCGGAGCGCTATAGGCGCGGAAGGACTTAAGCACGGAATTCGGTTAAACCCTTGCGACCCTCGGTGTCCATAAATTATTAATACGGCGTTATTGCTTAATAAGGTCTGCAAAGTGCATTCTCATCACCCTGGGGCGTGCTTTAAAGGAACGCAAATTTGGGAGCCAGCGCTGGCTGTAGGTATCAGGTTGAAAGGTGAACTGGACAGACTGTGTTAGGTGCCCTTACCACCTTACAGGGAATTTTTGAAGTGGGATTGTTCAAAAGTTAATTGCACGTTGGTTTCGCTTTCACGATCCGTCCCTGCGCGCCACATAAAGCGAGAACGATGTTGACCTAAATAAGTGTGTTGGGGTCTAAAGACCCGGCAGTGGCGTATCAATTACTTCTTCTCGTGTTCAGCATTCTGAAGTCATCCTATCGGCGCTGGCCAAGTGTGCACGATAAATGAGGAAACTATCACTTCCCGTTTTAATTTAACTATTTCCAGAAAGATTATATTTTGTATATTTTTTAACAGAAACTCAAACACGGTTTATGATCGTCGCGATTGGACCTTGTGGAAAATAAGTAAAACACAAATTCAGTAACTCCGTTGTTTATTTTCAGGAAAACATCTCAAAGGCGTGTAGCGATTAAAATTGCAGCGCATATGTTAAAGTCATTTACAGATTTTTATATCATTTGCTTTAAATGTTATGACGTCATCAATATTTTTTTTAAATGACAACATAAAGTTTTTGTATATATTTTCGTACCAAATTTATTCTCTTTTTAAAGTATGTTGTTATATTTACTTTTGTGTTCTTTGAGTTGTTTAAAAATATCCTATCATTTCATTTGTATAAGTATAATTAAGGGGTTTAGTCTAAACAAAGCACTAAAATATGATACTTTCTAAATTTAGCGCAGAATCGAAGCGAGCCCAAAGCTAAATTAAAGGCCGAGGCTTCTTTTTGAAATCGGGGACGTGCTTTTGCAGTCGGTAGGCGAGGTCGCACATGTGTGGACGCAAAAGCCAATGCACCGCGAGTGTCATTCCGTAGCGATAATGTGTTTTTTAAAGTGAATTGAACTGCGGTAGTTATATGGATTATAAGAGAGCGAATGAAACGATGAGGTTTGCAAAAAGGATACTAGTGCTTGCGTAGCTTTGCAAATGCAATTATTGTACAGCGGAGTCGAACATTCGTTATCGTTCGTACTGTTGCTGATTATAGACAGCTTTATTAATTGGTTCGTTGTTCATTGCTATCGTTGGCCTGGGGTCTACTCACCGTAGAGAGCACTCTCGTGCCTGGATCAGTGGCCATTCGGCGAGATGGCCCACGAACCTTAACCTGTTAAGGACCTTGATTATCAGTGATCCCAGTGAGGGCGGCTGGGTGGCTTGGGAAGCCCGTCTTCCAAAGATTCCTTGTGCCTATGTCTTTTGCGGTCCATGCGGCCACCGAAATTGCGGGTTACATTGACATGGGTTGGACCTATTAATGCATTTAACGTTTGGTTAAGGCATACTAGATGCGGTAAGCATCCATGTTTTCAGGATTATTACAGGCACATCATCCAAGGTGCACCGAATATATCTGACGCCGCGGGGGGGGGGGGGGGATTATGTAATGAGCACATTACTGCTGAAAGCTAAATATTTGTTGTTTTGCTTGCATGACTGATTGTGGAATTGGCTGAAATTGTGTTCGCGGAAAAAATAAATTACCCCGGGGCACCGAAGATATGTGTCCACAGGTATAATATTTTAAATAGCGTACATTAGAAAAAAGAGTAGCAGAAGTGGCAACAGAGGAAGTGTGAAGTTGCGAAATTTCTTGGCGACTTAGTGGGTAATTAAACGGCAGTAAGTGAAAATCAAGTAGCGAAAGACTGGTTAGAGTGAAATTGGAGAGGAAAGTGCTGCGAGTGCCGAAAGTCAAATACAAAAAGAATAGAAGCAGATATAAGAACCCGGCGCGCCGACTTTGCAGCGTTGCCAGATTTAAATTTAGTACCTGAAACTACTGATGAGTAATAAAAATAAAAAAAGACCTCGAATTAATAGCTATACATCAATAAAAGAATCTTATAAAAGGACAAGAGTTGGCAACAATACAGAAGACGACCAGAAATAGAAGTACAACATCAATAAATTAGAGGCATTTAAGAAAAGTAAGACAACTACTACAACAGCACCTAAAGGAGCAGAAGGCGCAGTAAAGGAAAAACTACACAACCAGAACACAAAAAGCGAAGATCTATTAAAAGAAAACAGTCAAGAAGAAACGGATAAAATAATTCTGGAGGAAATCCAAAAACTGAGGACAGAGATGCGAGATGGATTCAAAGAAAACAGAAAGGATATTAAAAAATTGCAGGAAGAAATGATAAGTAACGAGGAGGAATGGAAAGCAGAGAAACAACAATTATGTAACAGAATTGACATGCTATAAGGAATGATAGAAGTACAGGAAATGCTCGAAAGAAAAATAACATAATTGTAAAATAACTAGCAACAGATACCGAACACGATATAAAAAAAATAGAAGAATCTATATCAAAGGAAGTAGAAGTTTAGAGTGAATCTAACGGAAGCATTCAAAGTAGGCAAGAACTAAGAAAGAAAATCAACCATAGCAAAGATTCAAACATGGGAACAGAAGTGAGACATAATGGTGAATAAGAAAAACTTAAAGGGAAAAAACTAATTATTGACAATGATCTGACAATAAAGAAAATGCACATTCAAAATAAAATAAGAGAAATAGGCAAAGAGGAAGAAATAACAGGAAGCAAAACCAAAATGAGCTATCAAAGGATAGTGATAATGATAAGTGGTACGAATGAAACCAGAAAGATAATGAATTGAAGGCAAAAAAACTAATAAATAAAGATCAGAAAGGAACGACGACAATGGCAAGAAAATGGACAACGATACCAGGAATACAAGAAGAAAAGTTAACAGATAACAAAAAAATGAAAAAAAAAACAATACAATAAAATTAGTAACGTGGAATATGAGAACGTTATTAATACTTGGAAAAATGAAGTAGCAAGAGAACTCGTGAGATATAAAATACGTGTAGCAGCAATTTAAGAGATTATATGGGAACGACAAGGGGAAATTAATAAAGAAGAATATACAATGCAATATTCGGGAGAAGAGAAAAGAGGGAGAAATGGAAACACTTTCGTAGTATTGAGAGATGAGAAAGATAAAATAATGCAATTTAAACCAATTAATGGAAGATTAGCATATTTGAGAGTAAAGAATAATCCAGCCAACATATCGATCATAAACGCATATGCCCCCACAGAACAGGCAAGTGAAAAAGACAAGGAAGAATTTTATGATGAACTGGAAAAAACAAGCAAAGTAGTACCAATATACGATACATTAATAGTAATGGGCGACTTCAATGTGATAGTTGGGAAGGAAGAGTGATTTAGTGAAGTGGCAATTTAAGCATAGAGCTATACATAAAGAAACATAGACCATACCCGGGAATGACAAATGTAACCAGATCGACCATGTGTTGATAAAAAAAGAGCCAATACAGTACAATACGTAAGAACATAATTATAGGGGAGCAAACGCAGACTCTGACCGCTACTTAGTAGTTGCAACAATAAAATTCATAGATGAGGTGAACAGAGAAATGGATAAAAAACCACGGAGCAAGGACATAGAGAAAGAGTGGGAAACTATTAGAGGTAGCAAACATTAGCTGCTAAAACAGTAATTAGATATGGAAAAACAACAGCAAGAAAGGAGTGGTTTAACGAGGAATGTGAAGATAAGGTAAAGAAAAAGAGAAAGGCAAGGTTGAGATGGACACAAACATGGAAAGCAGGAAATATTTAAGGAGTATTTAAGGAGAAGAAAAAAGAGTCAATTAAGATACGCAAGTAATAGAAGAATGAATGGATAGAACAGGCGCTAGAAGAAATCGAAAACAATAGTAGAAGCAATGATGCTAGAAACGTATGTATAAAACATAAAACAGACAAAGGGTACAAATAGAAAAAACTAAGGGGATTGAAGAATGGCTATGGAAGCGCTGAGCACAACAGAGGAAAAATTAAAGAAATATGGCAGGAACACTTTTCTCAGTTATTAAATGAAGAAGTGGAGGAAAACCAATGAAATAGAGAAGTGAACCAAGGGCAAGAAGTAAGAGAGGAGGGAGTAGTACTTGAACCAATATTACACAAGTAATAAACAAAATCAAAACAGGATAATCAGCGGGAAGTGATAAGTTAAATGGTGAAATGATAAAATTTGGTGGGAAAAAGTTACGGAATAGAATATACGAAGTGATAAGAGAAGTATAGAAGACTGAAAAAAATACCAGGAGAATGAAGCGAGAGGGTAATAGTGCCAATCTTTAAGAAATGAGGTCCAGAAGTATGTAGTAACTTTAGGAGGATAACACTGTTGAACTTGGCGTATAAAGTTTCAACTACGTTAATACAAAGACAGTTAGCTAAATACTCAGAAAATATAATAGGTGATTATCAGTGCGGGTTTAGATCGGGCAGAGCAACGACAGATGCAATACACACGATGAAGCAAATAATAGAAAAGAGCTACGAGAATAACATACAAATGCACATATTGCTTATTGACTTTAAACCTAAACATACCCCAAAAACTAGTACAACCGATAAGGATGACGGCTATGATTAGAACACAAGAGGGAGAAACGGAGAAATTGGAAATACAGACCGGTATACGACAAGGTGATGCATTAAAGGCAACATTATTTGGACTAGTTCTGGAAAGCATAATAAGAAAGACAGATTTGAAAGGGACAATCAACTGTAAGGAAGTACAAATAATAGCATATGCTGATGACCTAGCAATAGTGGCAAGAAGTAGAAGAAAACTAAATGAAACACTCAGTCAAATAAAAGAAGCAGCAAGAAAGTGCTGTCTACTAATAAAGGAAAACAAAACAAAGTATATGAAATGTCAAAGAAACAGAGACACAGTACAGAACATAAGATGGACATATATTTGAGGAAGTGCAATCCTTCAATTACTTTTGAATAAATATTAATAAAAAAATTAAGGGAGCATTGCAACAAAAGAAAAGATATTAAAGGGAAATATAGCTTACTGCAGCAACAAGATTTTAAAATCTAAGAGAGTAAGCAAAAGAATAAAGATGAGAATATATAAGAGCTTAATAACACCGGTAGTAATGTACGTAGCAGAAACATGATGTATCACAAAAAGGAATGAATACCAACTGAAAATATGGGAGAAACATAGTAGGTTCAAAAAAGATAGGCGAAATCGAATTTAGAGCCACAATTAATCACGAAATACTTGAAGAAACGGCGGAAGAAGACATAATGAAAGCCATAAAGGCATAGAGAATTCGATTGCTAGGGCATATTACTAGAACTAACAAATATAAAGCGATAAGGATAATAACCGAATAGAGACCCATAGAACCGAGAAACAGTAGAAGACCATAATGATATGGTGGGATGAGGTGAAGAATGACTTGAAGAGATGGAGGTACAGAACTGGAGAAGAATAGCAGTAAACAGAAAGAATGGAGGAAGCTGATAAAGAAGGCAAAAACACACAGACAAATATGAAGTTGAAGACGACAAAAGGTAAAAGATATGGGGACTAATCGACCCCAATAAAACGATTGTGAGAGCTCCAAAAGAAAGGCAGTTCAACATTCTATAAATAACTGGTATCCATTTATTATTACATTAGAAAAAAATTGAAAAAATGTCCTTAAAGTTCAAATAGTAAGAATAGTTACCTAGGCTTACGTTCATTTGTTATGTTGGAATTATTGTCAAACGGCTTTCGAATTACCTCAGGGGGATGTGGACGTCACTTACACTATGTTTTTTATCTAAGTCCAAATAACTACAATTAGTCCATTAATTTCATCCATCTTTACTCTATGAAAGGCCGTTTTCTAGTTTTTTTAGTGTAACCAATTTAAAATTTTATACTTTGAAAACAAATTAAAAGTTACTACCGAAATAAATGAAAAGATATAAATTGTTATTAAAAACATATTGATGACGTTATAACATTTAAAACAAATGATAACATCTGAAATTTACGTTAAAATATGGGCTGCAATTAAAATCGATTTAAAAACGAAGATTAACGAAGTTACCGAATTTATTCCTTTCTTAATTTCCACACTGTATAGTAGCCGACCTACAGATGAAAGAAATAAAACACAATACATATTTGCATACGATTATTAAATTTACTGTTATTCAGTAAATCAGAGAAATGTTGTGCTTGCACCCACTAGAATTCTCCAATAAATACAAGAGATATACCCTTTGCTGCTCTCGTATTACTTTAAACTCGAACACGTAAAACGGCAACTTCGAGGCCAGAACCATGTTAGAAGCGACTATTAGAGTCCATAACGTTGTACTTATTGAATAAAAATAAATACGTATATTTATCGAGGGATCTCATGGCTCCGATTGCAGCAAGCAACCCTAATTTCCACCTTCGCCGTGACGTCAAGTAGCGTTACACAAAGAAGTTTATGGAATTATTTTTCTTAGTGCAATCTACGGAAACAATTATCGATAGACCCCTAATAGGCTCCCAAACATGAGCATACGGCGCTCTAAGAAGGCGACTAACTTCTAAATTAGTTGCAATACAACATATTCGGCACGGTAATAATTCACAACATGCATTTCTTAACAATCGTAATATTAACTTCTTAGTTTTTGGAATGTATTAATTTAGCCGACGGCGCCAGAATCGTATTTACAAAATCCAGTAGTCATCGCACCGGCACTGAAGGCGGAAAGCTGTTCTATAAGTACCAGAATGGCGGTCTCAACAAACGGAAGTCCTGGAATACGCAGGCGCGAGCGGCCCAGCGAGTCGTTCTATGGGGTAATGACAATAAGTATGAATGTTGTACAGCAGGCTTTTCAATGTCCCACCAAATCTGCTATGCAAACCTAATATCAAAACAAAAAGACGGGACGTCGAGGCTTGAAACTTATAGGCTGATGCCCTGGGACTGGGCGAAATAAAAAAAAGCGCTGAAAATGGGGTAACCCAATTTATTAATAGAATTAATATTGAGATAGTTTAAAGCCTACAACTTGGCTCTGTTTGCAGTGCAAAATATTTAACCAAGTCAATAAAGCACAGAGTTAAGATATTTTATGAAATTGCAATTTAAAACAATAATAAAAGTATTAAATGCATGGGTAATGAAATGCGAGAAGTAGTAATTAAACGGATAAAGGCACACATAAGCAAAGCATATTTCAGAGAGTTTATAATTAAATAAAATAGGCTTGTGCATATTTAACGCCAGGTCAAACAAAATTAATTGACAAAAGGTTTGTTATGTGCAGCCTAAATGAGCGTAAATATTAATAAAAGTACAGGTCAGTGAATGGCAAGCAAAGGTAAATGAGATCGGAATAAAGGATAATAAAACAATGCAAAGAGCAATCCCGAAATTAGGCAACGAAAAGAAAAAAAGCGAGCAACGTGAACTCAGTTTCCAGTGCATTAATAAGACAAAGTGAAAAAGCAGAGCAGTGATTTTAAAACATTTGTATGCGTAACGGAAGGAACAATGAAAGTTATAAGCAAAGGACATTTCTTTTTAGATTTAAGAAAATGTAAATTTAAGATTTATGTAATCAAACTTTACTCCATTTGTGTATATTGCTATCAAAACTAATTTCTAATTAACAAAAATTATCGCGGTAGCATAGCAACGCGATGCGTTTTTGTAAAATAAAGGAGAACAATTGACATGATAAATTAAGAAAGTTTGAGCGAAATTGTGCTCTCCTTAAAATTAACATTTTTGCAAATAAAAAGTGTTTACCAGTTATAAAAAGTGTTGCATTTTAGTGGACACATCACCGTGCACCAGTGGAAGTGTTTGTGGCTTTTTTTGCCACAATAAAATTAAAAATTTTCCAATCTCGTCTGCGACTGAAGATCGGCAGCCGACATTTGAAATTTTAGAACTTCGATTCCGGCACAATTAAGCATCGGAAGCCAGAGATCTGCACTGCATCACATCAGCGGGATCTGCAGGAGCATCCTGAGTGAAAGTTGCAGCCAGGGGAGCGTTTCCAGCAGAGAAATTCCAGCAGCGTCACCTTCCGATTATCTTCGTGCCAAAGTTGAAAATTTTACAAGATAGGAATTAACTATAAAGCTAGTGTCAGAGTTCGGGAAACCTATTAAAATACGAGCATGAACCTTAATGAAGAGGTCTATCGCATATCCAAGGGTCCAGCTACGCCGTAATAATCCAAAAATTGTATGGTGTCAGTAACTTTTTCGGATTTTGCAACGATTCCAAGCAGCAGAAACAAGTAAACGGATAGCGTCCTATTTACGTCATTCCTGTAACAATGAAGTAGAGGTTTTGTTGCCAAGCGATAATTTAATCAAATTACCTGACGATTTCTTGTTAACTTCACGATTTTTTTAAACATTCAAGTAATCGCTGTTGCACTGGCGAAGTTTTTGTGTCATCTAACAGATTGTAAATTTTATCTACCAGAACCGCGTATATGAGCTACTCAAGGACGAATAATCTAAAATGAACTACTAATTTGGGAATATAGTTAAATTCTGAACCCAACCTGAGATAAGCAGTTTTGTGTTTCCCGAGAGCTAGCTTAAATAATATTGCAGTTCAATAAAATAGTAAGAAAGGGGCATTCAAGCATTTTATTTTGAACATCAGCTAATACATTTTATTTTAACTAGCCTTACATTACTGACAAGCAAAAATTAGCATACTATGAAATCAACCTGAGAATTGTGTGGTAATTTGCGCTATTTTAACTTATACATTTTGTACCAAAATAAGCAAACAAACATCCGGGTAGGTCATTGAAATATATCGAATTTCAACTTCATACCTGCATTACTTCCAGCTTTATGGTGATTTTTAGAAAAACACACCCACTCCATTTAGTACTTTTGAGGGGTGCATTACGAAAACGCCAGAAAATAGTTTGACTCTATATGTAGAACGAACTGATTTGACTAACTTTCATTGCGTTATAGCAATATTTGTAAAACACATCTACCCCATTTAACCAACTTGGAAGGCAAATTTTAAAAAACCCTTAAATTTTTTTTGACCTGAATTGTAAAAGGAACTCATTTACCAAACCTCAACTTCTTAGGTGCAGTTATTTGCGAGATATGGCATCCTTCAGAAAACACCTCTTAGCTGGTTTGAACTCGTTGGGGGCGGAATTTTGAAAAATGTCTTCTTAGCTCTTCTCTACGTAATTTCAAGTGTCTGTTACCAGGAGTTACGGTTCTGAATTGACGAATGAGGGCTTCGTGTTTTATACACATTGTGGAAATTAAGTAGCGCATAAAATAGGTAACTCCGTTAATATTTGTTTTCGGGAAAAATATTAAAAGGGCGTACCCATTCAAATTGTAGTACATATGTTATAGCCATTTTCAGAATTTTATAACAGTTTTTAAAATTTTTGGTCAAAAATACATTTTTTAATCACAAAGTATAGATTTTTACTTCCCTTGTCTAAAAGACGAAGGAATCATTGTAATCACCTTCGGAGATTTCTTTAGATCTTCACGTTTCAGGGTCCCTAGATGACGAAAAACAGGTTTTTTCAATTCCGTCTGTCTGTCTGTCTGTCTGTCTGTCTGCCTGTCTGTCTGTATATCTGCCTGTATGTCTGTTGGCGTTATAACTCAAAAAATATTTGTCGGAGGAAGACGAGATTTTTTGGAATGAAACCGGGAAAATGTCAGACAAATATATACAGGGTAAGCACCTTAAAAAAATAAAATTTTGTTTATTTTTCATTCAACTTAGTAATAGATACGAGTAATAATTTGTAAATAGTGCAGGCTTTATTCTTACCAAAAATGGGAGCAAAAGATACAGAATGATTTTTTTACAATACAAAAACGAGGCATAAATTAGCGCGTTACTAAATATAGCGATGTAGAAATTTGAGAGGTCGGTCCTCCGTGGCGCGGGTAGAAATTGCCCAGTCACTTACGATATCCCAGTAAACGTTGGGGCTGCACACGCGGTCCACCTGCCATTTTAATTCTACCACCGGTAACGTCTTTTTTTATTTGAAAATTTATTTAATTTATTAGAAACGTGACGATATTTTTACTCCTAACTTAATTTGATTTTTAAAATTATTTAGTGTCACAATGTCGACGAGGGAAGTTCTGGGTAAATCTGCTTTCAACAGTATACATTTTGAATAGGTTACATTAAAAAAAAATAAAAAAACGGCATTTTCGTTCAAATAGTAAGGATGAATAAAATTAACAGAGTAATTCTAGTTACCAGGTTTAAAACCAAAAAATGGGTTGCGATTACTTTTTGAATTTGACAATAATTCCAACATAAAAAATCTGTAAAGGGTACACGGAACTTCCCTCTCGCGAATTAGATCAATTTGCAAATTAAAAGAATGTAGTCCATCGTGATTTGAACTCCGCGTTCCCAGGCGAATATGTGACGAGAGTTTCTTGTTCGCCGCTAGATTAGCTGAGCCACGGGCGCATTCAAATTCGATGCGTTATAAAGATGCTATATTATTCAGTTCCATTTCTGATGTGTACTCTGTTAGGTCTCATTTTCGCCAATGATAAAGCCTGAGCTATATGCAAATTATTACTTTTACCTTTTGCAAATAAAAGCAGTGGAAGTTATGACACTAAATATTTTGAAAAATCGAAGGCAACTAGGGGTAAAAATATCTTCACATAATACTGAAATAATAAAAGGGACCACTCGGTAATTCAAACTAAAGCAGTTTGAAAATAAAACAAATTGAAAATCGGGCCGAAGGGACGTTGCTTGGAATTGTTTTACTTTGAACGTCCCACGCAAGTAACTAAATAATTTTAAAAATCATATAAAACTAGGGCTAAACATATCGTAACGAGCCCAATAATATTGATACAATAAAACGAAACACTTGTAAAGAGGGGATAAACGGTCGGCCTTACCTTTTGGCGAAAGTTGTATTTGTTATTTTGCCGGCTGGTAATTATCGGCCTAGTTGGGCTAGCTCGCCGCGAGGGTCGCAGGGTTCCAGCTATGCTGAAAGAGAATAATAAAAAAAATAGGAGAGGGCGCCAGGTCCTCGACTCAGATCTAATCCTTGTGCCGGACCGTACACAAGGTAAGGACAATTTCCAGCAGAACAAAGAAAAATAATCAAACCAACCACCAATGAAAAATATCACAGCTTTATTGTTAAATGGTGGATATGTACTATAGCGCAAATACAAACACAAGTATAAACTAAATCGGGCAGGCGTTCAAATACATATACGTATCCATACGTTGTAACAATTATAAATTCAATGTAAAGATATATATATATATCTAGGTAAATTTACAACAAATGCATGCAA
This sequence comes from Agriotes lineatus, assembly GCA_940337035.1. Lineage (NCBI taxonomy): Eukaryota > Metazoa > Arthropoda > Insecta > Coleoptera > Elateridae > Agriotes > Agriotes lineatus. Next base: position 39,786 of record CALNHX010000251.1, on the reverse strand, counting down.
AAATAAGAGATGAAGTTTGGAGCCGAAAATAAATATTACCATGCAAATATTCGTAAAGCTAAATTTAGGCCGCGAAACGTTGGACAATACAAACACTCTAAAAAGAAACGAGGGTACGCAGGGCGTCGCAGAGACAATTAAAATAATGTAAATTGAGTAAGCACGATCCGCGGAGCGGGTTTAAAATTGCGCGTGCACCGGCTCAGAGCAATGCAAGTCCACCTTGGCTAACGTTTTAACCCCGAAGGTTAGCCCTAAATGACGCTATATCTATATCCAAAATTTTCTAATAGGCGGAATCAACGTGCGTTTGCGTGGCCACACATGAACGACGGTGTCCATATTAAAAATGCATTAAAGTACAAGTATGGATATTTACATGCTAATGAAAGCGAAGGCTTGGATTTGCCCCTTACCCGGTTAGCGGAGATCGGCAAATAATCACAATGCTCCCGTAGCGAGTTCACGCGACACTGCCACCGTGGTGTGCCTATCTTCACGCTGAACGTTTGACATGAAAATATTAGTTACTGTTTTGTGATGAAAACAGCGAAGCCCAAGGCGTCCGAACTGTGTTATGCAAGCGGGTGAGTAAAAGCGACGTCCAGATAGGACACAAGTGAAGCTCAAAGCCCTACAAGTTCTACTCTATAAATTTTTCAGATAACGCAGAGGTCAATGAGGTTTCGATCCAAAAATAAATATTACCACGCAAATATTCGTTATGACCTCAATTTAGCAAGTAGCAGAGGGTAACCGCATATCATTGCGCGGCGGCCCTAACAAGAATAACCCAATTACAAATATTAATAAGCTAACGATGCACGAAACCTACTATCGCACGATCCGTGCTGATGAAAACACACATGCCCTAAGTACTAACGGCATGAAACAGTATGATTCAATTATAAGTTACAACAGGCGCAATGCATATTAACTACAATAACGTTTTGCCTGCAGGAAAGTTCACCAGAACCTAACCTCTCCGTTTGCTCCCCTGTGATTGGACGTAGCTAACGAAGCAACGAGGACGGCCGCAGCTGCGGGATGCAGTGCCAGCTATGGAGGTCGCAAATGGCAAATGGGTGTAAAGCAGTTGCTCAATCTTCAGCGTTGCCCACAAGAGTTGCAAAATTCACAGGCGATGCGACCATTTTAGGGGCCCAGTGCATCGGACTGGATTCCAGCAGGTGCAATCGAACGGGGTAGGTCTACTCCAGACAGGAAGGATTTCAACCAGATGGGGAGTGTTTTAACTCCCACCGGAAATGGCTAAAAACGCGCAGAACCCAAATGTATTTCCGATTAAGAAGAAACTGGTCTAATCTTACCTCAACCTGGGGGTGGAGCCCAAAGAAGCGTGCTAAATTCGGTTCCAGGAGATCCGCCAAAAGCGAAAGGACGCAAGTAAGTAGCTAACCAATCATTACGAACGGCCACGATAACGCAGAAATGCTTCCAGATCCCTCAAACAATCTATTCGAAGAGGCGAGCCCTACCAAAGGGCTATGAAGCACTTAGCTGCAGAGGAACACCTACTAGTACGACAATTTAGCTTGAAAAGAAAGCCGAAAAATTCAAAAACCCAGCCTACAGGTCATATGATAACAACATTTGGGCCAGAAGATGCCAAAAAACCAGTCAGGCAAGTTTGACTGCAGGAAAAGATAACATTGCTCTAGCAACAAATGGAATAGTTTAAAGTAATTGTAACACCGGTTGCCTAGCGGCCGTACCCAAATATTTGTAAAAATATAGCAAGAATAAACCTAATTTGCAAGATATGAGTAATTAAACGAGGGGTTGCTTACGAAACTGCATGATAATTATAGGAGAGTAATTAAAAATAAGATACAGCCAATTATACCCAGTTTAAAGCATGCAAAAGTTCCAAAAAGCCACCTAATGAGACTCAAGGCTAAAAATTCAACTAGCAAAAGTTTACTAATACGAGGGTCGCTCCAAAAGTATCGTAACACACTTGCCTATGCAAATTACATCAATTTAAAAAAAAATACCGGCGATGGAATTCGATCTAAGTCACCTGCGTATGCCATTGTAACTGCAGCGACACAGAATAATGCCCTAAATCAGAATGGCCTCTCTGTGTCGGCGCTTTTGATGTCAGCATACTCAATTTTTGTGACCTTGAAATCGTCCGCCATGATCCTAGTGGTGTGCAGAGGCGGTAAATTCAAAATTATGCGCCTAAATTTTAAACTGAACAAAAGTAATCCGTACGTTTAAAGTCCATGCAATTTATATGGAAATGCATAGTACACCATGTGTCACCAAAAGATCTTTTCTGTGCACTCATATTAAATTAATATTTTAAAACAACTTTCACAAAAAAACATAACCTTCTTATAAGGGGTCATTGGCCGCCACAAGTACACGTGTAAAATATGGAAAACAGCTGACTGCACACCCACCAGAACTTGCGCATGCGCAAAGATAAAACTAGCTGAATTTTAAGCCGACAGGCCATTCTGTATTATTCTGTGGCAGCGATGTGTTCCATTCGCCGGAATCTGTCACGCCGGAATTCGATTCGCCGGAAGTCTTTTGACCGGAATGCATTTCGCCGGTTATCAAGATCGAGGACACTATGCAGCCACACTGGTACGAGTGCGACCCACGGATGTATTTAACAGAACGGTATTATTGTTGACACGTTTTGACTCCTTTGCTATATTATCTTGTATCTGCTGGGTCCTATTTTTGTCAAGTATAAAGCCTGACCCACGTGCAAATTATTGCTTTCACCTATTTCTCAGTTAATGCAAAAATAAACTACACTTAATTTTTAAGGTGGTCACCTTGTATTGATTTGTCTGAAATTTACTCGGTTTTATGACAAGTAGACATATAATCTGCATGCAAAATATTGTCATCCTCCAACAAATAGTTTTTAAGTTATACCGCCAACAGATAGACGAACAGGTAGACAGACAGACAGACAGACTGGAATTGAAAAAACCTGTTTTTCGTCATCCACAGACCCTGAAACGTAAATATCGCGATTACAATACTTCCTTCGTCTTTTAGACGAGGGAAGTAAAAATTAGCATACAATCATCGGTTTTTGTTTTAAACCCAGCTAACATCGATCATCCTTGGTATTTGAACTTTAAAGCCGTTTTTTTCAATTCTTTATATGGTTGAAAACAAATTATTTTTTTACTGAAGTACATGAAAAAAATTGGTTGTCATTTATACATAATATGGATGACGTCATAGCCTTTTATAAATATATAAAAATCTGAAAATTACTTTAAAATATGCGCTGCAATTTGATTCGCTATACCAACTTGATATTTTTCTGGAAAACGAACGTTAACGTAGTTTCTGAATTTATGGGCTACTTAATTTCCACACTGTTTATGGATTGCAGAGTTTTCTATCAACTGATATCGGAGAATAACGTACAATAAAAAATTGGATGTATAAACTTTTGGGCACATCGTGCAGAATTCGATTATTAACTTGTTATTATTACCTGAGAAGCAAGAAAATGGAGATATATTTTAGGAGGACGAGATATATATCATTTGACTCAGCTTGCAGAGTAGATTCCAAAAATATATAGAAACCGGAAATCGGATTTCTTTTCCGAGGTCGACTTCCGGTCAATTTTTTTTTAACTTTTAACTTTTTTCTTTATAGCTCCTGCAGTTTTTGAGATATTTAGCTCAAATTTGGAATACAGGTTACGCTGCAGGGCTTACATCATTGAGCATATCAAATGGTTGTAAGAATCTACAGGGAGATATTTTTTCAGGGGTCATGCTTCCTTTTCTTCCCCTGAACTTTTTTGCGGTGCGCCGCTGTTAGATTCTAAAATACAAATTGAGTTTTCTGTTTTGTTTAGAATCTTTTTGTTCTCTTGCAGTTTTTTTGTATCTGCGACCGTTATCGAGAAAAAAAGTATAAAAACGATTTTCTGTAATTTGCTAGACGAAATTTAAATTTTTAAAATTGTTTTAAAAGTTAATTATGTGCTAATAAGTACACGGTAACAATTTATAGATTAGTTCAGGCACATCAGTTTTGAGTCATTATAATTTTTACCGCTACAATAACTTTACAACACATACGAGGGCTGTTCAACATGTTATCTACTTGAAATAAAAATGAATTTAATGAAATTAAATATTTTTTGCCACTTGTAAACATTTTCGAGTCAGAATTGTAAGAAGAATATCGCCACCTGTAGCTTCTTTGCCAGCAATGTCAGATTCGTAACAAACCTTCGAAAAAATAGCCCACACAGTATGTAGAGGTTTTTATGTATTTGAATTTTACTAAAAGCTTTTCCTAGATTGGAGATCTTACTCAGAAGCCTTGGTTTTCCACTCAATCAGGTTTGCTACCCGTCCCGAATCTGTCAGGATTATCCAGATATTTTACTTGTCGTCCCGCGTCCCGGTGCATTGGCTGTCGGGATGTTAAATGTTCCGATTTTGAATTTTAGAGCGCGAAGTTACAAAACGTACGCTTGGAGAAACAAGTAGTTTATAATTTTCAGTGAGAATATTTTCAATTTATTTTATTATTTTCAGTTTATGTAACTTCGGTAATGTTTTTATAGTTTTTTTCTAATAAATGATTTAATATTAATTAAGAACAATTTTCCATATGTATTTTAAATGTATTTGAATGTAACTACGACTAAAATTTGTTTTTCTATTTCGCTTTTTGGAATGTTCATGATTTACAATAATAAACATAAATCATATTTGTTTCAGGATTTGTGAAGTTGTGACAGTCATTACACCAATATGCTGAAATAACGTGCTTTCAGTACTACAACAATAGCTGCTAGAAAAATATACAAGTCAAATAGTTTAATAAAATATGCCAGGTTTAATTTAACCATTGATCGAAAGAAAACATTGATTTTGGTTATAATAGCTGTTCCAAAATGATACCGACGGCCTTCGAGTGATTATAGGGAACAATGAAACATAGCATTTTTGCAAATAAACGTTTGCTTTTAAATTCATTCTCGCCGAGTTACACCCTGCTAACGAAAGTGATTGCATTCGAACGGCCAAGAATTTGGTTATACAAAAACATATACTGGAAAGCCTGATTTGTTTAAAAATTTTTTTAGCTCTTTCAGTGTTTTCGTAAAACTCATATTTTGTGTGTAAAAAATACACTACATTGTGATCACTGCACAGCAAAATGGAGAGCATCATAGTGCATTTTACTTTGTACACCAAAAGTATTAGATTGACGACAAACATCAAAGAGCTCCAGCGGTTTTTAAATAAACCAGGTGTTTTACTTAATATTTCGAATGAAAACTTTTACAAGGGTTACTCATTTCAGCCCCTTAAAGTCATACGTAAAAGTTACAAAACATTTCATAAATAAATCTGGTATTGGTAGAACGTATCTGTGCATAATGTTTTGAGTTTTGTCGACAATATTTGTCATTCTGAATACGAGTTCCTTCTGTGACGAAAATAACAGTAACGAGTAATTAATGAAAGACGTAGCTGAGCATACATTTACAATTGGGCACACTTTAGAATTTGAGCATGCCAGAGTAATTGCCAGAATACCTCATTACTTCCCGCGAGTGATACGTGAAGCCATAGAAATAGAAAAACATCCAAATAATATCAACAGGGAAGATGGCTTTAAGCTTAGTAAAACGTGGACCCCTGTGATACACGATCTAAAGCATTACAACCACTCTGCGTCATACGGCCACGCCCCACGGATTACGTTGCGGATGACCAACCAGCGTTACGCCACTCCGTGCGCCTGGCACAGAGGACTATAAATAGCTCCACACCGACCTTCGGTTCTTAGTGCGCCTTTCACTCTGATGATGTAAGCTGCAAGGTCTTGCGAAACGTTAGTGAATATGGATGCACAAACAGCAAAACGGCCAAATCTGCCTAAGTATCCTCGTTCTCAAGATACTCAAACAACACGAGCCACCAAAGAGCATGGTCATCGCGTGGGTTTTTGCTCGACTTCACAAGGTGCAAGGCACATTAAGCCAGAAAATGCTGGGTGTTCATATACAAATACTACGCGGTCTAAGCCGAAATTCTATGCTAAGGAGTATAATTCGAGTAACCGCGAAAGCCTCAAACAATACATAATGAAAGACAGATATGGAACAAAAGCAAGAGTTGTATGCGGAGGAAAATTTAATTAAACAAGAATGTTCATTTTCAGTAATAATCTATTAAGAGAAAATTATTTTGCGAATAAAAACGTTTTATGAAAGTTTTATGCCAAAAAACAACAAATCTTGAATCATGACCCTGAAATACATTTTGTGGACTATTTCCCAAATATCGGTACTGATAAGCAATGCATATAACAGTTATACCGATGCAGAGATCTTCGTCCTATAAGCATTCTATCTACTCTCTCGAAAGTACTTGAAAGAATAATTGAAACTCAACTACGTTCTTATTTAACAAAGTTGAACCTTTTACCTAATTATCAATCTGGATTCAGAAAAAACTATAGTTGTACTACTGCCTTGCTAAACGTCACAGATGACATTTTTAACGCCAACGATAAGGACAATGTAACGGCACTTGTTCTAATAGATTTTAGTAAAGCATTCGACCTGTTAAATCGTGAAATCTTATTAGCGATACTACATTTCATAGGTATTAGTACTAACACGGAAAAATTGTTGAGTTCATATCTAAGTAAACTTTTTCAAAATGTAATCATTAATAACACTAAATCTTCTCCTCTTCAATTAAAATCCGGTGTACCTCAAGGATCAATCTTGGGCCCACTTCTTTATTCAATTTACACTAGCCATTTCTTTTCTCTTGACACGTATATTGCTGAGTACCATCTGTACGCCGATGATACTCAGTTTTATCTTTCTTTTGCTCCTGACAATGTTGATCTGGCTATTGCTGACTTGAATAACGACCTTCATAGGTTAGTTACTACAGCAAAAAAAACACTGTTTAAAAATAAACGCGTCTAAGTCAACTTGTTTAATTTTTGGAAAAAGCAAGTCTAGGAGAAACATTCATGACAATATTCGTATTTATATAGATAATGAATTAGTTCCAATTTCTAACTTCGCAAGAAACTTAGGACTTATATTAGACAGTAATTTAAGATTTAAAGAATATGTTACAAAGTTAATACAAGATGCGTTTTGTAAACTTAAAGTATTATATAGCAGTAAAGATACTTTAAATACAAAACTAAAATTGATGCTCTGCGATTCTCTCATACTATCTACATTTAATTTTTGTGACGTTGTTTATGGATCCTGCTTAGATAGTGTAGATATTCGCAGAATTCAAAAAGTACAAAATGCATGCCTTCGATTTATTTACAGAATAAAACGTGGTGAATCTGTTTCACATAAGCTCCTCGATGTGACTTGATTGAGTATGTGTAATAGGCGTTTGGTTCACAGTTACTGGATTTACCATAAAATTATCTATACGAAGTTACCTGGATACCTTTATGAGAGGCTAACATTTCGTACAGATGTACATAATGTTAACGTACGAAATCGAGGGTTATTAACACCTCCTCTTCAAAAATACGAAATGTTCAAACGCTCCTTCTCATACAATATTTATAAATTATACAATAATACACCCAGTCATTTTAAAACTTTGGCTCCTTCAAATTTTGGTTATCACATCCGTAAATTTATTTCTAATCGCCAGTCATCTCGATAATTAAACTAAATGTATTATTATTTATTATGATCTCCTTATTTTGAATAATGAATTTATAAATTTCTTGTGTTAATACGACGTCGGCATCAGCACAGTACCTGCGTGTTTTCTTTTCTTTTTTTCCCTATTTGTTGTTTTCTTTCTTTTCAGTATTTTCTATTATTTTTTTTAATGGGTTTCCAAGGAAGATCAGCTGTAAGTATTCAATACTTACAAGCTGACTGGAGACCTATTAACCATTACAAATGATTAACGATTTTTTTAACTTATATTATTGTAATTATTGTTATTTTATTATTATATTGTAATTAATTGTTGTGTATATGGAAATGGTTAATAAAATTATTATTATTATTATTATAATGGAAACATACCCTTTACTGCGACAGTGCAGCATTAAAAGCGGCTTTTAGCGCAGCAATTTTTTAATGCTGCGATGCCGGAAAAGCCATCTTAATGCGTCATAGACAAATTTTCTTATAGAAATTAGTATCTTATTGCAGCAACTTCCAGAAATGAAAACAGCGCCACTTTTACATTAGCACGAGATGGCGGTGCAATGCGCTTCGGGAAGACGGCAAGTTTCAACTAAATATGATAGTGGCGCTGATTTCAGATCCAAAAATTAGGAGGCATTAAATATAACTCCGCGTGCAGGGCAGCGGGCAAGATGGTGCCATACGAGTATTCGACACTCAGTTGTGGTTTGCTTCTAGAATGTAGAAGCGCGCTTTTAAAACTATGAATTCGTATTATGTGTATCGCTATTTTAACGCATAATTAATAAAACGTAGTACAGCGTGATTACTAAAAAGTGGGGAAAGAGCGGGACATTTTGAATTAAATCCTAGTAATATTTTGCTTTCATGTTTCTCGCTGGTGTATCACCTCAACTTTCTGGTTACATGTTTTGACAGATATGTTTTATGGGTTAGAATATTGAATAATTTTATTTCATTTTTCTTACAGCATTTGTAATACGATGGTTATTAGGAAAGAGCATGATGCCTTTAATTTAATGGCTCATTATTGTTACTGCTCATTTGCTGCAAATTATTACTTATAAAGCTATAAATTTTTGGAATTATTTAGCCACCACTGGTACAATCAATTCTAGTGATAGATCTTACCAGTAATTGTTAAAACCTATTCGTACAATGTGTTGCCTACAATACAATCCCCAGGCAATTACGCTCACACTGTGCTACATACTTTCTAACAATCTATGAATTATCATGGCATCATTATTTATGAATCATGTCATGTGACGCCTTGACATTGTCAAGTAACCACATAACCCCAAACTGCGTCGAGTTTACTTGCTAGATAGCATGTTTTTAAGCACTCGCAGCGTCGCAGCTCCAGTGCATCTGATGAGATAATTGAACAGAGAATGTTTTTATCGTTGTCGTTTAAACAAACGGTGACAAATTTGCTATACGAAATCAAAGATATGATTCGGTTACCTACAAATAGGCGAGTGTGTAACTACGAAAAAATTATTTAATATTTAAAGCGAGTAAAAATATGTATTTGCTTGTTTTAAAGTATGATATGCAGAACCGCAATTTCTACAAATGTTTACGAAATATGAAAATTGCTTTGATATGATGACACGTTGATTGTGCACATTTCTCGATATTTTGGGGTAATGGAGCATAAATGCTGGGCTTAAAAACATTTGCAGGTAGGTTTTCGTCAGAGAAAGAGATTGATACCGCAGTTCACGATTGTTTTGAAGGAGTGCGTAAAGAAGTTGATTGGAAACTTTTAAGCAATAAGAGAACGGAATAGTCGTGTGTACTATTGCTGAAGGGAATTACTTTGAGCACATTTAAAATAAAACCCAAATTTTATGAAACCGGTTTCGATGGTATTTTAAATAAATTTAGCTTGACCTTCGTATTAACTAAATTAATCATAAAAATGTATACAAAAATCAGATGTCATAACATAGCTAAATCTGTAAGTTGTCCAGCAAATGAAAAATCTTTAAGGCAATTCTAACGAAGACGATTACGTTTTTAAATCAATAAAATGATAAAATAAATGATGGTTTCTGTTATTTTTATATATTGATATGTGTGAAGACATTATGGTCTGCAATATAACAAATTGTGTGATTATTATCGATTATTAATCATAGTTGTATTTAGTGCGAAGTTAAGGTTATATACAAAACGATAAGAATCAGTATAAGTAAATTGTGAAATTATAAACAAATTTATGTTATCATATAATATGCCCAGTAATAACAGTACTTACATAAAAGTATAAAGCAAAGGTAGGTAAATTACGATTCGATTTATTATATATGCACCGTTTACTACATATGTGGTATTAAATACTAGTAACAATAGGTCCTGTAGGTAATGTTTGAGTTTATAATTATTTCACACTGATTTTAAACTTTTAAATGACATAGTTCTTTCCCCTTTCAATGTTAATTTGTATTTTGCGTAATTCAACAGATCATCCCAAGTGAAATTTTTATTTATAGACTGCAGTGCGAACATTTTAACTTACAAATTTTTCTTAGATATACAGAGTGATCCATTCGAAGAGAGGTATTAATATGCACAAAAAACAGGATTTTTACATTATCTAGTTGGCTTAGCCAAAGAATGGCCAAGATCGTGATATGAACAAATCCAAAGTTTTACGGATGTTCAAATAATTTACTAATTTACCAACACGTGGGCGGTGACCTAGTACAGCGGCACGACGCCGTAAGAGGCCACCATACTTCGACATTGAACTATGCTCTTATGCAAAAATGCCTCTTAATGCAGCAATTAAACCAGCACCAGCACCTTTTTGTGAGATCTGACAATCTGACATGTATATAGTTTTGATTTGTCAAGGTTTATAACGGTGCCTAGGAATTCTATTTGCGATTATAGCAGCAGGAATTATTGAAATATAGGTTTCGCCAGAAGAAAAACTCTGCAGATGTTTTTAAAAGGATCTATTTTGACAAATACCAACATAAAAGACGATAAAACCTTTCACATGCTGCTCCGTTTCTCTATTGAACGCAAAAGTGGCGCTGTTTTCACTTCTGAAAATTGCGGCAATAAGATGCCAATTTCTATAAGACAATATGTCTATGATGCATTAAGAGGGCTTTTCGGGCAGCGCAGCGCTGCAATAAAAAAATTGCTGCGCTATGAGGTGCTCCTAATGGAGGCTATTATAAACTTAAAATGTGATTATATAATTTGGTTTTAACTAGTTAAGTAGGTATTGCACTAAGTATAAATTCAGTTTATAATAGCCAGAACTACAATTTAAAATACTTGCAGTCATTGGTTTCTCTAGATTGCATTACCATATGCAAAAAAATGAAGTGTGGTCACCACACGACTTTCTTTTACTGCCTGTAAAAATTTCAATTTGCGATTTATCATTAAGTATACTAACAAAAAACTTTTTTGACAAAAGTTATAGATCATTACATAATATACAAGAGATTTAAACATTTTATTCCCCTACGTTTTGGAGAAACTTTTGTGTTTGAACTTAATATAATTACACAATATATGATCTTGTTCTATGAAATTTAATGTTTAACAAACAACTATAACATTTTCTGGGTAAACAGAAAACCACAAGTGTAAAATATCACTTCCGGTTACAGGATTTTAAGCAAAAATGATTGGGATCTCCAAATTTATATTAAAAACAAAGATATAAATTTTGAGGCCGATCTATTAAACCATCTGAGAAGACAGGAAAACTGATATTTCATATGACCATTGAATACGTGACTAAAAAGCATTTTACCGTCATTGTAACTATTATAGCTATTTATTTATCAAGTACATAATGTAGGATTTTATTGGACGAGTATTAAAGATGAATTCCTTTTTATTATTTGTAAATTTTTCAGTTAATATAATCTTCTTTCCCGATTTGAATAAAATTATATTTATTTTGAAAATAACTATAGGACATTGACAGGCTGCCGTTTTACTTTACTCTACGGACTAAAGTGGCACTTTATGGACGCTAAATAATACTATAATAAAGTGTTTATGGAACAGTCGAACATAATACATAAAGCATAGTTATGTTAAAACACTCAAAAAAATGTTTTTCCACCCTTAATTACAGTAGTGCCTGTGCTGCTGCGTTTAGGTATCTATGCCCAATATAAATGAAAGAAAATACATTTACATTATATTTGATGAGATTACAAACATCTTGCCATTTAGTACTTAAATTTATACATTCATTTCCACTTTCACGCTCCTTGTAGTTATTCAATATCTCCACTACGTTATTTATGAAATAACATATAGAAACTCTAAAGATGATGGAATTTGGCATTCAAATTTAAAAATCCAACAATAGTATGCCAAACACCTTCTCAATTTTACTTTGGTTTAAAAATTATAAGAAATTATTTCTGAAAATATTAATTCGATCGTATTCCTTTACTAATTGTTTTAGAAACACCAAGAATATTATTACAAAACAGTATATAAATCTCGCTTTCGGGAAACTGTCAGCATCTTTATTTATTTTTAACAGTTTGTTTTACCGACAAACATTATATGTAGGTACTTAAAAGTCATCTTACACACAGCCATACAATTTGTCGAAATTGTTTCTATATGTTTTAAAAATAACCAAGTGCAGGCAACTATGTTAATTTTTAGTTTTTCCTTGCGTTTGCGCTTAGCAGCTGAGTGCAGATAAATATAGAATCGGAGGACACGGTGAGACGGTGACGCAACGGTTTGGTGTGAATTTGCGGGATGTTATACCGGGTGTCCGTTCTCAAAGTCGAACATAGGCGATTAACATTGTATTAAACGATTTTGCCGATTCCTGCTCGCCAATTCAACTTACAGGAAAGGTAATGGTATCAATGGAAAGATAAAATTATTCCGCATCAAATGATACCAATAATAATATTCAAGATGCGATTTTTATTTTAAAATACTAATTTAAAACTTGGGAATTTTTAAATATGCCATGCCTTGCTTTTCAAGTTCGATAGCATTTGTCAAAACAAATGGTAATTAGTTGGCGTAAATCAGATATTTTGCGTCAACGTCTATTAAAATTCTCTACAGAAAAATGAATTATTTCAATGAAGAACGAGTGAATGCACTAATGTTAATTGCCTATGTTCGACTTTGAGAATGGACACCCGGTATATAACATTAATTAAGAACGATTTTCCATACATACTTTTAAGTTTTTACAATGTAACTATGTTATACTAAAATTACATTGACTTTTATTTTTATTTGTCGTTGTTTTATTCCTGACGGCAGTCTTCAGAAATATCAGGAGATTGTAACAATAATGGAAAGAGAAGTACAAGAAATTAGAAGACTATGAAGGAATGGCGAAGAAAACCAGATGAACAGACCAATATTAATAGAAATAGCAACATTGAATAAGAAACAGGAGATAATGAAGGCCACAATAAACCTAAAAGGAAGAAACATCTGGATCAATGAAGACTACCCAAAGCAAATCCTCGAAGAAAGGAAAAACCTAATAAAATACATGAGAGAGGCAAAAAGCAAGAGATATACTGCAAATCTCCGAAACAATAAGTTAATAATCAACAATGAAGCGTACACACTGGAGCAATAAGAAAGAACGGAAGAAGTAGAGGAAGCAATTGGGGAAGAGGCAGTAAGAAGGCACGAGACAAGCAAGAAAGAGGATTATATGGACAAACATCAGAAAATAAGAAAGCTAAGTGAAAGATTACCTCTAAACATAGGAGATGAATAAATAAGAAAACACATGAGACCAATCACTTATACTGGAAGACGCACAAAAAACTAGTTAACAAAGGAACATGACTGTCAATAAACTAGACGACCGCTAAGAAGATGGGAAGACTAAGAAAAATAAATCATCAGATACGCCTAAAACAGAAGGAGAATGGAAAATACAGAATGAAAAGAAAACACAATATCGAGAATAAAAACTATAGAAGTAAGAAAGCCAAAAGAGCTAGACATGTATTAAAATTAGGAACATGGAACGTAATGACCATGCTAAAACCAGAAAAAATGAAATAAAGCTCAAAAGAAAGAACTAGATATATCAAAGATATAGCAGCACTGCAAGAAATACGATGGGAAGGACAGGGTGAAATAAGCTCAGGAAACTATACATTGTTTTACAGTGGAGAAGGAAAGAAAGGAAGAAACGGCACCGGCTTTCTTGTAAATATTAAACTGAAAAAAATACCAAATACCATCTGGTAACGTGTAAGTTTGGAGGACAACTGGTAACGTGCAGTCTGAGACTGGCACACCTTTGAAGCGAAAAAAATTAAACTGTTTTAATTATTTTTTTAACTATATATATATATATATAGAGGTTTGTTAGGCATATATTTTTTAGTGTAATAATAACCGAAAACTTAACGTAAAGAAAAAATTATAAGATAATTTTCAACTTGAACACAAATTGGCAATGTACTTTTTACCAGACCAAGATAAAAAAATTAAAACTTTTGATCAAAAGTAATTTTATTTATTTTACGATTAATAATAAGTAAAACAATGCATTTGTAAAAAAACTTAAAGAAATATTGTAATTCACAGGGACTGCCATGCCTTGAGTGGCAACAAATTCTCACGTAAACCGTAACGTTCCGTCTCACAGACTGCACTGAACTAAAAATAAAACACATCTCCAGCGTCAGTTACCCAAATTTACCAATAATTGTCCGATAGATGGGGCACCAAGAGGAGAAAGATTAGGGGAGATCATTCGCCGAAAAGCGGTACTCTTTTGCTGAAACCTTGAGATTAAAATTTGTTTGCAGTCTCACAGACGGCACGTTACCAGTTAAGGGTATTCAATGCAATAAGTGGCTGACTCTCGATGATCACGATAAAATAAAAAGTAGCTAATGTAACTAGAATCAATGCATATGCACCGACAGAAGATGCAGAAGAAAATGTAAAAGACCAATTTTATGAAAAACTGTTAGAAATAAGCGAAGAAGTGCAACCACATGACACGGTAATAACACTAGGTGATTTTAATGCACAAATGGGACAGGAAGAATACATAGATCGAGTAGCAGGAAAAGAAACAATACACAAACAAACAAACAATAATGGACATAGACTATGTAACTACGCCGAAGCAATGGACATGGTCATTAGTAGCACAACATTTAAACACAGAAGGAAGCATAAAGTAACCTGGAAAAACCCAGGAGGAGAACATGAAAGCCAAATAGATCATGTGCTGGTAACAAAAAAACTGACAAAAAAGGCATACGAGATGTGAGACATTACAGAGGAGCGAACGCAGACTCGGACCACTACTTGGTAATTGTGAAAATGAAACAGAAAGTAGCAATAGAAACAGAAAATAACGAATAAGTGGATTATAAACAAATTTCAATCCGAAAAAGAAATCCAAGGATTACAGAAACAATTAAGCAGAAAAACATTAGAAATTACACCATCAATTGATCTAAATCAAGAATGGGTAAATATAAGAAATACAATGATAAAAGCAGCTGAAGAAACTATAGGAAGAAAGAAAATACAAAAAAGAAAAGAATGGTTCGACAACGAATGTCAAGTGAACATCCAAGAAAAAAATAAACTAAGATGAAAATGGATACAATCGGGACTGCAAGAAGACCATAATCAATACATTAGATTACTGAAAGAAGCAACAAAAATATGCAAACAAAAGAAGAAGCAATGGCTATGCAAAGCAGTAGAAGAAATGGAACACAGTAATGCAGCCAAGAATTCCAAAATATTTTATAGAGAAATAAAGGAACAAGAGAAAGAAATCAAAATGAACATAAGAGGGGTAAGGAATAAAGAAGGAATAACTGAGTATGAGAAAGAGAAGATAAAGAAGTTATGGAAAGAACATTTCAGTGCACTCCTGAATAGCGAAAAAGAAAATGAGAAAGAGGAAATAGAGCAACCTATACAAACATCACAAAATACCCATGAACCTACATATGAAGAAGTCATGATGATAATTAAAAGAATAACAAATTGCAAAGCGCCAGGCTTAGACGACATAGTAGGAGAAATAGTAAAACACGGAGGCAAAACCCTACACGACCATCTGTACTCACTAATCCAAAAAATATGGACAAAAGTAGAAATGCCGGAAGATTGGAAAGCTGGGGTAATAGTGCCACTGCATAAAACAGGGGAAAAAGAAAACGCCAATAACTACAGAGGAATCACACTGCTCAATACAACTTACAATATATTATCATCATTAATCTACAAGAAGTTAGAACCATATGTAGAACAAGAATTAGGCGATTACCAAAATCGATTCCGACCAGGCAGGTCCACAACAGATGCCATATTCACAATGGACCGACTACTTGAGAAGAGCCACGAATTCGGAATAGAACTACATTTACTATTAATTGATTTTAAGTTAGCCTTTGAGACTTTAAACAGAAACACACTGATAGAAATAATGAGGAACTTTAATATTCCTAGTAAACTAAAGAAACTAGTAAAAATGACGATGAATAAATCCAAAGCTGTAGTCAGAACAAGTTTTGGCACAACAGAAAAATTCGAAATAAATACAGGAGTAAGACAAGGCGATGCTCTGTCAGCCATGCAGTTTAACATCGTATTAGAAAGCATAATAAGGAAAACTAAAGACCACGGAAAATTATATATAAACATGACACAAATAATAGCATATGCAGACGACATAGCTATAGTTAGCAGAACAAAAGAAGAACTTGAAAACACATTAAAAAGCTAGATAGAGCAGCAAAGAAAGCAGGATTAAACATAAACCAAGAAAAAACAAAATACATGAAAAGTGAAAAACAAAAAGACTAAACAAGCTCCCAACATACAGCAAAAATAAAAATAAACTCCTACAGCATTGAAGAAGTATATAAATTCAGCTACTTAGGAACACAAATAAGCAGTACAGATAACAGTCAAATAAAAGCCAGAATCCAAGCAGGATGGAGGGCATACGCAGTAAATAAAAAATTATTGGGGCCTAAGAGTATTAGCAAACACATTAAGCTAAGAATCTACAATACGCTAATAAAACCTATCGTGATATACGCATTAGAAACAAGAAGTGTAAGAAGAAAGGATGAAGAACAATTAAGAATTTTCGAGAGAAAAATATTAAGAATAATAATGGGTCAAAAGAAAGAAAATAAAACTGACTATTCCGCTCAGATAATATAAACCAATCCCATCATCAATTTTCAAAATTTGAACCAATCAGAATCGAATACAACGAATATTTTGTGCAATACCCGGGTATTTGCACAAGTGCCATATCGAGTATTTGCGGGAAGAAAAGCAAACCAGCTAGGTACACAAGACATTTCAGAAGAAAACTGAAAACTCTTTGAAAATGAATAGTGTGGTATACAAAGGATGACATTTCTTCGAGGAATAGTCTTGCAATATTCCCCGCGATATAACTACTGATGATGTAACAATAATAAGACCAGTACTTTTCGACATAATGCACTGCTAGATTAAAAGTTTAAAAACCTATATGTAATTAATTGAGCGAGAATAATCAAGATGCCTAAAATGTTATATTGCGAAAATTTAAATGCGTAGGTACGTCTGGACCATCGATAAGCGTAACAATACGTGACAATACTCAAAGCAAATCGAATCGTTGAGAGGCCCACTTATAAAAATGGGATTAATATGTTATGAGACTGATATTTGTATTAAGATTTAAACGTTTTCATTGCAAATAACTTTTTCTTATAGAATATGCCTGAAAGTAAAATTGAAAGCACTCTTTAGTGTGTCAAACATTTTAAAAAGTATTGGAAAAATTACTGCAAGATGTAAACTACGGCTTGAATACTATGCCCCATGAAAACTTTTAAATAAATGAAAGAAGTAGGTTTGATAAATGTATTTTTGAACGGAAACTAATATACAGGGTGTCTCAAAAAGAATGGGACACCGATTAGTCATAAATTCCTTACGTTATAATAAATCGATTAAACCTAATATACCTTAGTACAAAGTCCCTTTAGTAAGAAGTTATGGGGCGTTGAAGTTCAAATTTGTATTTTTTATTTTTTTGTTAATTCCCACAAATGCAGCGATGTCGATTGGAATTTTGGTATACATGCTTACCATTGTGTAGTGCACCAATAGCAAAAATTTCATAAAGTAGACTTGACTTTAAGGGGCACTTTACCTACCTTTCAAAACTTGTTTGAGCTCTAACTTCATTATCTGCTACATTTTCAAAAATTTTAGGTTACTATCTGAAAGAAAATTACAATCCACAAAAATAATGTACACTCAGTTCATAAGCGTAAGAGCAACCGTTTACCTTAAAATGCCTATCAAAAGTTTTTGATTGTCATTAAGACGAGCAATTATCAAGTAGCCATGATCAGAAAAACAATGGGTAATGATTGTAATCTAGTAAACAACAACAAGAAATCAATTAATGACGTTGGTGACACCAGTTTTTTGTCTTTGTGATTAGGAAAATGCTGCGACATAACGAACCTTTCAGCATTGGAGAATTCGTTATGTAGTGGCATTTTCTTAAACATAAAAGAACAAATTCTTGTGGCTCTAATGTCATTAATTGATTTATCACTGCTGTTTACTAGATGACCATTGTTTTTGTGATCATGGATAATTGCACGACTTAATGACTACCAAAAACTTTAATGGCATTTTAAGGTAAACGGTTGCTTTTAGGCTTACGAACTAAGAGTATATTATTTGTGTGGATTTGTTATAACGTAAGGAATATATGAATAATCGATGTCCCATTCTTTTTGGGACACCCTGTATATTAAAATTACAAATGTTAATAAACTCAATTTCTCAGTCTGTACTGCTAACAAAATCTAGCTCTTTCCGATTTTCATGCTTACTGTGTAACACTAAATTTTTAGGCGTTCTATTTCTTTAACGGCTTTACCTATCTTCTGTAACCTTCATAATAGCGCTAGCGCAATAACGTTCTATTGGTCGTAGTTCTGGGACGTTGTAGGGTGGATTCTTGTCACAATTTTACAATGTAAATCCGGAATACTCAGATTTAACGCAAAATGTTATAACTGTAGTTACGTACAATTAACGTCAAGCATTTTCAAATAAAAAATAAACTATTACACTGTCCACGAAAAAACTCATCCATTTTGCAATTCAATTGTTTTGTTAGGTATGCTTTGAAAACAAATGTCAACAACAGTTTACACATCTGTCAAGCATGCGTATTCAACACGATTAACATTAAAATAGTTCTTAATTTAGTTAAGAAAATGCGGCGTTTTCAATTACAAACGAGAAAACTGTTTTTGTGCACAAAAGAAGAAAATCTCAATTGGACTTAGGGACAGTCTCGGAATTGACCAACATATCCAGCGAGAGTAAACGTCCCGCGATCCCGGAAAAAACATTTTTTCACGTAAAGCGGAAATAATTCAAACCGAGCTAATATTAAGAAACTGGTAGGGCATTGCTTGTACCTCACAGAGACCAATGTTCCCAAGGGGCGATCCCGCAGTTTTTGAGAATATAATTTGTTTTATTTCGAGCCAATCATCATCTCTTAAATTTAGGACATTGGCCAACAGGAACTTCTACCATGCTGACAATAGAGCGAATAGATCCACATGTGCCCCACATGGGAATTTAGCTGAAATGTGACAGAAAAAACGTATGGTATACATTGAGCTTACTTTTAAGGCCAAGATAATTTCTATATACCGTGCACTCATCATTGACAATATAGTGGATTCAATATACCTAATCTAAATGATCTGACCAGTTTGTTATTTATTACTAGACCTAAATATTTCATCCTGGCTACACATTCAATTTCTTTACCATTGATATTTACACAGGGAACTTGTACATCATTATTTATTTGTTTAAATAGCATACATTTAGTTTTGTCTATAATAATTAGAAATCACATTCTCTACCTCCTCAACATTATCAAAACGATACAACAGTACAGTATCATCTGCAAATGTGTAATATCTAGCAACTAACCCTGCATTATTCAAGCTGAGAACATACAGAGAGTAGAAGAGAGGCCCCAGGACAAAGCCATGGGGAACCCTAAAATTCACTTACATTATGGTCTAATTTAACATATTGCCTTCTCCTTGCTAGGTATTATTGAATAATACTATGCATCTTACCTAAAGTACGTTTTTTTTCTATAATAACTGTCAAAGTGTTACAATGTTGGTAGATATGTGACTAAAACGCTAGTAAATTTTTATACCTCGCGTTGGTAGAACTTTTTCAAAATTATGGTTATGTGTCAATTTTGACTGTCAAAGTTTCTTAATTTGAACTCTTGAGAAATTTCTTTTTTTAACATGGAATCATCATCATCATCAATAAAATCGGATAAAAAAAGAAAACCAAGAAATATTTTAAACGCAAAAATGAAGCAAGCGATATTAAATTATGACATATCTGTCAAAATGACAATAATTTTTTTTAGTGGAAGAAAAGAACTAAAAACCTATGTGCCAACATTATTAAAACTAGGGACCCTGCAGGAATGCAACTTATCCCCTAGAAAGTTGACCTTGAAAATTATTATAGAAAAAAAATGTACTATATGAATCCCATTCTCTCTAACTTATCAAGTAAAATATCAAAACTAATGTTTTTATCAGCCTGTCCTTTTGCTTGATTAATTGTAATATTTCGCTATTGACCCACATATTATTCTAACGACATATTACAACTTTTATGTACTCTGCTTGGGATTTACAGATGTTAACGGTATCTGTTAGCTTTTGAAGAGACTATATACTATTATTTACTCTGACTAAATAGTTCTCTAGCCTTTACATGATTTACATTACACATTTCATGTCATTTGTAACTTTTTGTTTGTACAATCGAACCCTGTCCATTATATTAAAAACAAGCCTGTTATGATCAGACAGTGCGTTTGGCTCTAATTTTATTTCTAAACAATTTACACTTTTTGTGTTCAACCAATACATAGTC
Source organism: Agriotes lineatus (assembly GCA_940337035.1). Lineage (NCBI taxonomy): Eukaryota > Metazoa > Arthropoda > Insecta > Coleoptera > Elateridae > Agriotes > Agriotes lineatus. The sequence continues at coordinate 19,094 of CALNHX010000251.1, read as the reverse complement.
TATAAGAGTTTAGGATTCAGGGGTCACTCGAGTGACCTCTACGCTTATATTATTTTTTATAACATAATTATTCAACATTATGAGATTCTTGAAATTGTGGACATTAACGATGCTTTAGATATAATAATTTAAGGTTAAAGACCCCTACTATCACATCACATTTTATTTACTATTGTATTTTTCGACTTTTGGAAAATCGTAACAATTTGTGTAAACACTATTAAAAACCTAACATTTTATGTAATATACTAGCTGACCCGGCAAACATTGTTCTGCCCAAAAATAATTTGTTTTTGTACACACATCTTCTGAATATAAGTACGTTAAATCGCACCATACATACACATTTTCGTTAATATCTTGACTCCAGCGCCACCTACCGGGTTCGTTTTTTGCATAATCATTTATTTCTACGTAACCAACGTATATTCTGAATATCAGCTAAATCGCACTATAAATACACATTTTCGTAAATATCTTGACCCTAGCGCCACCTATCGGCTCCATTTTTTGTAAAAACATTTATTTCTACGTAGCCAACATATATTCCGAATATGAGCTAAATCGGACCATAAATACACATTTTCGTAAATATCTTGACTTCAGCGCCACCTACCGGGTTCGTTTTTTGCATAATCATTTCTTTCTACGTAACCAACGTATATTCTGAATATCAGCTAAATCGCACTATAAATACACATTTTCGTAAATATCTTGACCCTAGCGCCACCTATCGGCTCCATTTTTTGTAAAAACATTTATTTCTACGTAGCCAACATATATTCCGAATATCAGCTAAATCGCACTATAAATACACATTTTCGTAAATATCTTGACTCTAGAGCCACCTATCGGGTCCATTTTTTGTAAAAACATTTATTTCTACGTAGCCAACATATCTTCCGAATATGAGCTAAATCGGACCATAAATACACATTTTCGTAAATATCTTGACTTCAGCGCCACCTACCGGGTTTATTTCTTGTATAAAGATATCTTTCTACGTAACCAACATATATTCCGAATATGAGCTAAATCTGACCATAAATACAAATTATCGAAATATCTCGACCCCAGCGCCACCTGTTGTAAAATGGTTGTTCATAAGCCTTCGGGGGTGTGCTCACAACAACTCACCAAAGTTTCGTCGCAATCGGATGAATGGTATTGGAATGCATGCGGGACAAAGAAACATTCATTTATATAGAGGGTGTAACATAAATGTGGGCCGCTACTTCAGGAGCGTATTCTAGTCATCAAAATGATGATAAAAGTTGAATAAACATATGTCCAAAAATCTGGTGTGATACACTCCCACAACTTCCTTTTACAGTGATCTTATAATTAGTCAAAAATTTTCAAAAATTACAAATTCTACAAAAACGGTTCAAAAATGTAATAATATACCGGGTGTTCTATTTAAAATAGGAGTTAATAAAAAAATAGAAAAGAAAACAAAAGAAATCCACTTTAGAAGTATTCAACTGGAAAATCACCTATCTCACATCAATACACATTAAAAAAGTAAAAAAAATGCAAAGTTTGAAAAAAATCGTTAAAGCCGCGATTTCCTTCAAAAGCTTGCTGTCTCATCTACATATTACACAAAACTTATAAATGAAGTTTCAACGCCATACCTCTTTTCGTTTTGGAGATATTCACAGCCAGACACACAGACAGACAGACAGACACCCAGACAGACAGACCAATGAAAAAAATATGTTTTTTGGGATCAGGGGACTCTAAAACGTGAAGATCTGGTGAGAACTCAATTTCGAATTTTTGGGGTGAATCCAATACTTCCTTTATTGTAAAAGGAAGTAAAAATGAGTCGTTTTCCTGTTACAGTAATTTTTGTGTTGAAACTTCAGATTATTTACGAAGAATTATTATTTTATTTTCAGCCATAATGAAATAAAAGAATTAATTATCCATGGAGACATGACACGAAGCTGATATCAGTTACCATTTGAAGAAAGTTAAAATGTATCTAGTGGCCTTCCATCAAATAAACAAGATTGAAGTTGTTTTTCACGGCAAAATGTTATAAAGAAAAATTGCTGCAAATAGTGCCCTTATGGCACAAAAAAAGTGTCATCGCTTAATTCCGCTTTTGAAAAAAAAATCGTGTCTACCCACTACCTACGGGCAAGTCCGGCGGGTGAATATATCAGTTTGCTGGACATATCTACCCGTAGAAACGGGTAGATATTTCCACAAAACTGATATATTCACCCACCGGACTTGCCCTCCGAATATGAGCTAAATCGGACCATAAATACACATTTTCGTAAATAACTTGACTCCAGCGCCACCTGCCAGGTTCATTTTTTTGTATAAACATGTCTCTCTACGTAACCAACGTATATTCCGAATATAAGCTAAATCGGTCCAAAAATACACATTTTCGTAAATATTTTGACTCCAGCGCCACCTACCGGGTTGATTTTTTGTATAAACATTTCTTTCCGAGTAACCAACATACAATCCGAATATGAGCTAAATCGGACCATAAATACACATTTTCGTAAATATCTTGACTTCAGCGCCACCTACCGGGTTTATTTTTTGTATAAACATTTCTCTCTACGTAAGGAACGTATATTCCGAATATAAGCTAAATCGGTCCAAAAATACACATTTTCGTAAATATTTTGACTCCAGCGCCACCTACCGGGTTGATTTTTTGTATAAACATTTCTTTCCATGTAACCAACATACAATCCGAATATGAGCTAAATCGGACCATAAATACACATTTTCGTAAATATTTTGACTCCAGCGCCACCTACCGGGTTGATTTTTTGTATAAACATTTCTTTCCACGTAACCAACATATATTCCGAATATGAGTTAAATCGGAACATAAATACAAATTATCGAAATATCTCGACCCCAGCGCCACCTGTTGTAAAATGGTTGTTCATAAGCCTTCGGGGGTGTGCTCACAATAACTCACCAAAGTTTCATCGCAATCGGATGAATGACATAAGAACGCATACGGTACAAACAAAATCAACATTCATTTTTATAGATATAGCTAGAAGATGATACTTGTATGTCGATCTTCCTTTGGATAATTTGTTTCTTTTCAGTAGTGTAAAATGGACTAGCTTAACAAATGAATTCAAAACACCAAACATAAAGAGTGGATTTTAAGCAAAAGAGATTATGTCAAAATTGGGGGCAGTAAGACCCAGCCCGTCGAAAGGTGTGATTCTCAAACCACCCGTAACTGGAGGGTTAATGCAGTTCAACTCGAATTTTATGGGCATGTCGATCGAACGGGACATAAACTGGACATGGGCCTCTCCTGCTACTCTCCACGTACATCTGGCCTGTACAATTTGAAACGAGTGTCTTATCTAGTATAGCTACATATATAAAAATACTACGTGCTCCTCAGTCATGTAAAAATCAACCGAAATAATTTTTTCAAAAAGAATAGCATCTTGCGAATAAAATTCGTCCTCTGTATGATATTGTGAAACTTGAGGCTTCATTAATTCAGTCAAAGCTGTATATGTTATATCATTAAGTACATTTTCACATCACTGCCAACATAAATTAAATTTTTAAAACATCCACAGCCCTCTAGAGAGTACATGTAATTTACTTCCGTCTTTCTCCTTTTTTTCGTGACTTTTATATCTTGGGTCAATAATGGTTGGATTTTTATCTTCAAACCTAATTTTTTGTGTTTATAGAATTTAGGAGTTTAAATTGACATTTTAAAGACGTTATTTGTTATGCTTTTAAATAAAGCAACTTAAAAGAGGCTAAACTATATTTTTCTGTTTTAACTCGCCAATAATATAATAAATGGTAGAATTCAGCGATAGGAAATAAGATATCAGACGAAAGTTCATTACAACAGGTTTTCAAAATTTAAGATATCTAGGGTGTTCCGTTTAAAATCCAAAATTATCGAATTTGCAAATTGTGAGCACTCTGTGTAGCATTAATGCTCAGAGGCACTATTTCTCACTCGTAAGGCAATTCACAAATAACATACTTTTTGGTAACGTTGAGTATTTTTGAATAAAATCGCTATTATGTCCAAAACCATTAATTTGAGACCTACACAACTTTATGTGGTATGATCAAAAATGATTTTCATCTTATATGGCCATGGAATAGTTTCTAATTTATGAATGCAACTATAAACCACTTAAAAATAAAATGTCAAGTTTGACATTTAAGTATACACGTAGTAGCATTCATAAATTAGGAACTAGGTACATATACCATAGCCATACTAGATGAAAATTATTTTTGATCATACTTTATTATACCAAACTATAGGGCATTCTATTTAAAAAAGAGAGAGTAAGTTTGGTACGCCACACTTTTGTGAGCCACCTTGTACAATAAAAACATTTTACTAATGTGCATCATTTTAGTATCTACAACTTTTATCTAGACAAATGTTATGTAACTCTCATACTTTTAGAACAATCTTCCAGCCCCGCATCGTTGCCGGGCCCTGTATATACAGGGTGTAACTGAAATGGCTGTCCATATTGTAGTGACTGAATTTACGCCACAAATAGACAAAAAAGGTTCATATAAACATAAGTTCAATTCCCAACCTTTGCAGAGATATTAGAGAGGATTTTTGTTGTTTCACTGAAAATTCAGAATAAATCTCCAAATGAAACTTGACAAACCTTTACTACCTACCGGTAGACTTATTTGTGATTTTCTTTGTACGGGTTTAAGGGGTTAAGTAAAACAGGCTTCCCAATAAATGTCTTATCTACTTTCTTGTTGGTTCAAAATCTCGAATAAATACATTATGCGGGTTGCTATATTTAGTCTTTTAAAACCAAACGTAAACACTATATGAACTTGATACCAAAGAGCATATATGCTCTTTGTTGATACGTAAAAGCTGACCTCACTTGCGCGCGAAGTTTGCAAGACGCGATAAAATGTACCTACGTGTGTAAACATTTGCTTTAAAAATAACGTATTCTGTTTTAGCGTTCTCCTTGTGTCCTTGTTCGAAGTGAACAAAACAGTTGTGGGTGTTGTTACAGACAAGTGCAGAAGTGTTAACTACTGGATAATCATTTTTATTAGCAACAAGAAGGAATGTAAGTGCAATTGTTTTTTATTTAATAAACCTCGTGGTTCACAATGTTAGTGCGTTACATGTTTGTGTGTTCTTTATTGACGTTGAAACAATTTTTTTTATATTTTGCGTTTAGAATAACTCCATTATACGCCCAGTCGGTCTTATTTTGTTCATGCATTCCTTGTGGTGTGAGTTGATGTATCTACTGATTAGTGTATTAACAATAATTTCTAAATTAGCATTATTTTGGAGATTTACATGCCAAATTGCTGATAGAAATTATTATTAATTATTCATGAGCACCGAGTACGCAGCTACTCGTTGCAGTCCTAGTTCAGGGTTATCATCATCGTTTAAGTTGTTCCTAAACCATTCAGAATAGATTTGACGTGCAATAAAATCTCGTAGGAAAATTTGGTGATTCATATGAATTTTATAAGGAAAAAGCTTTAAATCTTTTTTTAACATTGTACTTATGGCAATTTCCATAAGATAAATTAATTTGTTGGCTTAATCTTCTTACTGAAGTTGAAGGATTAGTCTCAATAATGTTTTGTGCATTATCAATAACCTCTTGCGTTCTTCGGATTGGATGTCCAGACCACGGTTTTCTTGCTACACTACCTGTTTGTCTAAAATTTCTGATTAGTCTATGAATGATTTCATATATCACTTGAGAAGAATGCATTTCGAATTCAGCCGGAAAACGCTCTATAAATTAATTGCAACATTCTTGTTTAGAATATTCCCATACGCCGTCATCAGTTTTATGTCCATTACGAAAATATACTTCTAACAAGAACGACAGTTTTGATATGTCTCTGAAGTTTATTTATTTCTATTCGTATTTATTTATTTATTTATTCAATTTATTTAATTTATTTATTCAATTTATTCATTCATTCATTCATTCATTGACCGATAACTACAAGCATGTATGGAGGTTTAAAATAAATAATTAATAACATCAAATAATTTTTCTAAACTATTCCTTGACATGCTTAATTTTAATTCTTTATTGTACTAATTCTTTGTTGTATATATATATTTAAACTTTCTTTTTGAGTTTTGTGTTACCTTTTAAATCCATAATTATAATACAATTGAGATTTGCAAATTTTGAATTAAGATTTTATTTTAACAGCACCATCATCTACTTGGGGAGTACCACCGATCATTGCAAGAAATGAGCAGCAGTTAACTCTCAAAATTTTGAAATGCGTGCCACTTGGTCAGTTTACTGGAAATGAAATCTATGATGATGATTTTGGATGCTACATTGTTCAACTACCTAGTAAAATTGACAGACTGTAATTATGCATCTTCTGAGACATCGTTATGACGTTATCCCATTCAACTGGTAAGTGTTTACAGTTGTATAACTAGTTTTATGATTTTTGTTTTTTTTATAGTCGGTGGCAGGTGGCACTAGAAATGTTGCATGATTTATATATCAACTGACATCAATCAATATACGTTTCAAAGCAAAGCAAATATGTAATTGAAATAAACATTATGGAAAAAAGACCATTTCAAAGTGTATCATTGGTTGCTGTCTAAAATTTAGATAAGTCGCTGAAATTATATTTAGTTTCTAATGGCACAAACTGTACTGTATGTCATTCCTGAATGCTTAAATTTCAAACAAGTCGGACTAAACCGATAAAAAAATTGTGTTAATTGTTGTAATTTTGCACACTTACACCGGGTCTTTCCATTTAAAATGCAGAAACTCTAGAGTTTGATACATTATTGAAAAGTGTTGTGGGTTTTATGAACTATTTTTTTAGAGATGCTTGGTTTTTTAATGTTTTTTTATTTTTGAAAGTTTGCATCCATAACATCAAATTATTTTTAGGAATTTGCTTCAGAATTGGCATTTAAACTTATGAATTGCTAAAAATATTTGTAAAGCATTATTTACTTTCTCGTAAATATGGAGGAAACGGTCGTTTTTCTAAAATTATATTTTTTCTACGATCCTGTCAAAATGACCACTTTTTGCACAGTTTCTAGTGTCAAAAGCGACGTTTGTAGCACTCTTAATATTAGCGCCCGAAATACGTGTTTTTTGCACGTTGCCATTGGTGGCGTGTTTTCGCTTTGCCGTAAGTTTGAATGCCAACATAACCCAGAATATCTAACACAATGTGACCGAACTAAGTTTTTATATTGCTGTTCGATCGTAGAAAAAATAGCATCACTAGCGACGTTAAAAGCACTCTGCTTTGCGTCGTGCTCTTAAACTCATCGCACGTGCTTTAAAGGCGTCCTTATACACTAGTAATAAAATAGCATAATATACCTACTATTTTTCACTACCTTCTTTGCAAGTGATCCTTATACTATCAGATTTAAGGGATGTAGGAAACATCTACAAAAATTGTTACGGTTTCCATAACAATGTACTTACTTTCCTAGAGAAATAAATTATTTACATCCCGCATTTATTACAACTTGACAGGATGCCATGTCTGCCATTTGGTTAACTCGAAGAAAACCATTATCCCTCGTACTATTATCCATTTTTAATCAGAATTTATTCACAACGCTCACAAAACAGCACTCGCAATCGTATTCACGCCGTGCGGTTTTTTTGGTTCGGTGAGATTGCTAACTCGCTACGCTTAAGCAAACTCTCACCTCACCAAAAAACATCACTTTCATCTCTTGTTGTAAAATATACTAATTTTCACCTATGGATTTAAAAAAATATGCCTTTTTTTCATTCCTTTGTTTCCTTAAAATAAAATCAAGTGTATTTTATACATTTTTGATATTCTTAATAATTATTGACCAACTGAATTCAAAATTGTCTTTGCACAGTATCTGTTCATCTCAGAAATCAAGTATTGAAACACATTCATAAGCCAAACAATACACACTTACTTTTCACTAATCTTCTCGATTTTTAGAGTTTCTGTTGTTGAGGTGGAATCACTTTGTATCTTGCGGGTGTTTTGTTGTTCAGAATAAGATGTTTTTTAATGAAACATCGGGTCTGCGTTGTAGTCTTTAATTAGTTGAAAGGGGTCTTAATAAGTTCAATAAACATTTCAAAGGGGCCTTAACGAGTTCAAAAACGTTATATTTAATTTGCAGATCCTGCATCAAATGCTATTGCCAAAGAAAAAAAGATGAGACTACTCAAAAAGAAGTGACTGCCAAGGATACCAAGCGAAAAAGCCATAAGTGTTTATTTTGCGGCAAGTTAAGTGCAACTTTGTCTCGCCATATCATCCTGATGCATGGCAATGGACCACGCGTTACACTCCCACAAGAAAAACATCCATTGTTGTTGATAAAGGTACACACCCCATAATTGAATACACCTGTGCAAAAAGGAGGCAGCTCCATTTTTACAAAATTTTCAGGGGAGCAATGTGAAAGTAAATTCTGAATTTAGAAGATATTTTTCATTTTCACATCAAAGTTGGTCTTATATCTTTCAATTTCCCGGAAATTACACTTTTTTTGTCCCATACCAAAATAATATTTCAGAAAAAGAAATTGGAGCTACCTCTTTTTTGCTCCGGATAACCATATTTGGTAGTACAAAAAATAACATCTAAAAACGTCGGTAAAAAACTATTTGTATTTATTCATTAAATATACATAATTGATTTCGGAGGGTTCCACAGCCATTGTCGCTAAGTAACAAAGTATATATTGTTATAACCACTATTACGTTAAACTTGCATCAGCATCCGGAATATTTAATATACTTAGCTTTTAATTATTCCGTTCTTGTCCCTCACACTTAAGCTTCTCGTAGAACCACATACACTCTAGTGAAACATACTTTCTTGCAAGTTTTTGTACTCGAAGCGGTAAAAACCAGAACTATTTCGGTGCAAAAAGGGGGTAGCTCCGGAGCTGCCTCCTTTTTGGGCCAAATCAGTATTGGGTTTTAAGAATATTTTCTATCTTATCCTCGTATAAAACATCGGAGCTGCATCCTTTTTGTACCAATCGAACCGATTTTTTTCACTTTACTAATGTCATTAAAAACCCTAAAACGTATAAAATGTGGAGCTGTCTCCTTTTTGCACCGTCTTCACACTGTCTTCAATTGTTCTACAATAATTGCTCAGCTCTATCTTCAGTGTGCAGTTTATTTTAAGCATTGTTATATTTTCTTCATAGTAATTCGTAACTGCTTTACATTGATTACACTTGCATGTAAATTTTGTACTTCTACTGTGCGTTTTTTAAAAAATTTATATATATTCTGAAATGTTCCAGATTCGAATGTTGACGGTGGTTGTTCAATTTTGAAGACCCCTGAGAGTGAAAACTTCAGGACAGGTATTACGAGTGACTCTTCACCAAGTCCATCAGCCTCCGAAATTAGAATGCAAATGAAAAAGCGTCCTTGCAGTGTCACTGATTGCAGAAAAGATTGATGCCATTGGTCAAAACAAGAGGATGCTAAATTGTTGAAGCACTTTAAACACCTACTAATACAAGGAGACAAACCTTCTAAAGCAGCACTACAAAATGTTCTTAAGGCAAATAAGAATGTCTTCGTTGGCAGAACATACCAAAAAACTTATGCACAGTTAGTGTACTTTATTCGAAAAATACCTTAAAACTAACAAATCTAAAGTCTCTTAAACCTGAGCATAATCTCTTACATTTAAGATGCATATTTATTTATTTATTTAGAAACTGCAATTTTGCTCATAAATTTTTGGTGTATAGCATGTCTGCCTTTTGTATTATTCACATCTGTGGTTGTAGTAGTAAGTGCTTACTGTTAAGTAATTAGACGGAGGGCCTGCTACAAATATAGTTGCGTCATTTTATTAAGAAAATATTCCTTGCAATTATATTCTCTTAATATCGCCGATAATTGATTTGGATGTTGGCCTGGTTTTCGATGGTGGGGAGGGCTGCAGCAGTGGTGCAAAGGGGTAGAGAAGAGATCAGCTAGGGTGGCCTGAAATTCGTGTTATATATTGGGCAGTACTGAAGTATATTATTGGTGGCAGTGTCGGTGTATGTCCAATTTGAGGTTAGCAGGTTAGGTTGTGTTTGTTATTTAACACAGACTGACACAAAACCTAACCTAATCTCGAATTTGACATACACTGACAGTGCCACCAACAATACACTTCAAAACTGCCAAACTTATGACACATGTCACAGGCGACGCTGATTATAAATTGATTTGATCTCTTGGTAAACTCGATCCACTATAGTCCCGGATTGTCAATGTCAAAATCCAATTTAAAAAATCCCGTATATCATGGTTAATACTTTTAAGTCAAGCTCTGGGTAACTAGAAACAATTAATTAAGTTACTAATGTCAAAACTATAAATTATAGGTTATTTTTCGAAGTGAAATTAAGCAAAAATAAATAAAAGTTGCCAGGTAACAAAAACCCAATTTTTCAAAATTACGGTTTTGCGTTGTCCAACCTAGTAGTAACAAAAAAAACCAATCGAAATTCAACAGTGCTACCACAAAACATCATTTTTAACAATCCGGGACCATAGTGAACAGAGTACATTTCAATTTCTTATGGTCCTTGAGAAAGGTATCCCCAGTAGGTCATGTTTAGTTATGTGAAAATGACCTCACAGACATGTCACGTTTACTTTTCAAATTAGGTTATACTTTTTTACATTTGACAAATACCGGTATAGCTAAAAATATTTGTCAAACGTCAAAAATTATAACCTAATTTACAAGTATATACCTGACATTTTGTCAGGTCGGTATCACATAACCAAACATGACTTACTGGGGATACTTTTCTCAAGGACCATAAGATATGGAATTATCTCTACCCCTTTTGCGCCCCTGTCGTAGCTCTTTCGACCACTGGAATCCAGACAGACTTCCCAACCAAATATCAGCAATGGAATATTTTCTTGATGAAATGACTTAACAAATTTTGTCGCTGGCTCTTACACGAAATATGTAACATCTCATATCAACTGCTACTGCCTATGCACGCTTAATAGTTTACTAGAAAATGTAATTTATAGATTTTTATGTACTAGCTTAATTATACAGGGTTATCAGTTGGATTAGGGATAATTCAAAATGTATGTATGATATTCAGAGATAATGCCATCATCATATGCACAAAACAGGAGTTCTACATGATCTAGTTAGGTGAGCCAATTTTCTGCCCAAGATCATGAAACGAGTGTACAAAATGGTACATACAATCCAGCAGTATGTGCAGTGCATTTTGTGCTATGAACAATTTATTCCAAAGTGTAACGTGTGCGAGTTTTGATTGAGTGTGGTGTCAGAGAAGCAGCTAAATACGATGGCATGCGATGGTATCAGTCGTTTGAGGAAGACTACAGTGTTTCTGATATTCAAATGCTGTCGTATGCCTTAAACGACTGTTACCATCGTACTTAGGTGCTGTTCTGATACCGAAGTCACGTCTAAACCGTCTTTTAACACGTGCAACACTTTGGAATTGTTCATACCACAAAACGCATTGCACACGCTGTTCGATTATTGGTACCTACTGCTTTGTTGATTTTTATCATGATTTTAGGAATACACTGGCTCAGTTACCTAGATCATGTAAAACTCATATCGTACCTCTAAAATCATGTTCATGTGCGCAGCTATGGTATGGGTATATTTTGAAATTATGTGCATATTTTTTCCCAATTCTAGTTTGTTTTATTATACAATGATTAGAATTATATTAGTTTAAAATTTGTAATTGAAGTTGCATATAGTGTCCGCCAAAAAGTCGGCATAAAACTTACGGTAATAATTTGTGCTTGTCTAAAAACCTATTTAGCCCCTATCATATATACCGAGTGATTTTTACTTCTTTAGAAAATTGAGTTTTTCGAACTGTCAAAATCCGAAGTGCTATTTTTCGGAAACTAAGTAAGATATCCATGAGATTTTTTTTTAAAGGCGTGTTATTTTTAGCGAACTGAACAATCTCAAGGCCAGAAAACCCCTAATATTTTTTAACTTTAGCTAAAAATTAATTTTTCAGTTTTTCAAAATTTCACATATCAAGACTTAATATTAAAATTCAAATTTTTTTATGTGAAGACTAAAAATTTATAGTGGGAAAAAATAATATAAAATGTTAATTACTTCTTTAGATTTTTTATTGTTTACCGAAAAGTAGTATGTTTGCATAATTTTTACGTTTTTTATGCAAGGTGCTTTTTAGGAGAAATATTTTTCAATTCTAATTAATATCTATTTAAATGGCTTCAAGAAACTCTAATCTAGCCCTGTAAATGAATTACTGTTACAAAAATCCTGTAAAATGAAAAATATTTTTTTTTCCATATGCCGACTTTTTGGCGGACACTATATGTTTAATTTACTATTCCAACTGATTCAATTGTTTACTGTCTTTCTGTTTCTTAATTAGTTACAAATGGTTAAATTTTATATTAATTTTTTAACAGTGTATGTCTACATTTGAAATATTTGTTTTGTTATTATTTGTACTTTTTACATTTAAAAATAAAACTATTCTAATACGTCTAAATTTGTTTACTTTTTGTCATCTGATGTTATCTTTGATAATGTAGCGTAAGTTACAACCTCAAACTGAGAGTAGCTGGAAAATCCTATTCTATTGAAGTAGTAACAATTTAATGATGAGAGTGAAAAATATGTCTCTTTATTCACTGTACCATATAACTATTTTTAATTATCACCTTTAGCACCTTTCTTATTTTATTCTAGTAAAATTGAAATGCAAAATACAAAAAAAAATTGTAGTTTATGTAAAAGCAGGCAACCATTGTTGCACTTGCGATTTGCATGTGGTCATATGTGGATGTAGCATTTATGTGAAAAAACATTTTTAGTGTTAAATCACTTTTGCTTACTTTTCGTACAAGAATTTTGTTTTAAAGTAGTGTACTAGTTATTTAGATTACTGAATTAATTGTATGAGAGTATTCCATGTTTATATATTTAATAAAATCATTTTACTGATTTCCTGTGTAAATTCCACATAAGCCAAGATAACACCCATTTTTATCAGAGCGCCATTTGTCCGTTGACGCGTGGTGGAGTTGAGTACTAAAATTATAAGCGATGTAGCGCTATGCAGTGTAGCACTAAGCAGAGAAAACCATTATTATTATTATTATTATTATTATTATTATTATTATTATTATTACAAAACTTTAAAAATATATTCTTTACCAACTAAAGGTTTCCGAACAAACCGTTTGTAGAATTTTTGGCTCAGTTTTTGATGCAGAATCGCGTGATGTAAATATTGTCTGCCATTTAGGATTCACCCTGTATAGCAAACACTTACGAAAACATTGTACTCATCATACACAGGTTGATTTGTTCTACGGATTAGATAATCATGTGTCAGTTGTATCCCATTTTTAATCTTGATAAGACTGTTTCCCCTCTTCTGGTTAGAATGTTGTGGGTCGAATTTAGGGGATAAACAGTTTTAAAATAGTTTTTTTTTCTCGCAGCTAAACTATTCCAGTTATTAATCTATTTCAACTTGATTGATCGCTTTAGAGTTGATTTTAAATAATTCCTTGTACTGCAGTTACCAACCTGTTCGCTTTTTAGAATAGTTTCGTTTGCTAACTGATCGGATTTTTCATTCCCCTAGATGCCTACCTGAGATGATGTCAAAAAATGTATGTGTTTGTCATTATTATTCAGTTTATGTAGGAATTCGTATACAGATTGTTTGCAGGTACTAGGTGCACACGGTAACTAGATACAGAGACGGTTTGTTTGTCTTAAAATTGTAACCGTCTTTGTATCTAGTTACCGTGTGTATTTAGTACCTGCAGACAATCTGTATTCGTATTGGATCGATATTCGGTATTCCATTAGCAATTGCCCGATGATAGCAAGTAAAATAAACAGTTTTTAATCCTTTCCATCATCATTTGCATCAATCTAATATTTTGTTAAGACGCATACTACCTTATATCAAGATCATACTAGATCAAAAATAGGCAGTAAACTAGCGAATCAATTTTAAAACAAGTTCCAGCTCAGACAAAAGTTTCGCGCTTGTCGAAGAATTTTATCTGAATGGTTTGTTGCTGTAATTGACTAATACCATGATTGTTGCTTTTATACGCGGAAATGTCATTGACTGTCCTTGACATTACTGGTACGCAATCCAGCTGCTATCTTTTAAATTTGTCTGTATAGAAGGAGTATAGAAAATCAAACTCTTGTTGTTATTAAGCCTTACTAATTTCAGCTTCAAAACCAAGTATTCAGTGGAATACATTTTTTGTTTTACCGTTTGTGCGATTGCATAAGGTTGCTACACATTATGCAGTCGCATTTATTCCAACTTTGAGTAACTTTCCGTACTTCAAAAACCTACTAAATAACCACTGATTGAGGGGCAGGATCTGAGTTATACAATTCCTACTAAAAATATAATATATATATATAGAGCAAGCATTGAACAGGCGGTTTAGGCCCATAGCTTGGTTGTTTGTTTCCATTTTTTCCTATCTCTAGCTCTTCCTTTCCAATCGGTTATATTTTCTCCTTCAAGTTCTCCATCACGCCACCGCTTCTTTGGTCTGTCTCTTCTTTTCTTATAATTTGGTTTCCCCCAAACTCTTCACTACTTTCCTTCTATTCTTTCAATGAATGACAAAAATATAATAATAACAATAATACCAATAAAGTGTTTTGAGCTATATCCTGGCGAAAAGATGTCGTCTGTGCTGTCGAGTCTAAACTCAAATTTATTAGAACATGTATTTAACTGTTTTCAAAACCCAAAGACTTTCATTATGTCATATTTTTATTTATACCTGTGGCAAGCAAATTGAGAGTCATCCTGATAAGAACTTTTAAGTATAGCACATTCAAACAATGCCAGTTGAGGGGAAATGCGTTTTATCGTTAGACATGATTAAAAACAAATTAAATTTGAGGCGGTGAGTTACTCATGGTTTACAATTTATGTAACATCATTTTAAAGTGGAGAACCTCTTACGATAGATTCGGTGAGAGCTTTGAAGAGATAATCGTCTATCTTCGTCTAATATTCTGATATTACGTAGCGGACATGATATAAATTGCACGGCAAATTCGCTCTGGTGGTATTCGAGTTTTTGTCGTAAACCGTTACAGTTCATTCACGATGGTTATTTCTATGGATCGCTGGAAGGGCAAAGTGGCCATCGTTACAGGAGCGAGTGCTGGAATTGGGGCTGCTCTTGCGGCGCAGCTTGTGGAAGCCGGACTTAAGGTATTTCTAATAATTAACTGTGTTACTGTAAACAAATGTCAGTTAGTTAAAATAAAAAAGAACTTTACAAGTTACTTAAATTCTAAGTTCAAATCGAATTATTTTAAAATGTTGGTGTTTTTGCTGATTCTTATGCCAGAAAACCCAATACGAGGTCTGGAGGTAGCGTTTCATCGATTATTGTGATATCTAAGTTTCCCGAGAGTTATCGTTTGCATAGCTAAGATATATAAAATTTTCCTTCTATACTGACCTCTGTTTCTGTTCGGTCTAGCTTTGGAAGACATAGCTTGGCGCTATTGTAAAAAGTGTTAGAAACATAAAGACATTCCATTGCTGAACTTCTCGTCCTTTTTTTTTGAAATCAATGTATAAGTTATTCATAACTTCCTTACGGTTTCATTTTACTCCTAGTACTCCGCTGAAACACGTAACTTACACTATACCATGAAAATATCCACAGAATATTTTTAAGCAACATAAAAAAAGCTTTATCGTTTTTTGTAGGTCGTTGGGGTAGCTCGTCGCAAGGAACGCGTTGAAGAGCTAGCAAAAAAGTTGGAAGGCAAAAGTGGAAAGCTATATGCTGTGAAAGCCGATCTCAGTAAGGAAGAAGACATACTGCAAGCGTTCAAATGGATCAAGGATAACGTGGGACCGGTACATATCCTTGTCAATAATGCAGGACTGTTCAGAGGCACGAATCTAATAGAAGGGGAGACAAAGAAATGGAAAGAAACGATTGATACCAACGTTCTTGGTCTATGCATTGCAACTAGGGAAGCGATAAAGGACATGAGGGCTAACAAGGTCGACGGCCACATTATTCATGTAAACAGCGTCGCTGGACATACCGTTCCCAATTTCCCCAACGCCAACGTTTACCCAGCAACCAAACATGCCGTAACAGCCTTAACAGAGACGTTAAGGCAAGAGCTCAATTCAATCGGAAGCAAAATTAGAATCACAGTAAGGCTATTGGTGCTTAAAGAAGGAGGCATCTAGTTTATTTTAACTGTTTTAGAGCGTTAGTCCAGGAGTTGTGAAAACAGAATTTCTGGAAGCCTCTGGGGTAGTTATCACTCCTGAACTTAAGAAATTCGTTGATAACGCTCCAGGGTTACGTTCAGAAGATGTTGGAGAGGCAATTGTGTATGTTTTGTCAACACCACCACATGTTCAAGTAGGTACATCTTTCCTCAAGTTAATTATATCAGCTACATTTTTAGTTTTATAAAAGTAATTAACCCAACTTTCTTTTTTCTAGATACACGAATTGACTATAAGACCTGTAGGGGAAATGCTGTAAATATCTTCAGAAATTTGACATATATTGTATACCGGTTTAATACGCTTGTTGGTTGTATAAATAGAGCACATACATTAAAATAATGTTGTTATTAATAAAACGAGTTTATTATTATTTATTTATTATTTTCTTTCGAAATAGGATATCGACAAGCTAATCCCCATATGCTCAAAATACAAATGTGTACAAACTTAACATTTATCGCATATGGTAATAAAGAAAACTATGTAATATGTGACTAATCTTTTACAGCTGTTAACTAAAATCAACTTATGTAAAGCGTCTTAAACGTTTTTTAAAAAACATGAGTGAAAATGTAAATAAATCTATATGAAACAATTTACTGTTATACAATCTTGTTGTCCTATTGAGGGGAGAATTCCTTGCGAGATTAGTTGTACAAAATGGCTCATTGAATAATACATTAGTTCTGAAAAGTCTGGGTGGTGTATGGAATGGCATAGGTACATCCAAGCATTTCGACCCTAAACTAAAAATCTGGAATGTCTTAATATAGAAGTATTAGCTACACAATCATATGCCATTTTGCATTCTAAGTGTCTTAAAAACGTGTTCCGCACCTTTTCGGTTCTGGATACAATTTATTTTTTTTTTCTGTAATACCTGTCAGTGTCCAAGCTTTAGTGTTTCTATTAGTATTTGTTGGGGTCCCTACACAATTTACGTTGTTACCTCTGGTTTCTAGTAACAAATTGTATTAATCAGACTGTGAGGTTAGGTAAGGTAAGTAGCTGTCAGAGTCAGAATAACAAATCACTATTATGAAAATAAATAGGTAGGTCGGTAACAATAAACAAATTTAAATTATTTTAACAGAATACAAAATGGTAAATGTCATGAAAAGAAGAACATTAGGAATGCGGGAAACACTGAAGGAGACCTAGGTAACCTAAAATAATTAATGTTTAAATTGTCAGCGCGACGGGTAGACAGTGCTCAAAACATCATCCAATAAAACTCACTGTCAATTTTGCCAACCTTACAACAGTTTGACAGGTATTATAGCAAAAAAAGAACTTTATATACATGTCATATTGAGGACGCCAGACAACAGAAGCAAAATTAAGTCCACTGTACACATATGAGTAGTTTACTGCCGTAACCGACGTAAAGTTTCGACATTGCTTTAAGATAAAGCACATTTTGCTGCTTTTAATAACGAGCATGCTTACGTTCATTTTAAATGACATTTTTTACCCAAGTTTTCCGTAGGTCCTTAACCCATTAGCGTTGCAATTAATTTACTTCTTTTCATCAATTTTGTTTACATTTGTGGAATCCTTAACAACCACAGGACAGATTTTTTTAAAATCCATAAGTGGTTAACAAGATATTAGCTGTGCCCATATGGCAAAGCTAGGCGCTTCTCTTCCTTTTTCTGTTATTTTTAATCTTAGTATTCTGCTTACTTGGAAGTTATTGCGTTAGAAAGCAGCAATTGCGTCTTCATCAACTTTTCCCTACACCATAATTAGCCATGAAACCCACAATCGCCATTGTGCCAGATGGGTCAATATATACAAATGGACAAATGCTACTATGCAAGGACGGCAATTACAGCCATCTCGCAAAGAATTGTAATCTTTCTGGCTCGTATCATCAAAATTTCGAAATTTAATTGCTTATTTTAAAGTTGATCAAAATTTGCTACATTTAGTTTCAAACTGTTTTTCCCTCGGGTAAAGCTCAAGTGTCTATTGGTTCGTTGTACTCAAATGTATAATTACAAGAATAACACATTGTAAAGAAAAGTAACTTGTATAATGTGTTTAGATAGATACCAAAAAATACGCAATTAAGAAAATGTACATAAGTATAAAATAAAAACTCCTGTTCTCTTGTGTTCTGTGTCCCTAACCGGACCACGACTCCACTACAACCTTAGTTTGGCTCGGTTGCTGCGCCTGGACCTTCTTAAGCCAAGCTCGAATAAAGTAGAAACCGCTGGATTTGAAGCGGATTGGAAACTAGCTATATTTATGTCATCAATAAGATGGCGCGGTGTTGTTTAGATTTTGCTGGCTGCAAATTCGATTGAATAAAACGTTTTGCAGTGCCTTTTCACGACCTGGTTTTGCGGGAGCCGTTGGAAGGCTTGCGCCCTTTACTGAGCCGGCCGGAAAAGTGCGACCTGCACTTGGTGAACCATCAGTGTGGCGTCGTTGGACTTACAATGTTGTTACTACAGATACTCTAGTATTTTAATGAGTTTTTAGGTTATAATAACCTCGGCGAAGCCGGTTATGTCTGCTTCAACGTAACGTAGTGGACGTCGAATGCGGGGATTACCTTAACAGATTGTCCTACGAGGCACGTTTCTGTCACAAGGTAGAACTCTGTCAGGTACAGGTTAGGGAAAGGAGTTCTACAAAACGGGTTCGCGTTAGAAGGCAGAACAGCGCCAGGTTCAGGTTCAGGGGGATTCCCTACAAGACAGGTTCCTGTCACAAGATAGATCTA